>CAJVGC010000432.1:53623537-54115229 GCA_910822075.1 Senecio squalidus
GTACAACACGACAAGAAGGCCCGCCATCAGACGCCGAGAGTATGCTGGACCGCACCCTAAGTGCGGTAAGTGCTACCGGCATCACATTGGGGACTGCCCAGCGTGCTACTCGTGCAACAAAATCGGACACCTCTCCCGACATTGTCATAATTATGCTGCTAAGCAGAACGAGGACGAGGACCTTGGAACTAACCCCTTACCCCCTTCTCCTGCTCTCTTCCAACGAAGGGAGAACAAGAGAAGGAAACTCCGCCACCAAATATCGCGGACTAGTATCCCCCAGGGATACCCCACCATCCCCGAACCCACACTGTACCGCACACCCGATGCAGCAGATGCCCCTTCCACCATGTCCGGAAGTGCCCGGTATGCAAACTTTGCAACACAGTAGGACACTACCCCTGGTGCTGTCCAGAAAATGCGAACAGAAGGCTGCTATGTCTCGAATGTGGGAGCAACCAGCACTTTCGTGAGGATTGTCTCTTAGATCATACCACAGAGACCCTCAGTGCTCTCGCAATCACAGCCAAGGAAACCTCTCAGAACCTTAAAGCAACTACTGGTACGTTCCCTGTCAGATAACCCTTTCTCCTTCTGCACTATTTGATTCAAGAACTGAAGAAAACCTTGCCCTTAGAGATTAGACATCTCATCAATATAGGACCTCAGGCTTTACGGACAGTTTTCCTTCGAATATGCCAACGATCCAATAGGCGCACCTACAAATGCGAATTTAGGATTCCCCGTACGTCGTTCGCCTGATATTCTTCCACCGACCCAGTTCTTACCAAACCTTCAAGCCTTGACGCTATCGTCGGATAGACCAAGCACCGCACTATTGAGTCAAGGTCGTTCGTTCCGATAAACTCACTAGCATCCTGAGAAGGACTACGACGCACCCTCCGCTCACGAAGTCGGGTATGAATCTAAGAAAGGCCGAGTCCAAGACACCTCTGTGGTCAAGGACCACCCAAAGCTTTCCTGAGAAATTGCCCGGACTACCGCCGAAAGCGGCGAGCGAAAATTCCAGATAAACCTTGTTCCTAGCACGGCACCAATAGCCAAGGCCCCCTACCATCTAGCACCACTAATGATGCTAAGGCGACCAAAGCTGCTGTAGGGACTTCCCAACCCTATCCCTACCACACAAAGTCAACCCAGGGAGCCCAGCTTCCCTAACGAGAGACAGACAGACCCATCTGTTGTACGCTAAGCGTCATGAACTCATCAAGCAGACCGTCGAGAACCGATAACCACCCCCGAGGATCGACAACCAGTCCGGATAGTTGCAGGATGCAACCTACCTCTCGAAGGTCGACCCCGCCCGAGTTATCACCAGTTTCACGACATTTTGCCCAACGCTTTCGAGGACCGCATGTCCCAAACTCGATGCAAACCACCCAAGCCTTTCCCTCTTATCGTACGCCTAAAAAACACATCGCCGGTATTCATGGACTTAATGAGCAAAGTGCTTAGGCCATACTTGAATGATTGATAACCTTACTCCTCGCCAACACCCACACCTACTCAAGGAAGATCCTGTGAGCATCCCGAGCTCACCCTAGAACCCGCCCAAGGTCAGGAGCCGTACGCCAATTTCCCTAAGTTCGAACGCTGACCCCGAGCAGAACACTTCCCGACTCTATGGTCAACCTCGAAGGAACTCAGACCCAGGCCAAACGTAGCTTGTAGCGCCAAGCCCCTAGCATGAGCTCTGAAACCCGAAGGTATTCGCGAACCCGTTCCCGTCAAGGGCCATCGAATTGTTATTCCATTTACCGGGGATCCAACTTGCTGTAACAGGAGTTCCCGAGAATACCATTCTGGCCGGACATTGTGTAAGGACACCACCCTGTATCCCGCCAAGTGCTTCACTTACCTCGAGGTCAAGGCAGGACACCGAAACTCACCCCTCTATTAGTCGATCTACGTCTCTCTCTCCTTGAAGTGCCCTCCTGAGAATCGCCAGGAACGCGACTATATCTCATCACCTCTCACAATTCGCCTGTCTTTAATCGGGTACACTTACGTCACGGACCCCGTGCCAGCACTAAGTGTGAACCCATCAGTCTATGCATGGACACAAATGTCAAACACCGCCCTCTCGGCTAGGAGCTGACGGTTGACGACTTGCAAGGACCCACGTCTACCTCTACTCGCGAAGGACCGGAAACGTTCCCGTACTCGGCCAAGGAGCAGCGTGACCATCTGGAAGTAAAAACCTCAATCCCTTGGATGGAAATAGGGTATCCCTTATGATACCGCCACGGAAGGAGGACAGTCTGCGTCAGGAAACGCGGCAAACTACGCCGAAGTACACCGGTTCAATCTAAGTCTCGGGATATACCGATCCGACCTCTCATCGTTTATAACTTTCCCGACCGTCTCCCAATGTTCTTACGTGCCCATACTCACACTTGTAAAGCGTTCATCGGATGAGACCTTAGTCATCTCCCTCTAAACAAGGTCAAAACCGCTACCGAACCGAGTTCTTTGTTAAAAACACTTAGGTTGTTGACTCCAAGGACAAATAGCATTGACCGAACCTCGTACCCATCTCTGAGTTCAGTGGAACCTCCGACGTAGTCCCACTACCGCGTGAAGGCGCATGGACCAAAACTCGTCAGGAGAACCCACTACGACCCGACGGCAAAGTTCTTCCCCATGAGACGAGCTAAATTTCGGGACGAAATTCCTTTCAACCCGGGGAGAATGTGACAACCGTCAAAAATATAGATACTTGTTCAGCTACTATGTCGGTTCGAAATCATTAGTCACTCTTTTATCACGTTCGCCTTGTTCTAATTCGTAATTGTTAAGTCTGTACCTTGTCGGAACTAATGTCGGAATAACTTCCGGAATCAATTTATAAGTCCTAATACCAAGAAAACACATATTGAACTTTCCTAAGTTCATAACTAATCATAATTAAGAACTTTCAATTAACAAAAAGGTCCAACGAAGCAATAACGTAAAAACGAAAAATCAGAAAAAGCAGAAAAACTGCCTGGTGCGCCGCACCCCTTTGCTAGGTGCGCAGCACCTAGCTGCAGAATTCAAAAATTTTACATGTTTAGTCCTTGCCTCGTTTTTACACACTTTTAAACCAATCAAACACGAGTCCAGGAACTCATTTACTGCATTTCAGTATTCCAACACCCCTTTAACATAATTTCACTTATTTTCATTTCATTTTTCTTTTTACTTAATCACATAAAAACACACACTTGCATTTTCTCTCTATTTGTCTTCAAGAACACCACATAAACCAGAGGTTTACAGCCACAAATCCATCATAGAAATACATTATTTATCCATACAATCGTTCAAACCACCTAGAGGAGCAAGGAGGTGCCATTTATTTCGAAAAAGGACCAAGTTTGAAAAGATTTTGAAGCACAAATCCGACCAAAAACGTCATCCATTCAATTTCCTTCGGTAGAAACCTTTCTCCTATCTTTATTTACTGTTTTCACTAATTGCATGTTAGATCTAAACAATAAAAATGAGTTTTTATAAAGATTTATATCACTTTCTCTACAAAAACGATTTTTATCTAGATGATACTTAGATCTATGTTTTTGTGGATAAAAGTTGTTTAGAAATCATAAAAATGATGTTTTATAAGTTATCTACTGGTTGCATGTCTAAATATTTGGGTCACATAACGTTTTTAGCAAGAAAAACACCAAACGGGAAAGAGACAGCAGCTAGGTGCGCAGCACCGAGCTGCTGTTCTCCCGAAAAATCGTCGTTTGTCCGTTTGAAACTCGTACACACATTCTGGACTTTTGTCAATAACATTATTAGACTGGGATAAATAAAAAATGATAATGATGATGACTTGTATTGGACTTATTGGACTTGTGGTGAAGTTATTTTGTGTATATGTATGTTTTTGTGAGCGGAAATGATTGTAGGTTTTGGACATGAAATTTGGGCGCGGAAGCGCTGCCCAAATTTCATTAGAGAACCTAAACCATTTCAGTAACCAAAACATGTTTATCATAATAATGACTTTGACCTTGAACCTTCAAACTAAAACATAACGTTAATCGCTTCGGGCCAAATTTTGGAATAATATTGGACTTAACACATATTATAAACAAAAGTTACCTAATCTTACATAAAGAACTTAATAAGACATTAACTTTTAGACAATCTTGGTATTCTTAGGCATTCCGTGATTCCCGGCTCCGTTCTCCGATCGATTCCGAGTTCACTCTCTTCGAAAACCGCGAGTTACACCCCTCCTTACTCTTACATTTAAATATGCTTTTTGGGGGGAAACATGAGATCAAAATTGTTTTTGGACTATGGCATTATGTGAAATTGCTTATCAAACCATTGTGACTTATTGAAATTGTACGACTATTTTGACTTTTGGTACTTATCGGACTAATTTGACTTTTGACCTATAAACTATTTTGACTATCGAACTATTTGAATTAGTTTGACTTTGAAACTTATTTGAACTACCTTGTCTTTTGACTATTAAACTTTGACTTTTGATTATTAAACTTTGACGTTTGACTTATTAAACTTTGACTTTTGACTATTAAACCTTGACTTTTGACTATTAAACTTTGACTTTTGACTATTAAACTTTGACTTTTGATTATTAAACTTTGACGTTTGACTTATTAAACTTTGACGTTTGACTTATTAAACTTTGACTTTTGACTATTAAACTATTTGGACGACTATTTGGACGACTATTTGGCCTAATATGCGTAAACAACATCAATTGTTCGGATTGGCTTATCTTAGACTCCCTAGGTTTGCCTCTTTGGATACTTGAATAGACATTGATAGCTTGGTTGTATTTAAGTACTAAACCCCAGGTGACAATATAACGCCGTAAGTGCAGACTAAAATACTTTTTAAAATGTTCGACTAAAAGTCCCACAATTTACTTGGACGACTATACACACTATTAACACAAGCCGTTAGCATATATTATGGGTATCGATACTTAGGAGCGGTCACTCCTTACCAATGGGTAGCGACCAAGGTACATATTGCTAAGTCCTCGCGGACTCTGACTGTAGACTTGACTAGTGGGCATGTACTTGACTAGAATCGGATTGGTGTGTAGACTAAATCTTACGTATATTAAGCTTAGTGGTTGGTACAACTCGAGGATCATAGGTCTATATTACGCATATACTTACGTACTGTCTTGCACATGTGGATTAATCCACCGCTGAGGTAATGACTATGACCCCTTTTGCTCGCTACATTATTTGACTTTGTATTTGACTTAGACTTACTTTGGTCGTACTTAAAAATTGTTTTGGACGTACTTGAACTTATTTTAAACTTACTTAAATTTATTCCAAAAGTACTTGAAATTGTCTTGAACTTAGGTTATTCTTGAATTTTAAGCACTTAAATTTAATTAAGTTACTCTCGAATTTTAAGTATCTAATCTTATCTTGAAATTCGTTGACCCTGAACTCTTAAATTGAACTTTTCTTCAATTCGTAAACTGTAACTCACTCACTACGTTTTCGTAGTTGACACTTTATCTCATGTTTCAGGAACTAAGCGTAAGTTATGAAGTGCATTGCTCGGGCGGGTCAAGTCCATTATGTGAAGTGTATATTGGGAAGAACACCTTATTTTGGGAATTTTGTTTAAAAACAATTTTGTTATGTACTAGGGTCTTATATTGAATCTTGGTTGTATCTTTGACTTGTACTTTTCAATTTAAATCTTAATGACTCGAACCGTTATTTTTAGTGTAACCCGTTAAATGATTCTTCGCTCTTCACATTCCGTGTTTCCGCTTTAGCGGGGTGTGACAACTGAGCCTATCTATCAGTCAAATGATTTCCGAGAAGATGCAGTTTTTGATGTAGATGATGAAGATCTTACTCGGAAATTAGAGAAAAATCCAGCTGCCAGTCAAGCAACGTTAGATCCAGAAGAGGTAAATGCTAAAAAGGCTGAATGGAGTCAGGAAATGAAGGCATGTTTCCGACCGCCTAGTCAAGTGGTTCAACCTGATTATACGAAGGTTTATACATTGAAGGGCGCAAAGACTCAAGGTAAAATAATCAGTTGGGCTTACTTAGAAGACTTGAATGTGTATGCAGTTAAACGCTAAAGGGGAATAGATTACTTTCAACGAGCTCAAGATTTGAAGACGTTGCCATATTTTGATATGCTGCAGCTGGCTCGTTTAAAGTTGCTATACAGTGAAACAGATGATAAAGCAGCTTGGTTGGAGAAACTGCTGCGGTTTGAGTTCGGAAATTCCTGGAAGTACCTGAGGCCGCAATATCCAGAGATTACCTACTCCAAAGATCGGAAGAGTCGGAGAAAAGGTAGAGCTGTGAAATATATCAAGTATCAAGCTCCGAAGGTGATGGAGAAAATACCACTTCGCAAAATGGAAGTTGGTTTTCATCGAAGATTCAAGTGGTGGTATTACGATTATAGAACCACCGAAGCTGTGATTGTGTTAGAGCGTAAGGGTGTTTGGGAAACCCTTAGAATTTTTGATCCGATGTGGATTAGAAATTTGACAGATGATGATATTTACGCTTTGTATCTGCAACCCATATTCTTTGGTGTTAAGGATATGGATCAAGCGATGCGTTTCAACAAGGTTGTACGTGTATGCTTTCTTTACAAGATCCATGCTTAAGAGGGCAGATCAAAGGCGTGTTTTGGGAAGTAGCAGATATTTTGAAGACTGAAGACATAGAATCTAGTTCCTAGGGGGAGTTTGTAGGTGCATTTATGTAGTTACTAGATTCATATGTAATTAACGTTTATATCAGTCTTTGTATTGTTTGAGTGAATATTACTATTGAATGTTTGATTGATTATAAGCTTGAACGTTTACGTTGTTATGAATTAATCAAATATGTGTTTTGTGATGTTTAATAATATTCAGACTCATTCGCACGGATAAGGATGATATCCGTGTGAACGAAGGTTACGTACGCACGAATAAGAAGGTTAAACAGTTTGTTTATTAAAAGCTTTCATTCGTACGAACGAGATTAGGTTCGCACGAATAGAGAGTAATACGTACGAATGGAAATCACATTCGTACGGATAGAAAACTGGGCCTATATATACCCAACTAGGTTTCAGCTTTCGGTAAGGTTTTAGGGTTTCATTGATTCGTGCCGAATTGCTGCTTGTGTGTTTTCTGGTATTCCAAAGTGTTTATAACATATAAACAATCATCCGAATAGTCTTCCTTAGGTCCGATCTTATCAATAATCATTGGTTTGATCTCGTTTCCGACGGTTACATATTCGCTAGATAATCGTTAGCCTATTTCCGCTAGGTTAGTGATATAACGTTGACTATAAGATCCATACAACCCCAACAGAAATTAACTCGTTAAAAGGACCAACTTTGTTATATTAATAACGTTAATCATATTCGAATAATCGAAGACATAAGTACCCTAACATATCTTACGAGTGTACTAAATCTACTAGGCAACTTAGGTACTAAAACGCTTCTGTCACAAATGACAAAACAATAAGTAAAACCCGATCAAATAAATAAAGCGTGAATAACAGAAATAATAATGATAAAATCAAAACAAAATATCGATAAATAAAAATGATAGATGGTATATCCGAATAATACCTCGATAACACGGTTGTCACATACTTAATGATCCAAAATCAAATAATTGACTTTACTCAGTTTGATATTCAAATTTGAACTTTTTCGAGCGAGAGGCTACAACAATCGTTTAATTAAAATTCTATTCATTATTTTTGTTTAGGCTTCTAGTCATTTAATTTAGCCCTTTTATACGGAATTAGCTTCATATATATATATGATATGATTGTTTTAAATTGGTAAAATATTATGAATAAGTTTAAGCTTCTCACATCTTTAACTTGTAATAATTATTTAATTAGGTTCTATTCTAGTTTTTTAGTAAATTAAAAGGAAGAAAAAGAATAGCTTTAAGTTATCTATTCGAAGATTATCACGAATAACTATCAAATTGTTGCTAAATATATGGGTTTCAAAGGATTCAAACTACAATTTATCGAATTGTTAGAGCTTTTATGGATTTACTCGAACTTATCAAACTCGTAGTGCATAATGATGTCGAATTTGAATCATATACAATGGTGGATATAGGTAGGAAATGGAGGAGAATACAAAAAAATATTTTTTTATAAACCCTTCTAATTCAATAGTACAATATCCAAAAGGTTTAATACTACAAAAACATGTTGTTCGGCAAGTTTAGTAGTCTCCGAAACCAAATTGAACTTTTGTTATTGAATACACTTTTGTTAGTTTTTCGTGTTATTTGTGTTGACTGATGATGTCAAGCTACTCTTAAAAAATTTCTAGGCTTCATCATGATCAAGCTTTCGAGTCAGGTTCGTGTATAACTTAAATTCCCTGAGTCGATCAAAAGCATGGTTTTTGATTTCTCTTGCATGCTTGTGTTAAAATCATATAGATGCACCACTATGACATCATTTTTAAATATAATAGCAAACAACTTAAAGCGGGTAACAATTTCTTGATGCTTTTACAAGTGCTCTATCGCCCACCTGGAACTCGAGGGGTTTCCTTCGGTTATCGGCGTAGCTCTTCTACCGAGTACGAGAGGTTTTCAATCTTTCTCGGATGGTAGTGATTTTTTCAATGGTTTCCTGGACGATGTCGAGCCTTGTTAGTTGTCGATCGCCAGCTTCTAGCCAACAAAGCGGCGACCGGCACTTGCGTCCGTATAAGGCCTCGAACGGAGCACACTTGATGCTGGCATGGTAGCTGTTGTTATAGGAAAACTCGATTAAGGGCAAGTGAGCGTCCCAACTTCCTCCGAAGTCAACTACACATGCTCTCAGCATGTCCTCAAGTGTCTGAATCGTCCTTTCACTCTGACCATCGGTCTGAGGGTGGTAAGCAGTACTGAGGTCTAGTCGCGTCCCGAGCGATTTCTGAAGTGCGTTCCAAAATCGGGACGTGAATCGACTATCCCTATCGGAGATAATGGAGAGGGGCGTTCCATGACGAGAGACAATCTCGTTAATGTAGATCTGTGCGAACTTCTCCATTGAATGGTTCTCTCTTACCGGCAGAAAGTGTGCGGATTTAGTCAATCGATCCACAATCACCCAGATTGTGTCATTCCCCCTTGCCGTACGAGGCAATTTAGTGATGAAATCCATGGAGATCTGCTCCCACTTCCACATGGGGATCTCCGGATGTTGCAATAGCCCAGATGGTTTTTGATATTCAGCCTTGACCTTCGAGCAAGTAAGGCACTTAGCCACATACAAGGCTATGTCCTTCTTCATGCCCGACCACCAATAGTATTCCCGTAGATCCTTATACAACTTGTCGGATCCCGGATGAATAGAGTATCGGGATCGGTGGCCTTCGTCCAAGATGAGCTTGCGAAGGTCTTCAGCTCTAGGAATCCATGCTCGATTCTTGAAGTAATGGATTCCGTCCGGTTTAATCTCAAATTCCTTTTCGTGATTGTGCAGGGTTTCACCCTTAAGGTTCTCAGGTTTCAATGCTTCCTGCTGAGCTTTAGAAATTTGCGATTGAAGGTTAGTTTGAATCTGGATTCCCAATGCTCTAACTCGAGATGGTTTAGCCCTTTCCTTACGACTCAGGGCGTCAGCTACTACGTTTGCCTTACCCGGGTGGTATTTGATCTCGCAATCGTAGTCGCTTAATAGTTCGATCCATCTCCATTGTCTCATATTGAGCATTTTCTGTTCGAGGATATGTTGAAGGCTTTTGTGATCCGTGAACACCGTGCACTTAGTGCCGTACAGGTAAGGCCTCCAGATTTTTAGTGCAAACACGACAGCTCCCAGCTCTAAGTCGTGTGTTGTATAATTATGTTCGTGAACCTTCAACTGTCTCGATGCGTATGCGATGACCTTTTCCTTCTGCATAAGGACACACCCAAGTCCTTGGTGAGACGCATCGCAAAACACCACAAAATTCTCCGTACCCTCCGGTAGGGACAGAATCGGTGCATGGCACAGTTCATGCTTCAGTTTCTGGAAGGATTCATCCTGTTGTTCTCCCCAGGTGAAGTCCTTATCCTTTTTAGTGAGTTCGGTTAGTGGCTTAGCGATTTTCGAGAAATTTTTAATGAATCTCCGGTAATAGCCCGCCAATCCTAAGAACTGTCGGATTTCGGTGGGAGTCGTGGGGGCTTGCCATTTCTCAATCGCCTCGATCTTTGCTGGGTCGACATGAATTCCCTCTTGGTTGATTACATGGCCAAGGAAGTGTACTTCTCGGAGCCAGAATTCGCACTTCGAGAATTTGGCGTAAAGTTTCTGTTCCTTAAGGAGTTCGAGGATGAGTTTCAGATGTTTCGCGTGGTCCTCCTTGTTCCTAGAGTAGATGAGGATGTCATCTATGAATACGATTACGAATTTGTCCAAATACGGTCGACACACCCTGTTCATCAGATCCATGAACACCGCTGGTGCGTTGGTCAGACCGAATGGCATGATGAGAAATTCGTAATGTCCGTATCGGGTTCGGAAAGCGGTTTTTGGAATATCGTTTTCACTGACTCGAACCTGGTGATAACCCGAGCGGAGGTCGATCTTAGAAAAGTAAGTTGCACCCTGCAAATGATCGAACAGGTCATCGATCCTCGGAAGTGGGTATCGGTTCTTGACGGTCAGTTTGTTCAGTTCTCTGTAATCGATGCACATTCGGAAGGATCCGTCTTTCTTTTTGACAAAGAGGATTGGGGCTCCCCAGGGGGACGAGCTCGGACGAATAAGACCATGATCCAAGAGTTCCTGTAGCTGTTTCGACAGCTCTTGCATTTCCGGTGGGGCTAGACGATATGGTGTCTTAGCGACCGGTGCTGCGCCAGGAACTAGGTCTATTCGGAATTCCACTTGTCGATGTGGGGGTAACCCGGGTAGATCCTCAGGAAAGACTTCTGGGTAATCCTTGACTATGGGAATATCTTGTACTCGGTTTTCCTTAGGCTTGCGCTCGATGACATGCGCTAGGAATGCATCAAAATCCTTTTTGAGGTACTTGTGCATTTTAACGCTGGAGACGATGCGAAGTCGTTGGCCCGGTTTGTCGCCTTGCACGACAAGGGTTTCGCCGTCTGATAGAGGGATACGAATAAGTTTGTCGAAACAGACGATCTCGGCCCGGAACCGAGATAACCAGTCCATTCCGACTATGATGTCAAAGCTCTTCAGCTCAATCGGGATTAAATCAATGGGAAACGTTTCATCAGATAGGCATATTGAACATCCTACGATTACATCCTTAGCCTCAAATTCCTGACCGTTGGCATACTCTATGGTGAAGCTATCCTTAAGAATCTTAGATCCTAAATTAATGAAGGGTCTAAACTCTAAGGATACGAAGCTTCTTTCTGCTCCAGAATCGAACAATACAGATGCATAGTGATTGTTTACAGAAAACGTACCGTTCACCGCATTTGGGTCCTGCCGAGCCTCTTCGGCTGTAAGTGCGAAAGCACGTCTGCGACCCCGCCCTCCTTGATTTTGTTGGGCATTCTGAAGCTTAGGGCAACCGTTACGGAAATGTTGGTCGCTTCCACACTCGAAGCACACCGGCTTCTGACCCTGAACCACAGCTTTCTCTGAACAGTACTTGGAGAAGTGCCCCACCTTCTGGCACTTCGAACATACCGGGTAATTCCCGTGGTGATGGAAGTTGCACTTATTTCACTTGGGGTTCGTCCCCGTGTAGCTTCGGTTCCCAGCTGGTGGTGGTGGTGGTGCAGCAGTTACCGCGTAGTTGCGGGTGGTTTTCTGTTTCTTGTTGTTTCTCCGGGGGTTTTGATCTGCCTTCCTTTTCTCTCCCTCCTCCTTCTTGGAGGGTGCTGCAGCGGTGAGGAGATCGCTGGTGAGTCGGTATGCCAGAATGATTGCGCTCTGCAGGGTTTGAGGTTCAGCAGAGAGGATATTTCCCCGGATCTCGGGAACTAGACCAGAAACGTAACGGTCAATGCGGTTTTCCTCGGGGGTTACTAGTCTCGGAACCAGTCGGGACAGTTCATGAAATCGGGTGGTGTAAACCTCGATGTCATTCCCGACCATCATGAGATTCCACAGTTCCGCCTCAAGCTTCTTGATTTCTCCCTTAGGACAGTATTCAGCAATCAAAAGATTTTTGAATTGCTCCCAGGAGAGAGCATAGGCGGTGTCACGCCCTCTGGTCCGAACCACGTTGTTCCACCATGATAAAGCCTTCCCATGTAGTACGCATGAAGCGTACTCTACCTTGTCGGCCTCGGCACACTTGCTAATGTGCAAGACTGATTCGATGCTCTCGAACCAGGACACAAGTCCTACAGCTCCGGAGGTGCCGTGGAACTCCTTGGGTTTGCATGCCATGAAGCTTTTGTAAGTACAAGCGGGAGGGTTTTGGTGATGGTGATGATTTTGGTTTTGGTTGTTGTTGTTGTTGTTCTGGTTCTGATTGTTGTTCTGATTCTGGTTGTTGTCCTGTTGTTGATGTTGCTGTCGCTGGTGGTTGTTGACGTTGGCATTGATTCCCGCCGTGATCTGAGCGATCATATTGGGCATCGCTGCATTCAACTGCTCAGCGACTTGTTCAGCGATGATACTGGCGATGGTTCGGGGTGCCATGATTCTACAACACACAACATACAACAGATTCAGTTTAGATCGCACGATTAGAGTATGATAAGAGTATAATTCAATGTATAAGACAACAATCCCGCAAGAGTAAAGTAATAGAACAGATAGTACGCGCACGACAGAGATTCAAGAAATTCACACAACAAGATTTACACGCAAGAGATACAATTCAATGATAACTAAAGATTCACACGACAATAGCACAAATAGATAATAAGGTAGAATTTCCATTCTTTAATAATATAGAGTTGAGTACAAGGTTCAAAATGAGAATGGAATACAAGTACAATACATATGGAAATAAAATAGATATGGCTTTGAGTTGTGTACACAGGAAAATTACAACTCGAGCCTACAATACAATAAGTAAAAGAAAATAACTAACGGCGCTTCTCGAAAAGCATCTTGGTGATAACTACCGCCAAGAGGGTCCCCATAACCAAGCAAACTCCCACCAGACGTTGCACCGTCCGGGCAGTGGCATGAGCCGTAGAGAGATGTCGCAATGCCTGCTCCGACAATCGGTGCGCGGCATCAGAGACCTCACAGAGGAGAAGCCCTTGTTGCTGGGCCTCCTCGGATAGTCCCCTTACCTCGCGGTGAAGGTGCAAGAATGTGGCAGGAGGGGGTAGCTGTTGGGTAGGCGGCAGCCTTTGCCTGGCCGCTTCAGCGTCGCGGGCACGCTGCATTTCCCCTCGCTCGAGCTGACGCTCCCACGAGTAGTGGTCAAGCATGGAAGTGCGCGGTGCCTCGGGAGGTGGATGACCGAACGGGAGATGTGAAGGCGTGGGTCTGGATGATCCGGCCTGCTGTGCGGCCATCCTGTCAGGTAGTCGACCTGGAAGGACGACCTGCTTGCGCGCCGTCGTGACGACACGAGGTCCACGCCATTGGGGCGGTGCCTCAACGGGTGCCGGTGGTGCAACCGGTAGCACAGTCCTCGGGCTGGAGGTACCCATGCTGCTGGAGTATGCCATCGAACTCTCCTCAGTCGGGTCAGTCGTCTGGTGACGCTGACTCTCGGATACTGCGGGATCCTCAGATGGTCCGGGGGAAGACGCTAGTCGAGAAAGTGAGCGGGACTGGGATCGTGATTGCGATGACTGAGACATGTCGAATCTGCGAATAATACGTTACGTGAGTACAGGAAATAAGGAAAAATGTAAACGAAATGCATGTATGGGTCAGTCACGTGAGAATCGGAAAGGAATAAGACCGGGAATTTTTCGACTCGAAAACCGTTTGACAATAGCAATTACTTTCCGTTCTCGCAGAATTTATTTTGAACTAGGCATAGTTGATCAAGTTACGCCTAGTTAAAAGCAAACCATGCGATTGGGGAATTAATCTACTAAAGTTTGAAAGCTCGTGAAATGATTTTTCTGAAAAGCCTTGGTTATAGTTTGGTTTCAAAAATTTTGAAAAATTCTCAAAACCGTTTTCGCTATAACCAGTGCTCTGATACCAAGTCTGTCACACCCCGCTAAAGCGGAAACACGGAATGTGAAGAGCCAAGATATCATCACACGAGTTATAAATAAAAACATACGGTTTCAAGTCATTTCAATTAAAACATAAGTTCAAAGTTTGAAAACAACCAAGCATTTTACGAGTACATAACATAAGTACAAAATAAATTGTTCAACAAAATTCCCCAAATATTATCAAAATAGGTCTTTTCCCGATTCATGACTTCACGTAACAACCCAGACCCATCCAAGCATTGCACTTCGTGACTTACATTTGATTTCTGAAACAAGAGATAAAGTGTCAACTACAATAAAGTAGTGAGTGAGTTACAGTTTTCTAGTCCTCGACTAAAAAGGTTTTGAGTAAGTATATCTATACTTAGTAGTTTCTAAAAGTAGAACAAGACATAAAGAATAGCTCGAACCAAAACAGTTGATTAAAAGATAGATGCGGACGTCGTATAACTCTATACGCGCATAATAAGTAAACTATGATTGAATTCATGTATAACGACTACTTGGCATAATAACTTAAGTGTTCACACTAAACCGATTAACCAACCGTGAGGCCCCTTGCCCCGACTATCTACGGGGAGTTATTTCTGATCGAGTAATATGTACTTAAGCTGCCACTTAAGCAAGGAACGGTCATTTCCTAAGTATCGATACCCATAATTACTAAACGGCTTAACAAAGCTAATAGTGTGTTACGAAAATTAGGCACTAATGTTATTTTAAAACTGATAGTAGTCACTTACGAATAGTTATATCCCTCAAGAGTCACGATAGTTATACGATCAATCAAAGTACATACGAGTGCCGAGAGTGGCATTAAATAAGTTTGATATAGTTTTGAATCAAAAGCCGAATAAAGGTGGCGAACCATTAAGCCGAATAAAGGTGGCAAACCATTAGTTTATCATAGTCCAAACGGCCATAAAACTAAATAAGTATAAGTTTCACAATTTGTACCAAAGATCATAACAGTTTCAAAGTTTATTTAGATCTCTTGTTTCCCCCAAAATTTATTTGAAAACAGTAAATAAAGTGGGGATGTAACTCACTGTTTGCAAAGATGAGCTACGTGCGCGAGGAGTAATCGAGACGGGCCGGAATCACGGGAATCCTAATGAAATACCAAGGTTTAGTGAGTCTTAATGTTTATGTGTTTATATGTTAAGTGTTGGGTTTAGGTCTATTGAAAATTGGGCAGCGCTTCCGCGCCAAAATCGTTAATTCCAATATTTGTACACTTTCCCGCGTAACCAATTCAATAAACATATTTCATATTATTTCCAAGACAATGACATATAAAACTTGTTTATTTAGTTCATTATAGGTGAGTTACCCTCATTACAGGTTATGGTCATAAATCTCAGTTCCGAACATAAGTTTAGATAACACGTTTAAAGTTACGATTCAAGATGGTTTAAACTTAGCAATATGTGCAGTCTGTCTGCAGCATGACCGCGCCGCGGTGGGAGGACTGCGCCGCGGTCAGAGGTTTTACCTTGACCGCGCCGCGGTCACTGTGACAGGTTCTTGGTCAAGTTCGTTTTTGAAAAAATTTGATGTTTTTAAGTTAGATTTTGACATGCAACCAGGTATAAACTTAGATAATTGATGTCTAATAGTTTATTTAGTGTTTTTAACCACAAATTTAAGGATCTAACCATGCAATTTGTAAAAACCCGTTTTTGTTCATAACTGACCCAAAATCTCCATACAAATTCATTTTTAGGTGTTAGATGATACATGCAATGAATATATATTGTAAAGACAGTAGATTAGAATGATTTATACCGAGAGTAAAGTGATTTGGAGATGGTTGGAGTGATCCCTTAGTGATTTTAACCCAAAATGCTTATAAAAATGGACTTTTGACCCAATGTATGAAATCCCTTTCTTCCTTCTTGCTTGATGACGATTTATATGTGTTTATGTGGATAAAGTTTCTGTATTTTTGATGTAAGTTACTGTAATGAAAGTATGTGTGTGTTCTTGAGTGTTAGGAAGAGAGAGAGAGAGAGTAGTAAGGGGTGTTTGTTTTGTGTGTGTGTGTAAGAATGAGTTTGTGTTGTGTTATATGCATCAAGATTGACATTCCTGGACATTTAAGCAGGCCTTGGGCTCTAAGAGGCTGGGGCAAATCGTTGTGTTATGTTTTGGCCCGTTTGGTTAAGTTTTTAAAATTAACAAAAGTGATGTCTGCGCACTCCACCGCGGCGCGGTGGCCTGACCGCGGCGCGGCTGGAGTGGCAGACTTTTGCCTTTTTCGTTTTTCGTTCGTTCCAATGTTAAGCGTTTCGTTTGTTAAAAGTTTCCGTTCATATAAAAATAGGAACTTAGACAAGTTCACTAAGTGTTTACTTGGTCTTAGGATTCATTTATGTGATTCCGAGTTCGATTCTACACACTCGAGTTTACGAGATAAGTAATAACAAGGTTAATTAAAGTTGAGTCAAAGATAGAGAATGCGGTTTTCACCTGAAATAAGACGGTTGTCACATATAATATGAAGGTATTATGTATAATATGTTAATAAATTACGTTTTCATCAATATTTAACCATTTTAAATATGTTACTTAACCAAATTTAACGATTAATAAGAAAAACGTAAGAGAGATTGGGATAACTTAGAAAGTACCGAAGACCTCCGCAATAATCAACAAATTGTCGGAAACGGTCACGGAAGTAAGACCCGGAAAATGAGCTCTAATAGGGGTGGTGGTGAGGATCTAACTCCAAACACACAAAAACACACACTTATTAATATAAGAGCTTAGAATAAAAAAATATAGTAACATTTGAGAAGGATTTTACTTACTAAGCTTAATATGGAGGAACTTCCATGGTAGTAAGCTAAAGAACCAAAAATGTACGGTGAGGATGGAAAGTAAAACCTTGTAACAACACAAAGAATATATGTTAAATATCCCTAACATGAACATAGGAGAAAAAGGAATTTGAATGTGAAGACTTTATGTTAGAATCACTCATCAAATGAAGATGAATTAAGGGAGGTGACGATGAATATGATGGGGAACTTTCTTCTAATATAAACTCACTTATATGTAGGTTTATTTACTCTCATTTCTGGAAATATGATGAAGAGAATGAGAGAAATGGATGGTGGAATGAGATGAATGAAAAGAGAGATAAAGAAAGTGAGATGTAAAGTATGAAATATGGGATGAGAGATTGTTGAAATGGATTGATAGATCTAGAATATGGTCAAAACAAAATTCCAGACCAAATCACGTGAAGGCAAGTTGTGGATCTCAAAAAGGTGGAAAAAGAAGTTTTTAACGTTTTCAGGCCAAAGCATGCACTGCGGCGCTCCGGAACCACTGCGTTGGAGTTGGTACTGACTGTGGCGCAGTGCCTCAGTTTTCCAATTGTTTAATTCGTTTAATTCGTTTACGATAGTAACTTATGCACATAATTAACTCTTTAGAAAGGACTAACTTTGAAATATATAAATAGCGTTAACTTATTCTAAGTACCCTAACTTATTCAAATAACTGAAGGCCTAAGTACCCTAACTTATTCTAAAAGCGTGCTATATCTACTAGACACTTAGGTACTAAAACGCTTTCGTCACGAAGGACAAAGCAATAAATAAAATCCCGACTGAATAAATAACGCGTGATAACCGAAACAATAGTAATAATAGGGTCAAATCTAAAAAAAACCGACAAAGTAAAACGACGATGGCACACTCGAATAATACCTCGAAATACACGATTGTCATAGTCTCCCCAAGTAAAATGAATTTCGTCCTCGAAATTATCACTGGGTAGGACTTCCGGAAAAGAGATGGGGATACTTCCTCTGCATCTTATCCTCACGTTCCCACGTAAACTCGACTTCAAGCTTCGAGTTCCAACGAACTTAAACAATACGAATCCTACTCCGCCGCAACCGCCTAACGTCACGATCTACGATCTCAATCGGCTCCTCAACAAAATTTAGCTTATCATCTATCTAAAGCTTCTCCAACGGAACCAACAACGACTCATCAGCAAGACATTTCTTCAAATAAGAAACGTGAAAAACATTATGCACACTGTTGAGCTCTGGTGAAAAATCAAGTTTGTACGCAGTTGGACAAACACGGGCTAAAATCTTAAACGGAACCGTATACCTCATGATCAGTTTGATGCGCTTCTGAAAACGGACAACCCATTTCCATGGAGATACCTTCAACCATTACCCCAACACTGAACTCAAGAGGTTTCCTACGTCTATCAGGATACTTCTTCTGCTGATCCCTTGCCGCAATCACCCGATCTTTAATCTTGAAGATCTTATCAGTAGTCTCCTGAATAATCTCCAGACCAGTAACCTGACTCTCGCCAATCTCAGCCCAGTACACAGGTGATCGACACTTACGGCCATACAAAGCCTCAAATGGTTCACAACCGATACTCGCATGATAATTGTTGTTGTAAGAGAACTCAATCAACGGTAAATGTACATCCTAGCTACCACCAAAGTCTACCGCACATTCACGCAGCATATCCTCCAATGTTGAATGGTCCTTTCACTCTAACCATCAGTCTGCGGGTGGTAAGCGGTACTCATATCCAACCTCGTACCCAAAGCACACTGAAAGGACTGCCAAAATCGTGAAGTAAACCGAGCATCACGATCTTAAATAATCGACACGGGAACACCGTGTTTAGCCACAACCTCGGAAATATAAAACCGGAGAAGTCTCTCTAACTGATAATTCTCTCTAATCGGTAGTAGGGGTGTCGTTTTTACCCGAACCCGAATAACCTACCCGACCCAAAATGAGTTCGGGTTAAATGGGTCATGTTAAATGGGTTAAACAGGTTAAATGGGTCAAACCCGAATAACCCGAAACTTATATTGGTATAGGTACTGGTCTATTTATTTCATTTGGGTAACCCGCATAACCCATATAACCCGATTAAGTTAACTCCTATATAAATATTAATAGCTTATGTCCAATTTTTTTATTTATGCTTAATGAAATTATTATTAGTTATCTCTTATTAGTTTGTTTTTATTTTCATAAAATATAAAAAGTTTACAGAAAGTTATTCAAAGATAAATATTTGTTTTGTGTTTTTGTTTATGTAAAATGAAATGGTTATAAAATGGCAAAATCGACGATAAGTTGAAAATATTTTATACGTTGTGAGTTGGGCCTATTTCATTAATATGAAAATAATAACTAAATAGACTATCTTAGTTAAAATCCAATTAGATGTAAACCATATTTGTTGTTAATCGGGTAAAATGGGTTAAAAAGGGCAAACCCGGATAACCCAAATCCGAATAATCCAAACCCGTTTAAACTATATTGGTATTCGGGTATGGGTATGAGTATTTTTCTCACAACTCAAAACCCAAATAATCCGAAACCCGCTAACCCGACCTAATCAACACCCATAAAAAATCTATAAATAGACTATAACCCTTTTTCTTCACACAACCATTGTTAGATATGCTTAACTCCCATGGGTTTTATTATTGGATAGTTAGGTCTTATCATCGATCACAACAAAGTATAAGGTTTTCTTTGTCTTTGTAACTTTACAGTGAAAACATACAATTGTTTAGTTTTGCTGTATCAAAGACAAAAACAAGTAAGATGTAACTGATTATTTAATGTTATCACAATTACTCAAAATATGGGAAGTTATGTCTAGAAACAATATAGTATTGCTAAGAGTTAATTACATAAATCGTCCCTATGGATTACTTTAAATTACGGATTTCGTTTCCAAGTTTAAAACGTTACATAAATCGTCCCCTCATGTAAACTAATTACGCTTTTCGTCCCTAATTTCTAACGGACGTCCATTTTAGGGACGAAATGTGTAATTAGTTAACGATGATTTTAACGGAAAATTGTAACGGACATCCATTTTAGGGAGGAAATTCGTAATTAGTTTCAAAAAGTGGACGGTTTATGCAACGTTTTAAACTTAGGAACAAAATCCTTAATTTTGAATAAACCATAAGGATGATTTATGTAATTAACTCTATTGCTAAATATATGGTTACATGACATCAGTATGGGTATTACAACAAAGAAGTTATGTCTAAAAACAATGTAGAATGGCTAAATACTTATTTCATCTTATAAAAAAATTAAGCATTACTGAATAATTAACGTCTCACCAAAGAGGCCGGCCGGCCGGTGTTTAGAAAACTGGTATACTTTGTGGGTGCCTAAAGAAATTTTTTGGATCAACTTTGGCTTTGATACGAATCAACTTCTTAAAGTTGTGTCTCTTCCAGTACTTCTCGCCCCAAACACTTGCTTCTTCATAAGTAGCACTTCCAACACCCAAATCCAAATCATTGTAGTTCACATACCGCTGCCTCGGGTTGTTTGACACATATGGCGTAATCATATCATTGAAGCTTCTAAGCCAACTAATACGCTTGAGTGATACTTGTGTTGAGTCTGAAGCTTGATCACTAAAATCCACAGACTGGTGCATCTGGTACAATACCCCGGCTCTATGAGGGAATGGAACTGCTGTCTCGGAGTAGTCTTCCATCTTTCCTCCAAAAGGGTGCATGAACAGAGTCTCTGATACATCATTTTCAAAAGTCTTTCTCCAGATCTTTTTTAGCCCGCTAATGGAGATTGGTTTTCGTACGTAGTCTACTTTATCTTTGCTGTTGAGTCTAATGATGGCAGTTCGGTTTGCAAGAATCTCTGTTGATGTGGAGCTTGCAAAGCCTCCAAACACAAGAGTCGACTGAACCATTCTCACTTCTTGGCAAATATCTTGTGTGACATTGAGCTCGGGGAACGTTTGGTCCAACAAAGGAAGCAGTGTGTCGGTTGTGCCTAGATAAAGTCCATAAAACAACATTCTCATTGTTTTCTTGGTGGTATTGCCAATATATTCACTACTCATTTGAACTCTTATGAGAAGATTACGGTCACCATTGGGTATAACATATTGGAATTTATGGAAAATTTCCGTTGCACCATCCTCCAAAGTTATATTTCTTAAAAAAATAGTAACTCTTTGGGGCACTGGAACCAACCTCAGCTTCCATGCAAGAACGATTCCAAAACTGGAGGCACCACCACCACGAATCGCCCAAAACAAATCTTCTCCCATTGATTTCCTATTGAGAATATTGCCATTTACATCCATAAACCGAACATCAACAACATTATCTGCCGCAGTAGCATATTTCCTGACCAGGTTTCCATAACCACCACCACTTATGTAGCCACCAACACCCACCGTAGGGCATAGACCACCCGGGAAGTACAATGTATCGGTCTTCTGAGAAATAGCATAGTAGAGTGCACCAAGAACAGCACCACCCTGGACCCATGCCCTTCTTTTTGCGACGTTCACGGATACAGACCTCATGTTGGTAAGATCTAGCATGACAAACGGAACAGCAGCAGTGTAGGAGAGGCCTTCAAAGTCATGCCCCCCACACCTGATCCTGATCTCATATCCGTGTTTCTTGGTGCATAAAAGAGTTGTTCGGACCTGACTTTCATCAACCGGAGTGACAATGACCGATGGTTTAGGAGTGGAGGTTTTATTGAACCTAAGATTGTTAACTGCAACTTCCCAAATGGGTAAGAAAGAGGTACGATCAGGGGTAAATATGAGGTTGGAAATGGAGGTAATATTCTTGGAGTTGGATTGGAGGCAGGTAATGAAATCTTCGGCACCAGGACCTGCTGGTGTAGCATCAATAATGGACGACCATGAACGAGAAACGAAAAGAGTTAGAACTAAGAGGAATACAAGTTGAGACATCTTCATGTATTGATAACTGTTTGTTTTATGAATATGAATGTTAATACTACATTGTGTACGTATTTATATAGTAAGAGCATTAAGGCAAATGGGTTGAAATTACGCAAATTATCGAGTTTGTTTTCATGGTCTCAGTGACTCAATCAAATTATTGACTTTCGAAAGTCTAGAAGACCAATTCAATTTATTGACCTTCTCGAGTTGACCCAATTTACTTGGCAATTTACAATTATTCTTTTTTTTTTAATATATACTTTAAGATTGCAATTTAAGGTTGCAACTATTTAAGAATTCTTTTGACGTAAAGTCTTTTAAATGATGGTTTAAAATTGATATAATATTAAATCTCACTCACATCTCGTACTAGCTTGTAATCCTCTACCTTATATTATACATGTAATAATAATTAGCATCTTAAAATAAAACATGTTATAGTTTTAATTTATCTGTTGAGTTATTACTAAGAAAAATATAGGCGTTATAAATATATAGTTTTTAATATCGGTTCAGCTACTTTATATTATCAGACTTTTAGACTTTTAACAACTTACCCAAACTCGAATAATTTGCGTCGAACTTTTACCGAGCTCGTAACGTATAATAGAGTCGAACTTTAATCATTTAAACAACGAAACTCGTAGAAGTCGACTTATATGACTCCTAAAACGAGTGGAACTAGTATATGATTCGAAAATCATCCGGACTCGTGAATGAATCACGATGTCAAGACCAACTCGGTCCAAGTCGAGTTAACTCGAAAATCAAACTAGTCATAAATTTAGAAAGAAAATGTGAAAATTGAACCATTAACTGAAAGAAATAAGACTCCGAATAGCTTGTGAAAACATCGATGCTTTTGAGCTTCATAATTAATGCGACTCTTACACGAATCAAGTCGCGAATCACATGAGTTAAATTTTCGGATTTCGATTCACGAGTCGAGTCACGAGTTTAAAAGTGAAACCATCATTTTCACTAGTGATTCTCACAGAACAATTTGTATTACACACAACAAACATAGATTTACTTAATTACAGCATGTTCTAACAAGTCTCAATGTTCTAACAAGTCTCACTAATGCCTTGTATTCTATACAACAGGTTTGTATTATATTTCAAGAGAATTGCGTTCTATGCAAGCTCCGACCAAACCAAACCCATTTCGATTTTGTTATTTATCTCAGTTTATTTGTATTCGTTGTATTACGTTAAGTTTTTGTAATATTTTTTTTTTACCTTATAATCAGATTTATAAAACAAGTTTCAATTTCGTAATTATATATATACCTACAATAAGTTTTTTGAACTTTGAAGTATTCTATTCAATATCTCACATATATATATACTTTTTGAAGAAGTCTTACATTTGAATATCTAAACCTTTAAACGGTTAACATACATGCATGCATTACAAATATAATTTAATTTGGTTACATATATAGAATGTCTTTATAGCGTGTTGCAGGGGCGAGTTTATGTTTCTCTAAGGTAGGTCCTTCGACCTACCTAAATTTCGAAAATCATTTAGAAACGATGTCGTAATTTCCGGTAGGACATGCCTAAAAAATCAGAAAGGACCTACATAAAATATTTGTCTTTCAACTTCTAACCAAACATTAATCTTGGTGGAGTGGTTTCCAAGCCTAAACTTGGAGTTTCAGTTTTAACCAATCCGGGTTCAAACCTTGTTACCCCAACTTTTTATTTTTAATAAAATTAAACCCATTACCCATGTTACTTAATTTTTTTTTTCTTCAAAATTGAAATAGACGCCGCTATTATGTCCCGCTGTTTGCCTTTGCCTGCTCGCTCCAAATGAAATCGCTCCAATGATTAACACCGCCGCTATTCTGTTAATCATATAGAATTGAAATCGACGCGCCTCACTGCCTCAGCCCGTCGCCGTCAGCCGCTTAGGTCAGTCAACCGTGTTTTGCTGAAGTTTGTAAGTTCAATTTACCATATGGCTGGCGGGTGCAACCTACAAACTTTTATATGCAGTGGTTTAATCCGTTGTTTGTTCTTGTTTATGTGCAGGCTTTGTTTTTGTTTAATCCGCTTAGGCCCCTGTAGGTCAGGTGCTCAGGTTAGTTTTTTTTTCTTCTGCAATCTGCAATTCCGTTTAGGCGTTTACTAGTGAATAAATTGAAATTTTAATCAATTGAAGTTTTTTTCTGCAATTTCCGTTTAGGAATCATAATCAATAATGTCCCTATTTAAGTTTTATAAGAAGATAGATGAACAAACAGTAGAAGATGATAATGGCAATCAACATAAGCATAAGTTTTTTTATTTAATGTCCCTATTTAAGTAGAAGATGATAATGGCAATCAATAATGTCTCTATTTAAGTTTTATATGACCCATTGACCCGACCCGCTAATAGTTTTTTTTTTTTTTTTTTTAATTCATAATTATCGGTTCAATTAAATAAGGACCTACGTGCATTTGAGTTCTAGACTCGCTACTGGCGTGTTGACATGTATGGTATAGTTTGTACTCCCATAGCGTGATTGCTACGGCGATAATAAATTCTTTTAATTCTTATAATAATCTTATGTAATAAAATTAAATGATAAATAATTATCTATACTATATTATAATAAATCTGCTTCAAAGTCTTAATCTCTTAAAATTTAAGTAATTGAAATTACTAATCTACCCATGTTATATCTTTCATAAAATTTATCACTTAAAACAATTTACAATTAGTGACATTTCCTTAATTACAACAATAACTAATAAATAATAATAATAACTATCTTTATCTTTATCTTTATTAATATATAAAACATTATCACTTTTTATTAAAATTTTAAATTTTTAAATAAAGTATAATTAGTAATATATCCCTTAATAAATATAACATATAAACTAATCTTAATTTCCTTTAATTAATTCGATTACTAATTTCATAAAAAAATATGTACCCATATAAAATAAAGACAATTCAAATTAATTGATATAAAATTTGTATTCATATAACCATTATTTTTTTTAACTTTAAACGTTATTTGATGGAGTAAATTTTGTTGTATAGCAAAATATTTGTTTATTTGTTTATTTTATTTTATTTACAATACAAATTAAAATACATAATAAATTGAAAACAATATGTTTATTTTTTATTTATGTTGTATAGTAAAATATTTGTAAATGTTTAACATTTATGTCTCAAACTACCAAGAAACTTATATTATAAAACGGATTTTGTATTATGCTTGATACATATTAAAAAAAATACATAAATAAATAGTGACCTGCGATGAATTTGTTGCCTCCATGGAAATGATTGATTACGGAGAAAAAAAAAAAGGAATTGGGAAAAGTGAAACGCCGTTTAAAAAATGGGTCCCACGGATGGCGCCAATGTTCGAGCAGTGGTTGTCAAACACGAGGATTGGATGGTGTCAACCTTGGATCTCCTGTGATGATCATAATGCAAACCCAGTAAATTCTTGACGAACCTAGGGTGATCAAGGTTGAAGGTGAAAGCAGGAGTATATGAACTCTGTTTAAGCTTGTATGTGTGTGTAAGTGAGATCGAAGTGAAGTCTGTCGACCCTGATTAGACTATGTATTTATATTACCCGTTTCAAGCATAGGGAACGTCCATCAATCAATGACGATCATGAATGCTTAAACTGCCATGGTAATAAATCAGTGGTATACTAATCGTCTTCTACTTTATTATTTGTTAAGATGCGACGTCTCACATCCTAAAACAACCTAGCCTGTCATGAGGGCGCCTGTCAGGAGGGCGCCTGTCAGGAGGGCGCCTGTCAGGAGGACGCCTGTCAGGAGGACGCCTGTCAGGAGGGCGTCTGTCAGGAGGGCGCCTGTCAGGAGGACGCCTGTCAGGAGGGCGTCTGTCAGGAGGGCGTCTGTCAGGAGGACGCCTGTCAGGAGGGCGCCTGTCAGGAGGGCGCCTGTCAGGCAATGGCATACAGGCTGTACAATCTTGACAGGCGTGTCTTGCTCCATGGGCTTGCTTGTAGGCAGCAGGCGGGCGCCTGTCAAGCGGGCGCCTGTCAGGCAATGACATACAGGCTGTACAATCAGTGGTATACTAATCGTCTTCTACTTTATTATTTGTTAAGATGCGACGTCTCACAACCTAAGACAACCTAGCCTGTCAAGCGGGCGCCTATCAGGAGGGCGCCTGTCAGGAGGGCGCCTGTCAGGAGGGCGCCTGTCAGGAGGACGCCTGTCAGGAGGACGTCTGTCAGGACGACGTCTGTCAGGAGGACGCCTGTCAGGAGGACGCCTGTCAGGAGGGAGCCTGTCAGGAGGACGCCTGTCAGGAGGGCGCCTGTCAGGAGGGCGCCTGTCAGGAGGGCGTCTGTCAGGAGGACGCCTGTCAGGAGGACGCCTGTCAGGAGGATGCCTGTCAGGAGGGCGCCTGTCAGGAGGGCGCCTCTCAGGAGGGCGCCTGTCAGGCAATGGCATACAGGTTGTACAATCTTGACAGGCGTGTCTTGCTCCATGGGCTTGCTTGTAGGCAGCAGGCGGGCGCCTGTCAAGCGGGCGCCTGTCAGGCAATGACATACAGGCTGTACAATCTTGACAGGCGTGTCTTGCTCCATGGGCTTGCTTGTATGCGGGCGCCTGTCAGGCAATGACATACAGGCTGTACAATCTTGACAGGCGTGTCTTGCTCCATGGGCTTGCTTATAGGCAGCAGGCTTTAAGCAATAAATATAGGTAATCCCTACTAACCTCATCATGCCCCCGAGTTACGATTTGTCAAAACAACAGTTTTCAAGTCGTAACTACTCATTACCTCGTAAGTCTGTGTTCCCCTCTTTTTTTTTTTTTTTTTTTGCGATCGAGCTAGAGTGCAGCCCCGGTACCGGCAGTTTAGGCCCGGGTACCGGGAGTTTTGATCGAGCAGGGGAAGCCCCGGTACCGGCAGTTTAGGCCCGGGTACCGGGATGATGATCGAGCAGGAGAAGGCCCCGGTAGCGGCAGTTTTGGCCCGGGTACCGGGATGATGATCGGGCAGGAGAAGGCCCCGGTACCGGCAGTTTTGGCCCGGGTACCGGGATGATGATCGGGCAAACGCAACCCCGGTACCGGCAATTTAGGCCCGTGTACCAGGAGTATTAGCTGAGTACCGGGAGAGTTGGGCGAGTACCGGGAGTTTTGGGAAGGGTACCGGGAGTTTTGGGGAGGGTACCAGGAGTTGGGGCGAGCATTCCGGAGACCGGGGCTAGTTACACCGTACCGGCAGTGCACTCAAGCAAGGGTACCGGGAGACTTTGCCTAGTACCGGCAGTTTAAGCAAGCAAGGGATAATGGGAAATTTTGCCCTAGTATCGGCTGTTTTGGCCGGGTACAAGCTGGTTTGATGTTTCTAGTCGTACGCTAAACCTTCTAATTGTAATTGTTTGTCTTTTTGCAGGAGTAATTGGTTGTTTGTGTTAGGAAGCTATCCTGCAGGTATGTGACTTACTTGTCCTTTGCATTCATTTGTTTGCGCCCTGCTAGCAATAACTGATATACCGTGTTATTTATTTAGGCATACCATAGTTGTCGTTGTTGTGATTTGGCATGGCGTTGTCTAGGTAGCCTTGCTTTGTGTGACATTGTCTAGCCATTAAATATAATGTTTTATTGGATGATCAAGCCAATAACACATTATTGTTTTTTATCTTTTTATTATGGATGTTGTCCATGGCACCGTATTGGGTGTGCATGACAGTGTGTATATTTGGTTGTGCGTATGACACTTTCTTGAGAGCCCATGGTTCCTTTGTATGTCAATGACATAGGTAGATATGCTTTACATTGTGCCTGTGACACTGTGCCAATGGCACTTTTGTTGGTTAACCTTTACTTTGTTTACTCGCGAGGATTGTCGCTTCCCAATGAGAAGTGCTTATCTTTTATCAAGTAGATTAAAAGACAAATATGATTGTATGTTATTTGGCCAGACAGGGTTGTCTTTCTTGGCTTCATACATGTTGTATTGAACTTTGTTCTTAGTTGTAACATTGTACGTAATGAAAGTGCATGGTTGGCGTTAGACTGAGATGTCTATTGTGGCCTTATGCTTTTTGTATTGAATCCTTACTTTAATATTTATTTGTTTATGCAAATGCCATAGAAAAAATGATATTGTGCGATAATATTGGGATACAAGATCAGACCAAATGCTATTATTGCAAATTTCATACATGACCAAGACATTCCATGTGCTTGGAAACATTTATTGAAAACATAAAGGAAAAAATGACAGTAAAGACTATTGCACCTTGATAGATCAGTTCATATTGGCTACTTCATGTATCATGAAGACATGACCATCAGGTGGTCCGGGGTGTTCTGTGTCTTCCCCCTTCTTTTGCCATGCATAATTCTTCTTAGGTGGAGTTTTATTTGCTTGCTTTTTAGCGCCAGGGACAAGTTGTTCTAGCTTGCCTTCTTCCAAAGCCCGCCTGATTTCCCTTTTGAGCTCTCTACAGACATTTGTGTCGTGTCCATGGTCTTCATGGAAATCACAGTATTTATTCATGTTTTTCGTACCTGACCTATGCTCCATCTGGGGTGGAGGTGAGAAGGTAGCGCACACCTGCTCGGTTATCAAGATTTCTTTTGGTGTTTTGCTAAGAGTAGGCTCAGACGCATGTTTATCGTATGGGCCAAACCTCCTATTGCTCCTTTCATCTCGTCGAGTGTCGGTCCATGACTTGCCGCCGACCTCTCTTGTCAGGGAGACAGTTTCCTTTGACCTTAGATAGTCATATGCCCTGTCCGTGGCTTCTTTGAAAGTAATTGGAGTTCTCTTGATTAACTTTTCTTGCAGTTGTCCTGGAAGTAGGGAAAAAGTAAAGCCAGAAATTTGTTGACTCTCTGGTAACATGGCGATCTTCTGGCATTCTTGTGTGTATCGCTGGATAAAGTCACGCAACCCCTCTCCTTCTTTTTGTCATATCAAATGAGCCTCTATATGAGTTCTATGTTGCTTCTTTTGTTGTACAAATTGAGTCACAAACTTGGCTTTTAGATCTGCGAAATCTTGAATACTCCTCTCAGGCAAGTCAGCAAACCAATCACGAGCGAAACCTTGTAGTGTTCCAGGGAACATGTGGCAAGCGACTGGGTCTAACCATTTCTCCGTCTTAATAGCCTGTTCAAACAGAGCAAGGTGGTCGTCTGGATCTCGAGTACCGTCGTAAGTACCCACAACGGACGGGACTTTTTGCTTATCTGGGAGTGGGAATTTGGCAACCCAGTCACAGAATTTTGAAGTAACCACTGACAAAGGCATAGTGGCTGCACGGGGTGGAACTGCTGCCGTCACGAAGGTTTGCAACACTCTGAGCATGTCGTTAGATGTGTCATGTGGTAGAGGTGTTGGCGGGGTGTATGTGCTTGGTTTCCTTAGCCGCTCCAGAAGTTGTGACAACGGATCCACTGGTTGTACGGGCGCTGGCTGAGGCGTTGGGCGCAATGCCTCCAGTAATTGTGACAACAGATCTGACGAAGCGGGTGGTGGTGGGGGTGGTGGTGGCTGAGTGCTCTGAGCCAACCTTCTAAGCAGTTCCACAATGGGATCCTCCCGAACCCCTTGAGTAGCGGTCTGGGGAAAGTTTGAAACAGGTTGTCTGACCTGATCCGTGCCATCCTCCTGAGAGCTTGTCCCGTGGGACAAAAGAGGCTGAAATGGAGGGATGGATGTCACTGGTGGTGGTGAAGTAAACATACTTGTTCAGCCAGCCTTGTGGAAAAAAGGGGACTTGTTAAAGAGGGATACCACCGTGTCGTCCTTAGATCCGACACTGTATACTCAAAATCGACGTATGATTCTGGGATTGTGGTATGAACAGGTGAAGTCATCACCGCTTCCGGTGCAGTGGTAATCACAGTAGTGGTCATTTCTGGCGCTGAAGAAATGACCTGCGATGAATTTGTTGCCTCCATGGAAATGATTGATTACGGAGAAAAAAAAGGAATTGGGAAAAGTGAAACGCCGTTTAAAAAACGGGTCCCACGGATGGCGCCAATGTTCGAGCAGTGGTTGTCAAACACGAGGATTGGATGGTGTCAACCTTGGATCTCCTGTGATGATCACAGTGCAAACCCAGTAAGTTCTTGACGAACCTAGGGTGATCAAGGTTGAAGGTGAAAACAGGAGTATATGAACTCTGTTTAAGCTTGTATGTGTGTGTAAGTGAGATCGAAGTGAAGTCTGTCGACCCTGATTAGACTATGTATTTATATTACCCGTTTCAAGCATAGGGAACGTCCATCAATCAATGACGATCATGAATGCTTAAACTGCCATGGTAATAAATCAGTGGTATACTAATCGTCTTATACTTTATTATTTGTTAAGATGCGACGTCTCACATCCTAAGACAACCTAGCCTGTCAGGCGGGCGCCTGTCAGGAGGGCGCCTGTCAGGAGGGCGCCTGTCAGGAGGGCGTCTGTCAGGAGGACGTCTGTCAGGAGGACGCCTGTCAGGAGGACGCCTGTCAGGAGGGCGCCTGTCAGGAGGGCGCCTGTCAGGCAATGGCATATAGGCTGTACAATCTTGACAGGCGTGTCTTGCTCCATGGGCTTGCTTGTAGGCAGCAGGCGGGCGCCTGTCAAGCGGGCGCCTGTCAGGCAATGACATACATGCTGTACAATCTTGACAGGTGTGTCTTGCTCCATGGGCTTGCTTGTATGCGGGCGCCTGTCAGGCAATGACATACAGGCTGTACAATCTTGACAGGCGTGTGTTGCTCCATGGGCTTGCTTATAGGCAGCAGGCTTTAAGCAATAAATATAGGTAATCCCTACTAACCTCATCAATGACCAAAAGTTACCTTTTCCCTAGGGGTAGCAATTCAGGTCGTGTTTGCATTGACGAGTTCGAGTTGACAGGTTGTCAGGCTCAACCCAAACCTAACACGTGTACCCGTTTATTATGCATGTTACTAGGTTAAAGAGTTGGTTTCAGGTTAAACGGGTTGGTTCCGGGTCAATCTGGTCAAAATAACTTTAATTCTTGAATTAATTAAGCTATTTATATTCAATTTTTCCAACTACTAACGTTGAATTAAGATAATATAAAGGTTTCTAAAGAAAAGTATATAAAAAAGATAAATTAATATCATTAAGGTGTTATTTTAGTTAAGTTTGGTAGAATATATATTAAATAATATACTACTATTAACAAAAAAAAGTTTATAAAGTTTTCGGGTTGTCAGGTCGACCACATAACCAAATGACCAACCGGAACCTAACCCGAAAATAATTCGGGTTAGAATGTTGACAGCTTAAGATTATATAACCTAACTGTTAATTTTCGTGTCAATTTTCAAGTCGGGTTTCATATCGTATCGGGTATTGCTACCCCCTACTTTTCCTACATTTTTCTCCCATTTATCTTTTAATTTAAATCTTTTAAAATCAAGCTCAAAACCCACCCAATGACCCAGGCTTTGAATAAAACGTTTAATGCAATTTTTAAAATTTTATAAATATGTATAGACACGAGCTATATGATCAAAAATGATTTTTTTTTGTGTGTGCAGATTTAATGTTTTAGTGACTAAAAGAACAATTTCATCTATTTATTGTTTCTAAATTAGTTTTTCTTTGAATCTTAATCCTATTTAATATATAATAAAAGAAGCTACTTAAATGTAACATCTAACGTCAGATGAGTTTTCATTTTCAATTTTGGTCATTCGATCGGTTTCATGACGTCATCTTTTTCAATTTGATAAGTATTATGTATGTAATTCTGGATATTCAACTAGTCAAATATTAAGCATCAAGTGTTAAATATAAATTTGACCTTATGTAGCAAGAACGAAAACATACTTCCTCCGTCCTAAGAAAAATGTATGCAAAATAAAACACGCTTAAAATAAGATGATTGTATTTGTTTTTCATCGGATACATATTATGTTCCTGCAATAAAGACATCGGTTATTTTAAGAGTTTAAAAAGTTTAAAATATCTTTAATCTTTAATATATAATAAAAGAGGGGCCTTAAATGCCACATGGCGAAGTAATGTCCGTTGAATGAGTTAACTTATTTGGTATTAGTCGTTAGATCAGATTGATGCTGTTATCAAAGATTATTTTCATTTTACACCCTTTTATAATAAATAATTACATTCTCTCTTTCATTCAATTTCTACTAAAATAAAAAACATAATTATAATTTATTTATAGAACGTTCAATTTTGACTATAATTTACCATATCATTATTCTAAAATCTCCTAATATAAAATATCAAAGTGTATAAAGATAAAAATGTATATGTTATTATAACTTAAAACAATATGTGTATAAACGTAAAAGTATATACATGTATTATACGTACAACATTATTTTCTTATAATATATATTTAACTATATTATTGTCCCGCGATAGCGCGGATAAAGATAAAGTTTGACTCGTAAATATTTGTTCATGTAGATTTTAAGTTATTATGAGAAGACAATGTCATACGTATAATAACATATATACGTTTACGTTTATACCTATGTTGCTTATAGTTTAAATAATATATACACTTTTACGTTTATATACATGTTTTGATATTTTTATGAGGAGATTTTAGAATAATATTATGGTAAATCATAGTCTAAATTGAACGATTTATAAGTAAATTAAACTTATGTTTTTTTATTCCAGTGGAGATGTAAATAAAAGAGAAAATGTAATTATGGGCGTAAAATAGAAATAGTATGTGATGACATCATCAATCTGATCTAACGGCTGAAATCAAAGAAGATAACCCATCCAAGGGACCTTACTTCGCCATGTGGCATTTAAGGCCTGTCTTTTACTATATATTAAAGATTACTATTTAAAATAATGGTTAAATTATTTAAAGTAAAGGGCTAAAATAAAATTATTAGTGATGACATCATCAAAATGATCTAATGGTTCAAATTAAAGTTGGATTTTCATCTAATGGTTATTACGTTGCCAAGTGGCATTTTAGGCCTCTCTTTTATTATATATTAAGAATTAAGATAAGATGACTATTACTTTGCCATTTGGTATTTCAGACTTGCTAAACTAATCATTTTGTGAACATATGAAATATTTATTATATCATTATTTATTAGCGATCGGGACTATTTAATATATATGGATACCAATATTTTGAAAACATGACCGGTGTCATTTTAGGTATCTCTTTTATTATATATTCAGATAGTATTTATTTTTAATTAATATTTTTTTTCTTTCAATCTTTTTTTTTACTTTTATTGATTAATAAGGTAATATTTATTTTATGCTAAATTTTCTATTTCTTTTTTACTTAACTTATATTAACTATCGTATTTAACCACTACCAAGTTCTATATATCTTCGACTTTCATTTAAAAGGATACAATTCTGAATTTAATTAGGGTTCTACTATTTGGCAACTCTCCTTTTAAACTTCTCTTACTTAAATTAAATCAATGTTTTTTTTTTGTCTCTTCAAAATATTTTTTAATAACTTTTACAAATACCGAAAGTTTCCGTTATTGTTATTTAGTAATTTATAAATTACTTTTAAGTATTAATTTTTCTGAAAATATATAAAAGTAGTGCTAAGTTTATAAAATTTGTATTATAAAATATTACAACAATCAATTTTTATATACTTAAAATTGCATTACTAATTAATTTATTTTATTTCAAAAATCAATTCTTTTATATACGTCAAAAGGTTTTTAATATCAAAAATTTAAAGAATTAATAATAATAATAATAATAATAATAATAATAATAATAATAATAATAATAATAATAATAATAAAAATAATAATAATAATAATAATAATAATAATAATAATAATAATAATAATAATAATAATAATAATAATAATAATATTGATAATAATAATAATAAAAGTAATAATTAAAATAATAATAATAATAATAATAATAGTAATAATAATAATAGTAATAATAATAATAATAACAATAATGATAATAATAATAATAATAACAATAATAATAATAATAACTAAAAAACAAAAGAAAAAAAATAATAGATTGGTGGTTTTTGGTTGATATTAATTGCGGCCCTAGATAGAAATTCCTTGAAGAAAATACAGAAAAGTTGAAATGCTCAAATCAAAGTACGGAATTCAAATCTCAAAGACCCAATCAAATTATTGACTTTACCAGGTTTGATATTCAAATTATCAGCTTGCTTAGTTTCACAGTCTCATAGAAATAATAACAAATCTTTACTTTTTCGATTTGACCTAAATTTAGTGTGTTCTACGTTGCAATTAATTGGCTTTCTGGAGTTGACCGAATATACACTACAACATAAAAGACTTTTACTGACTGAAAAAAACAGTCAGAAAAACTTAAACTTCAGTCAGTAAAGCCGTTTTTAGCTACTCCTACTGAAGAAAAATCAGTCACTAAAAAAGCCATCACTAAAGGTCTATTGTGACTCATTGTTTCAGACAGAAAAGTAGTGAAGCGTTAATGACTAACGTTTCAGTCACTATTGGACGCTCGAAAATTTTCACTTTTTACCTTTAATTACTGAAATTTCAGTCAGTAAAAGTTTTGAGATTATTAAAAAAAAATTGGCTTATTTTTAAAATTTATTTAATTACAGTAAACTTCAAAACAATTACATAAGAACAATAATAATATACATTTAAAACTGGACCTACCAAAAAAAATCATCCCAAATTAATCTACGAAAAAACGTATTCAAATTCATTTTATCTAGACCTAGCCATCTTCACTTATTCACCTCAACCTTTAACCACTGGATGAATAAACATATCGATTATCTCAATTTTCAACCTATGTGAAAAAAGCAGATAACATTAAATAAACAGGAATCCTAAAGTCTGTTACCCGATGTTCCAAATAAATGTTTAGTAAACCATAATTCTCGTTCTTTCACAACAAGAAATATGAATGCTTACTAAAAATTTTTAATTTACTCATCTGACCCGTATCATATTTACCAAAACTTATACGATTCAATGATTAACTAAAATCTATACGATTCAATGATTAACAATATTGTACAAGTATGTAAAAACTTACTTGATGGTATTTGAGGGAAATCAAGAAGCATGCCCACTCCAGTTGGTAAAGAACAAGTCTCTGCAGTAAAACGTAAACACAGATGATCAGATTCTCGTTTTGAGTCATTGCTAAACCCGCCCAACAAGTCTCTTCATTGTATTTATTATTTAAAAATGATTACGGGTCAACCCAATCCTTTTCAAACTTGCTAAATAAAATTTACGGTTTATTTAACACTTTCTAAGATGTTTTGACCAGGGTAGTCAATTTTAGACTCCTTATATGGACACATAGGACAAATAGCAATGGTACTTTGGATAAAAAAATTACATCAGATGGATAAACAAAGAGTATGCAATTTAAAAAGGAAACACACTTAAAGAAATCCAAGCATATGTGACTATAGGATTGACTCTAACAAAATCAAATGGTACAATATGGACCTAATATCATACATTTTAATTTGGTGACAAATAAAAAAGCTTAATGGATTAGGAACAAACCTGAAGACGAGTGAAAGTTAATATAACGCACTATTTGGTGTCTTGTATACAATGGATTCTGTAAAAACTAAAAGCAACATGATAGCTGTATGGAATTGACGAATTGCAGCCTAAATATCCACTCAAGTATTTTTGGGTATATAAAAGACCTACCAAAAATTCATGTCACGTATTGTGAATATAGGTAATAAGGCGTACGACCATCTTGATTTCTCAACTTGAGAGGGTTGTAGTTGTGTAGAGTGTACCATCTAAAAGAATATTGAGAGAATTAGGTTAGTAAAATAGGAAAGAGAGAGAGAAGCATAGCGTGGATCACCCATTGGCTACGAAAAAAATGAACGAAAGTAAAAGACAACCTACAAAGTACTGTGATATAAAATATTCAACTTGCATATCTACATCTAGGACAATATCTAAAATACATTCAAAATAAAACAACGAAGTACCTGTGGATCACACCTATTGAGGATCACGAGTTATACGATCTGCCATCATGTTGCTTTAATAAGGGTGTCAAAGTCGAACAATTCAATAACCAATTTGGCAATGCAACATGCATGATTCAAAAGTGGAAGAGATCTACAAGACTTCCATGATAGAGCGAAAAGCATGAAAGTAAAAACATATAACTGTTATATCTCATTTGTAAAATGGAAGAGATCTGCAAGAGGTTGAATTACATAATATAGATGTGTGAAACTGAAACCTGACATGTTCATGGATTCTAAGCAATGTGTCACAAACATCAGTTTGAATAATAATCAGCGACAACTTGGTTCCATACTTGTCCTTCAACTCTTAAATGTTTCACCATGCTCTGTTCACAAACATATAACGGTGAAAAATTGACAATGAGTAGATCGTGAATTTATTGTAATTTAGGAAAAAACAAACATCATGCAAGAATAGGCAAACTAAAGAGTAACATTATAGGCAGAAATATATTTTATCCCCTACATGTAGGGTACCAAATATACATAGTTAACAGGAACAGAGAAACGAGTCACTTAATTTAGTCTAGAAGAACTATTATAGCATCATGATGAAGTGTTGAACTGGACTATATCCCTTACACATGCACTTCTTATCACCATTAGTTGGTCTATTCTGCACAGAAGTGGAAGGGAGCTATAATGCATCAACTTGAAGGAGTTCTGATACTGTTTATTCTCACTTCTTCATGGCTCTAAAGTTTGTTATTACAATATTTAAGTAGAACCAAATTACCGTGATGATACAATATTTATTATCTCTAGGATGAGCTGAGTAGTAACTACTCAACAATTTAGCTCACGTTGGGGTAGATTTGACGATTACATCAAATTTTTATCCCACAATTTCATTGATGCAATTTATCGAACACCTTCTGTGCTTTTATTAACTAAAATCATAGAGATAGAAACCTACGAACCTAATCAATTTCGTTAAAACAATCGAACACTATATTTATGAACTACATCTGTGACATACAAAACTCCTAATATTTCCATATGAAACCAACTTATATTAAGATAAATTGAACATATACAAAGAAAATAAAGCAATACATGTAATAGAAAACTTCTGATTCATCTTTTTCAAACAATAATTAAGCAATATATAAATTAAAAATTTAATACAAATTTACAGAGTCACGAGATGTACCTTGGTTTTAGGTTGCAACAACAAGCACGTCGGCGACGCCTACAGAAGATGGAGTGACAAGCCAGAGCCAATGATACGCGAAAGATATAGCGATTTTTAGAGGAAGTTAGGGTTTCGGTTTTCAAATTTTGATAAAATGTAGCAAGAGGTGAGAATGAGCGGAGAGTGTGTTAATCCGGTGCCTGTGAGGATCGCCGGTGAAGGAATGAATCGCCGGTGACGGTGTGAATCGCCGGTGACGGTGTGAATCGCCGATGACGGTGTGGATCGACGGTGACGGTGTGGATCGACGGTGACGGTGTGGATTGACGGTGACGGTGACGATCGCCGGTGACGGTAAGGATCGCCGGTGACGGTGTGGATCGCCGGTGACGGTGTGGATCGCCAGTGACGGTGTATATCTCCGGTGACGGAGAGGATCGCCGATGACGGTGCGGATCGACGGTGAAAGGGGAGATTGCCGATTGAAGAAGAGAGTAAGCGGATTTAGTCTTTTTAAGTTGATTGATGCAAGTGTCCTCATTTTATTCAAAACACGCGAAATATGAATTTTTACCTACTTTTATTTTTTAAGTCAAGAAAAGTTTTAGTCACAAAATGGCGTTTAGCTTGTAGTGATACTTCAAAGAAATAATCAAAGAATGTACGTACGTTAAGGTAATAAACGTTGCGACCAGTATGCATTTAGATTGTTTAAATAGACTTTAAATGTTATCATCGATAGAACTACGATACCGAGCTCAAAAACTACAACGAGGCCAACTTTAGTTTATAATAAGCTAGAATGTTTGGAGCTTCATGTAATATGCAAGTAATATCATTTACATGTTTGAATTCAATTCAATAATATAACATATATAGTTATAAAGAAAGACAAATGTTTCTTGAAAAAATATATTTTTCTTGTATATTTGTTATTATTACTAGTATAGAACCCGCGCGATGCAGCGACGACGAAAAATTGTAGTGCGATAATGATTTCTTGTAGTTTCCAATCCGTCTCGTGATTTATGTCGTGAGAGTAATGGTTTATAGGACGGTCTTGGGGGCCAAAACAAATTATGTGGTAACGATTTTCGGCTCACCTTTCGGGATGGAAAAGAATTATTGATATGGCAATTAGTTTCGATAGTTTCTTATTCGTTACTTCCGGCTTTATATTAAGTATAATACTTTCTTATTTAGTCATTCGTGTTATAATATGAATTTAAGGTAACAATTTTAAGTTTGACAATTTGAGGCATAAGAAGAGTTGCTATAATTGTTTCTCGTTCACCCATTTCCTCTACTAAGTTTGACAAAATGGGGTAACATTATCTATTATGACCATTAACAAAAATTACAGCTTCTATTAGTTTATCATTCGACCATTCAGAAAGTTTTATCTTTAGTCATTCAACCTATTTTGGTAATTCCACTTATTCACGCTATTAACTCATTTGGTAAAATCATATATGTATAACAAAATATAAAGTACAAATAATTACAAATATGTTTCTTACGATTTGACAAATATGACAAGTTTAATCATCTTGATTTTGAAAGTACACCACACACTCTTTATTTGTAAACATTATACACCGGCAATCTTTTATTCCATTAGGATTAACTTATTTCAGTTAGTTATATCAAATGACCATTTTACCATCCTTGTATTCAAGTGTTCATGTTTTATGTTCACTATCTCAAATGTTTATTTAAGATTGATGAGTTTTGAATTGTTATATGGTTTATAAAGATTATTGAGATGTCTATTTATTTATGTATTTTTTTTAATATGTATCAAGCATAATACAAAATCCGTTTTATAATATAAGTTTCTTGGTAGTTTGAGACATAAATGTTAAACATTTACAAATATTTTACTATACAACATAAATAAAAAATAAACATATTGTTTTCATTTTATTATGTATTTTAATTTGTATTGTAAATAAAATAAAATAAACAAATAAACAAATATTTTGCTATACAACAAAATTTACTCCATCAAATAACGTTTAAAGTTAAAAAAAATAATGGTTATATGAATACAAATTTTATATCAATTAATTTGAATTGTCTTTATTTTATATGGGTACATATTTTTTTATGAATTTAGTAATCGAATTAATTAAAGGAAATTAAGATTAGTTTATATGTTATATTTATTAAGGGATATATTACTAATTATACTTTATTTAAAAATTTAAAATTTTAATAAAAAGTGATAATGTTTTATATATTAATAAAGATAAAGATAAAGATAGTTATTATTATTATTTATTAGTTATTGTTGTAATTAAGGAAATGTCACTAATTGTAAATTGTTTTAAGTGATAAATTTTATGAAAGATATAACATGGGTAGATTAGTAATTTCAATTACTTAAATTTTAAGAGATTAAGACTTTGAAGCAGATTTATTATAATATAGTATAGATAATTATTTATCATTTAATTTTATTACATAAGATTATTATAAGAATTAAAAGAATTTATTATCGCCGTAGCAATCACGCTATGGGAGTACAAACTATACCATACATGTCAACACGCCAGTAGCGAGTCTAGAACTCAAATGCACGTAGGTCCTTATTTAATTGAACCGATAATTATGAATTAAAAAAAAAAAAAAAAAACTATTAGCGGGTCGGGTCAATGGGTCATATAAAACTTAAATAGAGACATTATTGATTGCCATTATCATCTTCTACTTAAATAGGGACATTAAATAAAAAAACTTATGCTTATGTTGATTGCCATTATCATCTTCTACTGTTTGTTCATCTATCTTCTTATAAAACTTAAATAGGGACATTATTGATTATGATTCCTAAACGGAAATTGCAGAAAAAAACTTCAATTGATTAAAATTTCAATTTATTCACTAGTAAACGCCTAAACGGAATTGCAGATTGCAGAAGAAAAAAAAACTAACCTGAGCACCTGACCTACAGGGGCCTAAGCGGATTAAACAAAAACAAAGCCTGCACATAAACAAGAACAAACAACGGATTAAACCACTGCATATAAAAGTTTGTAGGTTGCACCCGCCAGCCATATGGTAAATTGAACTTACAAACTTCAGCAAAACACGGTTGACTGACCTAAGCGGCTGACGGCGACGGGCTGAGGCAGTGAGGCGCGTCGATTTCAATTCTATATGATTAACAGAATAGCGGCGGTGTTAATCATTGGAGCGATTTCATTTGGAGCGAGCAGGCAAAGGCAAACAGCGGGACATAATAGCGGCGTCTATTTCAATTTTGAAGAAAAAAAAATTAAGTAACATGGGTAATGGGTTTAATTTTATTAAAAATAAAAAGTTGGGGTAACAAGGTTTGAACCCGGATTGGTTAAAACTGAAACTCCAAGTTTAGGCTTGGAAACCACTCCACCAAGATTAATGTTTGGTTAGAAGTTGAAAGACAAATATTTTATGTAGGTCCTTTCTGATTTTTTAGGCATGTCCTACCGGAAATTACGACATCGTTTCTAAATGATTTTCGAAATTTAGGTAGGTCGAAGGACCTACCTTAGAGAAACATAAACTCGCCCCTGCAACACGCTATAAAGACATTCTATATATGTAACCAAATTAAATTATATTTGTAATGCATGCATGTATGTTAACCGTTTAAAGGTTTAGATATTCAAATGTAAGACTTCTTCAAAAAGTATATATATATGTGAGATATTGAATAGAATACTTCAAAGTTCAAAAAACTTATTGTAGGTATATATATAATTACGAAATTGAAACTTGTTTTATAAATCTGATTATAAGGTAAAAAAAAATATTACAAAAACTTAACGTAATACAACGAATACAAATAAACTGAGATAAATAACAAAATCGAAATGGGTTTGGTTTGGTCGGAGCTTGCATAGAACGCAATTCTCTTGAAATATAATACAAACCTGTTGTATAGAATACAAGGCATTAGTGAGACTTGTTAGAACATTGAGACTTGTTAGAACATGCTGTAATTAAGTAAATCTATGTTTGTTGTGTGTAATACAAATTGTTCTGTGAGAATCACTAGTGAAAATGATGGTTTCACTTTTAAATTCGTGACTCGACTCGTGAATCGAAATCCGAAAATTTAACTCATGTGATTCGCGACTTGATTCGTGTAAGAGTCGCATTAATTATGAAGCTCAAAAGCATCGATGTTTTCACAAGCTATTCGGAGTCTTATTTCTTTCAGTTAATGGTTCAATTTTCACATTTTCTTTCTAAATTTATGACTAGTTTGATTTTCGAGTTAACTCGACTTGGACCGAGTTGGTCTTGACATCGTGATTCATTCACGAGTCCGGATGATTTTCGAATCATATACTAGTTCCACTCGTTTTAGGAGTCATATAAGTCGACTTCTACGAGTTTCGTTGTTTAAATGATTAAAGTTCGACTCTATTATACGTTACGAGCTCGGTAAAAGTTCGACGCAAATTATTCGAGTTTGGGTAAGTTGTTAAAAGTCTAAAAGTCTGATAATATAAAGTAGCTGAACCGATATTAAAAACTATATATTTATAACGCCTATATTTTTCTTAGTAATAACTCAACAGATAAATTAAAACTATAACATGTTTTATTTTAAGATGCTAATTATTATTACATGTATAATATAAGGTAGAGGATTACAAGCTAGTACGAGATGTGAGTGAGATTTAATATTATATCAATTTTAAACCATCATTTAAAAGACTTTACGTCAAAAGAATTCTTAAATAGTTGCAACCTTAAATTGCAATCTTAAAGTATATATTAAAAAAAAAAGAATAATTGTAAATTGCCAAGTAAATTGGGTCAACTCGAGAAGGTCAATAAATTGAATTGGTCTTCTAGACTTTCGAAAGTCAATAATTTGATTGAGTCACTGAGACCATGAAAACAAACTCGATAATTTGCGTAATTTCAACCCATTTGCCTTAATGCTCTTACTATATAAATACGTACACAATGTAGTATTAACATTCATATTCATAAAACAAACAGTTATCAATACATGAAGATGTCTCAACTTGTATTCCTCTTAGTTCTAACTCTTTTCGTTTCTCGTTCATGGTCGTCCATTATTGATGCTACACCAGCAGGTCCTGGTGCCGAAGATTTCATTACCTGCCTCCAATCCAACTCCAAGAATATTACCTCCATTTCCAACCTCATATTTACCCCTGATCGTACCTCTTTCTTACCCATTTGGGAAGTTGCAGTTAACAATCTTAGGTTCAATAAAACCTCCACTCCTAAACCATCGGTCATTGTCACTCCGGTTGATGAAAGTCAGGTCCGAACAACTCTTTTATGCACCAAGAAACACGGATATGAGATCAGGATCAGGTGTGGGGGGCATGACTTTGAAGGCCTCTCCTACACTGCTGCTGTTCCGTTTGTCATGCTAGATCTTACCAACATGAGGTCTGTATCCGTGAACGTCGCAAAAAGAAGGGCATGGGTCCAGGGTGGTGCTGTTCTTGGTGCACTCTACTATGCTATTTCTCAGAAGACCGATACATTGTACTTCCCGGGTGGTCTATGCCCTACGGTGGGTGTTGGTGGCTACATAAGTGGTGGTGGTTATGGAAACCTGGTCAGGAAATATGCTACTGCGGCAGATAATGTTGTTGATGTTCGGTTTATGGATGTAAATGGCAATATTCTCAATAGGAAATCAATGGGAGAAGATTTGTTTTGGGCGATTCGTGGTGGTGGTGCCTCCAGTTTTGGAATCGTTCTTGCATGGAAGCTGAGGTTGGTTCCAGTGCCCCAAAGAGTTACTATTTTTTTAAGAAATATAACTTTGGAGGATGGTGCAACGGAAATTTTCCATAAATTCCAATATGTTATACCCAATGGTGACCGTAATCTTCTCATAAGAGTTCAAATGAGTAGTGAATATATTGGCAATACCACCAAGAAAACAATGAGAATGTTGTTTTATGGACTTTATCTAGGCACAACCGACACACTGCTTCCTTTGTTGGACCAAACGTTCCCCGAGCTCAATGTCACACAAGATATTTGCCAAGAAGTGAGAATGGTTCAGTCGACTCTTGTGTTTGGAGGCTTTGCAAGCTCCACATCAACAGAGATTCTTGCAAACCGAACTGCCATCATTAGACTCAACAGCAAAGATAAAGTAGACTACGTACGAAAACCAATCTCCATTAGCGGGCTAAAAAAGATCTGGAGAAAGACTTTTGAAAATGATGTATCAGAGACTCTGTTCATGCACCCTTTTGGAGGAAAGATGGAAGACTACTCCGAGACAGCAGTTCCATTCCCTCATAGAGCCGGGGTATTGTACCAGATGCACCAGTCTGTGGATTTTAGTGATCAAGCTTCAGACTCAACACAAGTATCACTCAAGCGTATTAGTTGGCTTAGAAGCTTCAATGATATGATTACGCCATATGTGTCAAACAACCCGAGGCAGCGGTATGTGAACTACAATGATTTGGATTTGGGTGTTGGAAGTGCTACTTATGAAGAAGCAAGTGTTTGGGGCGAGAAGTACTGGAAGAGACACAACTTTAAGAAGTTGATTCGTATCAAAGCCAAAGTTGATCCAAAAAATTTCTTTAGGCACCCACAAAGTATACCAGTTTTCTAAACACCGGCCGGCCTCTTTGGTGAGACGTTAATTATTCAGTAATGCTTAATTTTTTTATAAGATGATTCTATATTGTTTTTAGACATAACTTCTTTGTTGTAATACCCATACTGATGATGTCATGTAAACATATATTTAGCAATACTATATTGTGATAACATTAAATAATTAGTTACATCTTACTTGTTTTTGTCTTTGATACAGCAAAACTAAACAATTGTTTGTTTTCAATGTAAAGTTACAAAGACAAAGAAAACCTTATAATTTGTTGTGATCGATGATGAGACCTAACTATCCAATAATAAAACCCATGGGAGTTAAGCATATCTAACAATGGTTGTGTGTAGAAAAAGGGTTATAAAGTCTATTTATAGATTTTATAAGGTGCATTTATGGATGGTTAGGAGTAATAACGGTAATTTTAGACCCAAAATTTTAAAGGTTAAAATTTTATAAATGTTGTCAACGTCAATCTTGGGCTTTTGGACCTGCCATTGAAGCCTTCAAGCACTGTATTTCCGTCATATCTGTCGATGGGACCCATTTGAAAGAAAACTATCGCGGAAAGCTTCTTACAATCGTGACGAAAAACGCTAACGGGAATATACTTCCTCTTACTTTCGCCATGGTTGATAATGAATCAAATGATAGTTGGCTATGGTTTTTGCATAACTTCCGGAATAATGTCGCCATTCATTCAGATAGATCCTTGTTTGAGATTTCAGACCGTCATCCAGGTTTGATCAACGTAAGGGATGAAACGGAGGACTGACATCATCGATTTTGTCTAAGACACATAAGGAGTAACCTTATGACGCACTTTAAAGACCAGAAGTTGAAAAAATGGTGTTGGCAGATCGGCACTACATCGCAGCGGAGAAAGTTTAGGTTCGCCGTTGATAAATTGAGAGGGTTAGACAGAGATGCTTGGAGGTGGCTAAAAGATATTGGTTTGGACAAGTGGACATTGTTGCATGATGAAGGCTAGGTACGTTGGGGAAACACCACATCAAACATAGCCGAATCATATAACAATGTGATACGCACGGTGCGCATGATGCCTATCAAGGCATGTATAGAAGGTATATTCGAACTCACCAGAGCACACTTTGTATAAAACTTTGAGAGAGCTAGAGACTGTAATTCACCTCTTTCAACAGCCATGTGGAGACTTTACAATGGTCGGGAATCATATGCCATTCATCATAGGGTAACACCTTACAATGTCCCAAATGGTATTTATGAGTGTCAAACAAATGACCCAATGACCATGGGTGGGGGGGAACACATACGAGGTCACTTTTCCAGCTAAGTCTTGTACTTGTGGAAAGTGGCAAATGCAAAGGATTATTTGTTCTCATGGCATGGCTGTTGATGGGCACGTGAATGGTCCTAGTCGAAGAAACCATGAAGCTTCACCAATAATGGCTTCGGACTTCTATAGCACAAGGACGTGGAGACGACAGTATATCACAACACTTAGGGGCCTACGACACAAGGACTACTACACAAGGACTACTGGAGAGAACCGAACTGGACCATCGAAGCGGATACAAGAATGATAATTACAAAAAGAGGAAGAAAGAAACAAAGAAGAATCCGTAACGAAATGGACCAGCCAAGCGGAACTGCAAGTAGACCCCGAACGTGTAGTGGTTGTGGACAAACACGTCACAACAGTCGGAGCCGGATTTGCCCACGTAACCAACATTAGTGTGTATTGTAACTTGTTCATTCTGTATTTTTAGCTGTTCAAAATATTGGGATTAAGTGGGCCATTTCTTAGTTTAAGTTGTTCATTTTTGTGCAAAAAAATATTTTTTTGCCATTTTGTACATAGCATAAAACACACGGAAAAAACCATAAACAATAATCTAACTTTTATAAACTCTAAAACAATAACATATTAACAAAACACAATTTGGAAATTTTCATAAAAATCATCAAATTACATACATAATTAACCCTAAACACTAACACATAACCATTTTCAAAACAAAAAAACTAACCAAAATGATTTTTTGCCATTTTGTACATAGTATAAAACACACGAAAAATAGCCGTAAACATTAATCTAACTTTTATAAACTCTAAAACAATACCATATTAACAAAACACAATTTAAAATTTTTCATAAAAATCACCAAATTACATACATAATTAACCCTAAACACTAACACTTAACCATTTTCAAAACAAAAAAAATAACCTTAAACCACAAAACCACCACCAATACCGGAAACCACTTTTAGAAAACCACTTTTTTTTAACCAAAAGCCGGCGTTAGGAACACCGGCTATTGCCACGGAGGATGACAGCAAAGATAAGCAGAAATGGAATGTTGAGGTGGCGACCGACATGGCATAAGTCGGCATTCCCAACGCCGGCTATACCGTTTTTATCAATTTTCCGGCTTCGTCCATCGGTGCTAATTTCGGCTGATATTTGTCCATTCCGGCCAATTTCTCAAAAATAAATGGACACACTAAGAGCTTTTTGGAACTAATTATTTTGATCTTCTCTATATCAATGAGTCATAAATCCTACCATAACTCAAAAATGCATTTAAATTGTCAAAATAAATATAATAAAAAAAACTAAATATTATATATTATAATAATATTGTATATTTCTTGTGCATATTTGATTCAAAAATGGGACATGGATCACCAAATTTAATCTTTTTAGAATATCGTTACACACCGTGATTGCTATCGGGCATCTGAAAAAAAGATGGTCTTCTGATTACAAATCAGAATCACAATAAGGACAATTTAGGGGATTGAGACTAAATCCCCTAGCTAAAGATTTAGTGTCGTACGAAGTCTTGAAATCACCACCCTGCATATAGTGACACTGGATTAAGTAGAAATTGTTTTGATCCATCGAAATCCTTCATCATTTGATTATGAATCTAAGGTCGCAAGGGTTGGTGTTGAGAAGTCTTTATTGCTGATTTGTTGTCGAATTCCTTTGATAGATAATTCGCTAAGAGTATTGATCAAACAAACCCAAACTTCGACATTTAAGCCTAACATGGACATAAATTGTTTCATTTATGCTATTCGGTCCGCTCAAGGCCAGGGGAATGGAGTTTAACACATCCACAATGGGGAAATCCACGTCAACATTTTTAAGACAATGTTGCTCCACAATCGCGTTATGGAAGGTTTCTAGATGAAAGAGCCTAGTAAACATTGTAATGAGAGCTTTATTTTCCACTCAAATGTCTTTTCAAAGATTGGTAGTTGCTCCATTAATTAGTTATCTTTTTCTTAAACAAGCAGTGAATATTATTTATTAAAAAAATTGACAATTTCTAAAGTAGTTTGATTATCTTGTTGAATAAAGCATTAGGTTCCACCTTGAATCTCTACCATTACTAATATAGCATGGTTTGGGTGTAGAAGATCTCACACACCGGGACCTCTCTAAAGAAATTGCTTCTCAAGCTTTCTAATTTTCTTAATAACTTTGATGGCCAAATAAAAGAGTTTTACAGGTCTACAATGATAAATTTTTGAAACTTATCAATGATTGGATTCCAGTTTTCACTACTACCCGTGTTAAAACAATCTAGAAGAAGGGGATTTAGATGGTTGACAATCTATAATTAAAGCAAACTGTGAGGATCGAATCAATTACCAAATTAGATAAATTGATTTAATGATTAAGATCTAACAATCACAAAAGTGTTGCAGCGGATAAACACAAATTGTAAGAACAAGGTTATGATTAATTGAGTTATAAGTAAGAACAACGTTAAGAACATATAACAAAATTGAATCAACAACGCCTCAATTGACTTGTATTAATTTCAAAGGAATTACAAAATTATACAATCAACGTTATCATCTCTAAATGATAAAGGAACTACTTAATACAATCCTTGAGGCTACTAAGCTACGATCAAGTACAATTACAATCGAGTAAAACTAATACTATAATCTATAGCCCATACTCTATAAAGATGTTTAATCTCTAATCAAACAGTCCAATCAACTGAATACCAACTTCCAGTAAAGTGTTCTGAATAAGCACGTGAACTGTACTTTAGTTGTTGGTGATCTTCAGTAGTTGAGGATCTTCATCGGCTGTCGTCGTCGGTGATTATCCACCTCTATTGATCAGTTGGGGACGATGGGTTTCTACTGATCAGTATGTAGCCACTGATCAGTTCTTCAAAAGACTAAGTACTGATCAGTTCTTAAATACTAGAAGTTGATCAGTACTTGGGACTAAGGTATGTGTTTTACTGCTGATCAGTAGACAAAGTCTTATCTACTGATCAGTAGCAAAACACACTTAGTGAAATTTGTCCCAACAATCTCCCCCTTAGTGATAGCATATCATATGCTCATCAATATCTCAAAAACCCAAAACAAAAATTTCTTCAAAAGACAATGTTGCTTACATTTTCATCATTGATTTGGAGGTTGATCCTTTGATATGTAAGCATACTTCTCTTTGATTTGACTGTTTATCTTCCAAACAAGCTCAACTGCCTTGCTTGAGGTTGGAGATGCTTTCAGTTTTCTTTTCATTAAAATGCACATCATGTCAGGATCATGGTTGTATTTCCTTTCAACCAGGTAGAACTCTGCAGTACCATCTTTTTTATGAATGTAGTAGATGTTATTTCTATCATACAAAGTCCATGACACCACCTCAGAAAATCTCTTTACCCTTTCATCCATAAACTATGGTTCAAAGCATATCAAGAGCAGGTCTAGAAGAAGGAAGTTTAGATCAAAATATAGCTTATGTTTCTTCACAAATTTCTTCCTTCCAATGACAAGCATCTCTTTCAGTTCATCTCTTGTCATAGTGCATAACAGTCTTTTGTGAGAAGGGAAGATTTGTTCAGAGTTGTCAGCTCTGATCACCTTGACACGATCTTTTCCTTCAACCACCACATTAAACCAATCAGTAATTGGTACAATCTTGTTGAGAGGCTCAGGGGTTTCAACTGCTCCTTACTTCACAAGAGCTCTCATGTCATGGAAGGTTCATCTTCTAGAAGCTTCAAACTCAACTTCAATCTCCTTCCTTGATAGACCCCCAGCAGATGATGATCTTCCAGCAACTGATGATCCTCCAGCATCTGTCCTTTTTCTTTTGAGTGGCTGCTCAGGACTCTCATCATCTTTTTGTTCTTCAGCCTCTAACCTCCTTTTCTCCTCAATTTCCCTTCTTGCAGGCACATCTTGTAGATTTTGAGTCACCTTTGATCTTATCTCCCCACTTCTATTCCTTTTAAGTAGACCACTTGGTGCTCTAATTTTGTTGTCATGTGCCTCCTGCAATCTCCTTTCCAGCATGAATTGTTCCTTTTCTTTCTTTAACCTTTCCTCCCTTCTTACTTCTTCATACCTTGTCACCAAGGTAGTGATCTTCATTTGTTTTACTGACTTAGGATTTGCTCCTCTGCTCAGCAAGTAATTAATGAATTTCTTTATGTCTTCCTTTTGCTTGTCAGTATCCTCTTTTGTGTTGACAGATTTCCTTTTCTCAGGCTTCTTGGATAGCTTTGCCTTCTTATTGGCTTCCTCCAACAATATTTGATCTTCTGCATCCCACTCTTCTTGCATTTTGAGGGAAAGTTCTTCATCTTGCACAAGTTGAGTTTTTGCCCTTTGGACTCTTTCTTTAAGGACAACATCCAGCTCAACTTCCTTTCTTTTCTCAGATATATAATGATCTTTTTAGCTTTAGGTTGGTCTTGGGGTTCTTTAAGTTTTAGAGTTTTGGACCCAACTTTTGTTTGTTCTTTCTTTTGTTTCTTCCTTTCTTCCTTCTCTTCACTCTCTCTTATCTTTTGAAGCGCTGCCTTGGCTTTTTTAAGATTTTTCTTTGTGAGCATTTCAGGACAGATCATCTTGTTAAGATTATACGTAAGGGTGTCCACAATAAGAGGATCTTGATTGAATACATTTTCGATGGTTGCATCAGCTGCTGGAGGGGCATCAATAGATGCAGAAGCATCATCAGTAGTTGCTTGTTGATCAGTAGTCTTCTCCCCCTCAGCCTTTTCAAAAACAACCATTTTCCCTTTTTCTTCTTTGTCAGCAGCTGATGGATGAGATGGCATTTCAGTGTTTTGAACCTCAGCATCTAGAGTTTCAGTACGTGGCTGATCAGCAGCTGGCTCATCAGCAGTTGGAACTTTAGTACTTGGCTCATTAGTAGCTGGAGCAGTAGGTGGAGCATCAGGTGTTGAGGCATCAGTAGCTGGAATGTCAGCTGTCTCCTTTTCATCAGTAGGAGCTATATTAGATACTGTAGCTCCATCAACTTTTAAGATTTCCTCCTCATCAGTTGTCTCAATCTCCATTTCCATCTCCTTTTCATCATTCTTTTCAACAACCTCTACAATCTCCTTTTCTTTTTCAACCACAACCACAGTCTCCATTTCCATTTCTTCCACTATACTTGCAACAATCTCTTCAGCCATAATCACCATCTCCCCCTTAGTGGTTGCATCCTCAGTATGCACACTACTATCAACAGTCAGCACATCCTCCAAAACCAACACACTAGCCTCTTCTTCCCTTTCTTCAGTTTGAACTGCTTGATTTATTGTGCTGACATTCTTGAGAGCCTTGCCAGTCTTGTCTCTTTTAAGCAGGGAATAGTGTTACAGTTTGACAGTCTTAGCAAGCTTGGCCATTTTCCTCTTCAACATTTTGATTTCTTGACCTTGTTGGACCACCTTTCCTTCCAAATTGGTACATTTTTCCATCAATTCCTGTATTTGCACACTGTTCTCCCCACTCTCATGTTGAGTACCAACATGAGGTAGATCTTAGAACAAAGGAACAGTATCAAGCCTAGCTTGACCAGCTAAACCCCCCTTGGTTTCTTGGCACCAGGGACCTTCATATGAAGGATCAAAAGATCCTCCATAGAAGAAGTTGCCATAGATTGGGTCTTAATGCCTATCACCCTGTCCTGTGTCACACTAGGTATGGCATTAGTAGGGTGATCCCTTTCTACATGGTCATGCAGCTCCTTAGTGACCACCTCTGTGAGGGAGGGTGAGGCCTCAGGTGTACCCTTTGAGACAGAAAGAGATTTATAGACCTCAAAAGTTTGAGAGTCATCAAATGGAATATCATCCTCATCATCAAAGATAGAAGTGTAAGGAAAGGTTTCAAGGATTGGGTGTTCAGAAACAAGGGTTGAAGGACCCCCTTGATTCTGCTCATGCAACTCTACATCAGCCATGGTCTCAAGCATGGCTGTTTGTGTAGGTGAGCCAGCCTCAACAGCTGGTGTACTTGTGCCTGGTACAACTAGTGTTTCATCAATGGAAGCTTTAGACTGATCAAGAGTTTGATCAGCTGGTATATCAGCTTGAACAGTTTGTTCAGTGGCTGTAATGACTGGTTCCTCAGGAGGATCAGTAGGAGGAACTGAAAGTGAGGTGTGGGTTGGGATCCAACTGGGTTTGAGGATCCCTCACCTCTAGCAGTAGATGCAAATACCCCCAACAAGTTTGAAAATAGAGGGGTATTATCATCACCATCAAAAAAATTTACCTTTCTTCCTCATCATAGTAAAAGTTTTTGAAGAATGAACGGAAGACATGTAAAGGTTTTCATGTAAAGCAAGATTTTCTAATTCTTTTGAGAAAATTTCAGCCAAGAATCTAGGATACATCAAAAATTTACCCTTGGTTGTGAGATTATTTTGCATTCCCTGAAAAATCATTTTTGAAAAATTGAATACTTTGTCATCAGCCAAACAAGCCATTGCAGTAGCAATAGGCACGTTTAGTTCATTCCAAGTACTGTGTTTTGGGGAAATGCATGTTTGGATTATGTGGCCAAAAAAGTTTCCATAATTTTGGAAATTGAGCTTTTTGAAAAGTTAAATGGTGGGGTCCAGTGTATCCCATACGGCCCATAATCGCAAGTAAATCTTCTTTAAGCATAGAAGTGGTACCTGTTTCATCATTGAGTTGTAGATGAGTGCGAATTATAGCTTCCGAAATGGTGAAAGGTTTTGTATCCACGGTGGCAGTGATGCAGGGAACGCCATTTTGTTCTCCTTCGGCGACAGTTTCCCAAAATTCTCGAATATGTAGACTTCGAATCGTAGGGTTTACAGTTAAATCATATTTGATTTTGGAGCGATTTAAGAAATCGATTAGAGAATGAAAACCCGCAGACTCTTTACTTTTTATGAGATACGCCACCGCGTTGTGTTGTTCACAGAAATCGAGATCCATGGATGATTGTGTAGACTTGATATTCAAAGCTTAGAATAAGAGGGTTTCTTAGAGAGGTTTTCTTGTAATTTAGGTCACGATGAAATGAAATTGGCTTGGAGAAGAAGCATTTATAGTTTTTCAAATAATCCCAGGAAAGGACTTAAATGCCCTCATCAGTATTAAATGGACACTAAAAGACAAGAAAAATGTTGCGTCAGCATCCCTTCATATTCTAAGTGCTGATCAGTAGGAACCCACATCAGCGTAGATTTCATGCTGATCAGTATAGTCAATCATCAGTAGTTCCCCTCCTTTGCATCAGTATTCTAACCTTCTCATACTGATCAGTAGGATAAAACTGTGGTACTGATCAGTATTTGGTTTCGTCCTTCGTCAATAGTCACTTTATGACTTGTATGTTTCAGCTGATCAGTAGGAAAGTCTTTGCAACATGACAAAAATTTCTGAGTTGTTTCCACAACTGATCAGTATAAACATTGAACTTGGAATCCCTCAGTAGTTACTAAGTTACATCTGAACGGTAGTTCCTTTTCACTACTGATCAGTAGTAACAAAGTACTTTGTTTTTTTTTTAGTTTGTAAGATACACGTATAGTTAACATATATACTACTATATTTACAAATGATTTTTACACATACACCAAGCACACATAAATTTTGACTTTGAAAAGAACATGTTCAGTTTTCATTTATCATGCCAATTGAGTTCACCAAAAATGTAAACCTTCCCACATCAAAATCTTTTGTGAAAAGATCAGCAAATTGATTATCTGTGTGAACTTTTTCTACTTGAATAAGTTTCTTTTCATTGCAATCTCTTATAAAGTGAAAACGAATTTCTATGTGCTTGGTTTTGTTGTGTTTGACTGGATTAATTATGATGCAAATGGTACTTCTATTATCAATGAAAATAGGAGTTTTGAGAAATGACATACCATAGTCCAGCATTTGGTTTTGTATCCATAGAATTTGAGAACAGCAACTGGCAGCCGCAACATACTCAGCTTTAGTAGATGAAGTGGACACATCCGTTTGCTTCTTGCATTGCCATGAGACAAGTCTTGACCCAAGAAATTGACATCCCCCAGATGTTGACTTTCTGTCTAAGTTCTCTCCCCCCCCCCCCCCCCCCTAGTCACTGTCAGTATAGGCAATAAGCTCAAATGGAGAGTCTTTTGGATACCACAATCCCAAGTTTGGTTTCCCTTTCAAGTATCTAAAGATTCTTTTGACAACAGTCAAGTGAGAAACTTTAGGGTGACATTGATATCTTGCACAAACACACACACTAAACATAATATCTGGTCTTGAAGCAGTAAGATACATTAGAGAGCCTATCATTGATCTATATAAGTGCTCATCAACCTCTTCTCCCAATAGATCAGCTGCTAAGTGCCTGTGAGTTTCAAATGGTGTGCTTATTGCCTTGCAGTCTTTGAAACCAAACTTCTCCACGATATCCTTCACATATTTGGATTGATGAATGAATATTCCAGATGGGATTTGTTTGACTTGAAGACCAAGAAAAAAGTTTAGTTCTCCCATAGAACTCATTTGGAATTTCTTGTGCATGATCTTCTCAAACTCTTTGCATAGACTATTGTTGGTTGAACAAAAAATGATGTCATCCACATAAATTTGCACCAATAAAATGTCTTTCTTCACAGTCTTGATGAACAAGGTCTTATCAATAGCTCCTCTCTTGAAGTCATTCTCCAGCAAGTACATTGAGAGAGTATCATACCAGGCCCTTGGAGCTTGATGAAGGCCATATAGAGCTTTGTCAAGCCTATATACCATGTCTGGGTGGTCTGGATCTTCAAAACCAGGAGGTTTACACACATATGCCTCCTCTTCAATTTTTCCATACAAGAAAGCACTTTTTACATCCATTTGATAGGCTGTAAAGCCTTTCAAAGATGCAAAAGCAAGAAAGATTCTAATTTCCTCCATTCGAGCAACAGGAGCAAAGACTTCATCATAGTCAATCCCCTCTTCTTGAGTGTATCCTTGGGCAACTAGTCTGGCTTTGTTCTTGATAACAATGCCTCTTTCATCAGTCTTATTCTTGAAGATCCATTTGGTTCCAATTACCCTTTTTCCATTAGGTAGAATGACCAATGTCCACACTTCTTGAAGTATGAATTGAAGCAGTTCTTCCTGCATTGCTTCAACCCAGCTTGGTTCTCTCAATGCTTGTGTTACCTTCTTTGGCACCATTTGGGAGATGAAACATGCAAACAAGCATTCATTCAAGCTTCTGTGAAGTCTTCCCCTTGTTTGAACTGAAGAATTTAAGTCAGTTAAGAGTTGATCAATTGGATGTTCCCTATTGATTCTTTGAGATGGATGAATGTCTTCCACAGTGGTTGACTCCAGATTAGTGTCATTTGTCTCTGGAAGACCCCCTTCATTATCAGATGGTAATGACTCATCATATACTGCTTCATCTGCATCATTTGAGATCGGCTCATTCAATGGAACATCTTCATCCGATTGACTTTCTTCCTCTTGAGACGATTGGACTTCAATTCCTTCTTGATAATTTACAACTGCTTGATTTTGAGAAATTCCAGGAGGATCCGCAGTGTAAATTGGGAAGTACACAAATTCTTCGCGTTCTTTGTTTTGGAGCTGATCAGTAGATGGCCTCTGAAGGTGCTGATCAGTAGAACCTTCAGTAGAAAAGCAATGATCAGTATTTGCATCTGGTTGGTATTGATCAGTAGGATCCTTTGAACTTGAAGTTCCAGCTGATGTAGTACCTGTTCCTGCATCAGTACTGACTACAAAATGATATCCTAAGGATTATGTTAGTTCATCGATATCAAATAGCCAATCAGGACCACTACCAATTAGCATTTAGGGTTTTCTCATTAAAAGTAACATTTGCACTTTCTTCTACAAGTTTAGATTTTATGTTGTAGACTCTAAATGCCTTACTTTGAGAAGAATACCCTATAAAGAACCCTTCCATTACTTTGCTATCAAACTTTCCTAAATGTTCTCTAGTGTTTAAGATAGTACAAGGACACCCAAATGATTTTAAAAATCTTATGAGTGGCTTTCTCTTGCGAAAGAGCTCATATGGGGTCTTTGTACATGATTTGACAATTGACACTCTGTTTTGAACATAACAGGCAGTATTGACAGCCTCTGCCCAGAAAGTGATGGGACACTTAGCATCTGCTAACATAGAACGTGCAACTTCTATGAGAGTCATATTCCTCCTTTCAGCAACACCATTTTGTTGATGTGTCCTAGGGGCACTAAATTGTCTTTCTATGCCTTTATTCTCACAAAACACATTCATGTCATGATTCTTAAATTCTGTCCCATTGTCACATCTAATGGTTATTACTTTTTGGTTTGTTGTGTTTTCTATCCTAACAAGAAAAGATCTAAGAATTTCTCCTGTTTCATCTTTAGAGTTAAGAAAGAAAACCGAAGTAAAACGTGAAAAGTCATCAGTAATAAACAAACAATATGACTTATTTCCCATTCTTTGGATATGGGTTGGGCCAAACAAATCCATGTGCAACAATTGTAAAATAGAATCATTTGAATTGACTTCTTTAGACTTGTGTGACACTTTGTGCTGCTTGCCTTTCAGACAAGAGACACAATGATCAAAACATGAAAATTCTTTTTGTGGTAGACCTCTTACAAGATCATTTTTAACAAGTTTGTTCATATTTTTGAAATTCATGTGACACATTCGTCAGTGCCACAAAGAAGACTCATCTAAAGATGCCTTTGATATAAAACAGTGTTCTTTTTCCATTGTTGCATTGGCCATATCCAAGCAGTATACATTCTCTCTCCTTGGAGTTCTCAAAATGATCATGCTTTCATCAATTTTGAACTTAGGATCAAGAACTATACATTCTTTTGTAGTAAAAAGCACAAGGTTCTTACTGTCACATACCTGAGATACACTTACCAAGTTGTATTTCAATTCCTTGACATAAAGAACATTGTCAAAGGTCATGTTACCACATGTCACAGTACCTTTGCCGTGATTCTTCCCCCTCTAGGATTTCCCCCAAGACAACATATCCTCCATCATAATCAACAAAGTTTTGAAGGAATTCTCTGTTGCCAGTCATGTGCCTTGAGCAGCCACTATCAACATGCCATAACTTCCATAGACCTCCTCTTTCAATTGTTGGCTTGCTCTGCACATGAAAATGGGTTAATTCCTTTTAGGGACCCAAGCCATTGTTGTCTTGGGTTGACCTTTTGCATCATTATAATCAAAACGTTTCAAGTAAAGAGATGATGCATTTTGGGTTGTGAGTTTAACATTGTTGGTGGTACAGGTGGAATTATCAGTAGTTTTGATGACATTTTTGTTTGTACTGACCACTTTGTACTCTTTCTTGGTACTAATGACAGTTTTTCCTTTGTTGCTACTGACATCAGTACTCACACGCTTCTTAGTTGTCTTCCTACTGACGACAGTTTTTTGTTTGTTTCTACTGACATCAGTAGTCATTCCCTTCTTATTATTTCCCTTAACATAGTTTCTACTGACATCAGTAGATACCTTTGCATTAGCATTATTGCTACTGTTGCCAGTAGGAAGTTTTGCCTTGGCTATGTTTCTACGTTTATCAGTATCAACTTTGTTTGAAACCCCTTTCCCGTTTTTTATAAACATTTGATTGAAGTAACAATTTTTAGCAATGTGTCCAAATTTCCCACAGATGTAGCAACATCTGGTTTCGGATTTGATGAAATTGGGGTTTCTTTGTGTCATTAAATTGTTCCAATTTCGTTGATTTCCACGTTGTGGAGATTTAGCGCAATTACAAGAACAATTTTTTACTTGATTTGACACTCTTGATTTTTCAATCGTCAAAGGTTTTTGTGCAAATTTGATTGGCATAGGTTTTGATTTTTTAAAGTTCTTTGACGTTGAAGCTTCATTTTTCTCAATTGTTTTGACTTTTGATTTCGTGGAACTTGTGAGAAACTTGTTTGTATGGTTTGCTTGAAATGACTTTTATAGGTGTAGAAGAGTTTTCTTTTTCAAAAAGTTTTGGAAACAGTTCTCTTACATCCTTTTCACAGTTTGATTCTTTGTTCATTTCAGTCTTTGAATTGATGGGGTCTGGATTCAAGATTTTCAAGTCAATACCCTCCGTTTGAATATTGAATTCAGGGGTTGGAGGAATATAGTTTTGGTTAAATGGTGGTGAAACACAATTGTAACCAATTCCTTTTTTTGACTTGCCATGGATTTGACTCTTTAAAATTTCTTCTATGGTTTTTGAAGATTTCTCATACTTTGTTATTGAAAGTTTGATTTGGTCACACTCAAGTTTTGTTTCTGCCATTTTGATTTCAATGGTATCAACCTTTTTTAAAGAAGTGTCTCTTTCCCATGTCAAAAATTCAATTTTTTCTTCATATTTTGTTCATTTAGCTGGTAAGCCTTGACTTGGTTTTCAAAATTTATGATGATGTGTCTATATTCATTCCTACTTTGATTTGCAATTTTTAACTCATCACAAACCGTTTGGTTGTGATCTCTGTACTCTTTTAATTGTTTTATGCATGCTTGAGTACATAGTTTTGAAAGTACGTCACTAGGAATAGAATCATTTACACCAGCCATCAAGGCTTGATTTTTCATTGCATCACCAGCTTCAAAGCTCCAGTCAAAACCTCCTTCTTCTTCAGTTGTTGTTGTAGTTGTTGTGAGAGCTGTGGAAGGCTTCTGGGTTACTTTGATTTCTTTGAAATCCTCCTTGTCTTCCTTCATGGTGGGGGTTTTGTGCACGTTTCTGAGTACTATCCTTGTTTGGACATTCTCTTGCAAAATGACCTGGTTCTTAACATTCATAACATTTTACTTTGCTTTTGTCAAAACCAGCATTGTCATTCCTTTTGAAAGCAAAATTCCTTCTCCCACTTTTTTGGGATAAATCTTCTTATTCTGACACTTAACATGGCCATTTTCCATTTAAGGTCCATTTCTTCTAAATCATCAGGATTGAGTTGTTCCAAGTCATCAAGAATCAACCCTGAATTCACATGGCTAGCAAAAAATGCTTCGCTAGTTGTGTCATCCATGTTCTCATATCGTGACCCTCTTGAAGTACCACTTCCACCAGCTACAAATCTTTGGTCACAAGTAGTTGCATTAACTTCGTGTGCTTTTGTTGACACAAAAGCAATATTTTGTGGACTGCTGCTTGTTTGACCTTTCTTTGAGTCTACTTCCCCTTCAAACACTCTCAGCTCATTGAAGACATCATCTAGTTCCATTTATTCCAAGGCATCACCTTGCCTATAGTTGATGGTGTATGGAATCCATTCTTCAGGAAGTGACCTTAGAAACTTCCTGTTTAGAGTGTCTTTGGAGATGGCAATACCCACTCTTTTCATTTCACTTGCCAGTCTGTTAAATCTGTCAAAGATCTGGGTTAAAGTATCTCCTCTTCCTGATTTGAAGGCTTCAAACTGTTGATTCAGGACCTTCTTATAATTTCTTCTAGTGCTTGCATTTCCACCAAATCTTTTCTCTGGAGCCTCCCATAGAATCTTTGCATCTGTGAACTTGCAAAACTTGTGTTGGTAATCGTTTGGAATAGCCAACAGCAAGCTGCTTAAAGCTTGACTCTCTATGTGTCTTTGTTTCTTTTCTTGATATGTGGGTGGAGCAACCTCTCCACTTCCAGTTGCAGTGGTTATGGTTTTGTTGTCATTTTGAACCACATCCCACAGAAGATAGTTGGTTTGCAGCATATATTGATGTATTTTGATTTTCCACATTCTGTAATTTGAAGATGATAGAATTAGGACTCTGTTTGCTTGAACACCATCATTCAAGTCAGCCATTTTGAGAGATTTTTTTTTGTTTTATGAAGATTCAAACACAGTTGTTTAACCCTTGTTTTAAATTAGATCTAGAGCACCTAAATGCTCTGATACCAATTGTGAGGATCGAATCAATTACCAAATGAGATAAATTGATTTAATGATTAAGATCTAACAATCACAAAAGTGTTGCAGCGGATAAACACAAATTGTAATAACAAGGTTATGATTAATTGAGTTATAAGTAAGAACAACGTTAAGAACATATAACAAAATTGAATCAACAACGCCTCAATTGACTTGTATTAATTTTGAAGGAATTACAAAATTATACAATCAACGTTATCATCTCTAAATGATAAAGGAACTACTTAATACAATCCTTGAGGCTACTAAGCTACTATCAAGTACAATTACAATCGAGTAAAACTAATACTATAATCTATAGCCCATACTCTATAAAGATGTTTAATCTCTAATCAAACAGTCCAATCAACTGAATACCAACTTCCGGTAAAGTGTTATAAGCACGTGAACTGTACTTTAGTTGTTGGTGATCTTCAGTAGTTGAGGATCTTCATCAGCTGTCGTCGTCGGTGATTATCCACCTCTACTGATCAATTGGGGACAATGGGTTTCTACTGATCAGTATGTAGCCACTGATCAGTTCTTCAAAAGACTAGGTACTGATCAGTTCTTAAATACTAGAAGTTGATCAGTACTTGGGACTAAGGTATGTGTTTTACTGCTGATCAGTAGACAAAGTCTCATCTACTCATCAGTAGCAAAACACACTTAGTGAAATTTGTCCCAACACAAACTTACTAACCTAGATATTAGAAATACCATTTCCATATATATTGCTTTTGGATAATTTTTTAAGCCAGATGCCAAATGAGAACAATTGAGTTTACAAGAGAGTTTTATAACATTATCCTACTTCCATTGTCTTATAACGAGGGCATCTTAGACATCGGCGATGTGAAACTGAAACTTTGCTTTTTCCCACCTTAATCTCATGGTGCTTAACATGAAAGCTTGTTGAGGCTCGGGGTACATCTGATATCAACTACCAAAATCAATAGCACCGGATATAAAGGATCCCCACCTAAGTTGCATGGATACGAAAACGGGGAATGAAAAAATTCCGGGCGAGTACGACATGGATTCGACAAAAATAACTAGAAAAAAAAAAAAAACTCATATTTAAAATCCGGAAAAAATTCATACACAATAATGAGTCATAACCGTGCAGGGTTTATTGTTTGAAAATTCATCGAACTTGTTACTGAAAACTATTGTATACATTCAAGTTTTAAATGTTTTAATGTATGCGTTAAACTTGTACTAAGAGCTATTGTGTGTATATGTTTACCTTCTCTCGAGGTCACCGGTAATTATAAATTTTTAATATATATTTTGGTGATGTGTAATGCCATGTAGGATGCCATTTCATCAGATTAAGACATTTATATGACTTTACAATTGACTTTCACATATCAACACAATTATTCCAACCCCACAACTACTCCAACCACCATTTCCCCTCTCCAGTACAGCAGCCAACACCAACAATTTGGCAGCCACCACCACCAAATCCGGCAGCCAAACCAGCATTAAAAAATGGCGGTAGAAGAAAAAACGACGGCGACGGTCCGCATCTCCAACATTCCCCGATCAGTGACCCCCGGCGAGCTCCTCACCTTCCTCGAATCCCACACCGGAAAATCCACCATCTTCGCCTGCGAAATCTCCTCCGACCACAAAAACTAGAAATCTAGAGGCTTCGGTAGAGCCCAATTCGAAAGCTTGGAATCAAAATCCAAAGCCATCTCCCACCAATCTAATTCGCGTTTTTTAAATGTGAGGGAAAATAATGGATATTAATAATTAATTTGTTTTAAAAGAAAGAGAAGTAGGAGGGGTGTTGATGTACATGATATGAGCTGGTGAAATTTGATTGGAGGAGTGACGCGTTCTGTATTAGTTAAGAATATTGTTGGAATAAATTGACAAAACAAAAACAAACCCTCTACTCCTAAAGTAGTTGAATTTGATGTAGGTTGTTGGTTGAATTTATGGAAGAAGAATTAGATTGGATGAATTTGTTGGTTAATACCGAATTCATTTCAGATAATGGAAATTATTCTCCGTTATCGGATATCGAGCAACATCTATTCAACGATGATGATAATGTAGATGTGTTGTTAGGTGATGAGGTTGATCGTATAGTTCTGATCTCGAAAACGAACAACATGTTGTTTTTGAAGTGATTTAATCAACTATTATTATTAATATTTATGTATGTAAATAAAATAGAAAAAAAAAAAAAAAAAAGTTAACCTGTGCCACATCAGCCAATAAAAGGTTTCAGGTCAACTTATATATTCAATAGCTATGTATGGTAAATCAATAAATATAATAGATATTTTAAAATTTGAATGTATACAATAGTTTTTAATGTAAAGTTCAACGTATTTCGAAACAATTAGCCCTAACCGTGCAAAATAAACTTAAAATTTGTATTTATATATCCATGTTCCTCCTATTGTCCCATCTTTTCTATCTTATAACATAATGCTATAATGGAGGAGCATTACCACAGGTCATCACCTGGAGTTGAAGATACATTAACCGACCCCGAACTACCACCAAAACAATAATGCTAGTACAACCAACCCATTATAAAGTCTGCTTGAGAAATAATATGTTGTGGGTGCGACCCATTTAGAATATTATTTATCCGATTTGTCCCGGGTGTACCCCGAAAACGTACCCAAAATTCTCATGAGTACCTATTTTTGGGAAACGCTTTAGGGACGTACCCAATGTGTACCCGACTCGTACTCTGACTCGGGGATAGGGGTGTAATCAAATCAAGCTTTTATCAAATAATTTGAGCTCGAACTCGAGCTTGACTCGATTGAGTCAAGCTTTTATCAAGCTCAAGTCCAAGCTCAAGCCTAAAAATAAGCTCGAAACCCTTAACAAGCCAAACTCAAGCTTTAGATAGCTTGACTCGAGTTCTTATCAAGCTTTTTCAAGCTTTAATGTATATATGTTTTCATAACAAATTCTTATAAATAATTAGGGGTTAATTTATAAGTAGTAACCTAATTATAAAGACTCAATTCGAAAATATGTGATTAAGTATTGTAGAAGGAGTTTTAAATTTAACCTAACGATTGAAATTCTCTAGTTCTTCATAGTTTTCACTTTCCAATTCATCAAATCTTCAGTCTCTTCTCCGATCATTGTTCACAGCTTATCTTTTTACCTTTTTTAGAAAAATTGTAAGTTCACTCTCAACAACTTTTTTATTTAATAATATAAGTGTTAACATCATAATAAACTGATCATATAATTTTTATTTGTTTTACTTTATACATGTGTTTATTAATAAGTTTGGGCGTTTATTACATACAATGATTTTGTATACATTCAAGCTTTCAAGCCAAGCTCAAGCTTTGATTGAATCCACTCAAGTCAAGCTCAAGCCTAGATAATTAAAGCTTGACAAGCTATCAAGCCAAGCTCAAGCTTATTATTTTTTGTTCAAGCCAAATTCAAGCCTTGTCAAGCTTGAGCTCGGCTTGACTCGGTTACACCCCTACTCGGGGATAATTCACGGTCTTGAGGAGCGTACTCGTGCATCATAGATCCCCATAAAGAAGACCTTTTTTTATAATTTTTAAACTCTTTTGAAGGCTCCCTATTTACAAGAACCGAGACTTAGTCCAACCCGAGGTGTAATCCTCTTTTCTAACTTCATAATCGCCCGTATCCTCTTTTTATAACTTCATAATCGCTCGTTATTATTTTTCAATATACAGCCATTCAAATTAATATATAAAAAGAAAAAAAAAACTAAAAATATATGAGTGTTTTGCATCCTGGATATTTCTTTAGTTTGTTAAAATAAAGAAAAAAGCTCATTTTTGTTGTTGGATTTAAGATTGGCAAAGACTGAACCAAGAACTTTCTAATTCTATTGCTTTATAAACAAGCTTATTCATATAATCATATGCTTACAGTAGTTAAAGAAAAGACTAAGGAAATTATTTCCTACAAAACCTCACACAAATATCATCTAGTAGACGATTTACATCGTTTTCTTAATATGAAGAGCTTCCTATGTCCGAGTGCGATTTTGAGAAAACTGGAAAAACTGGTATGCTTTGCGGGTATCGAAAGAAATTCTCCGGATCAACTTTGGCTTTGATGCGAATCAACCTCTTAAAGTTGTGTCTCTTCCAGTATTTCTCGCCCCAATCACTTGCTTCTGCATAACTAGAACTTCCAACACCCAAATCCAGATCATTGTAGTTCCTAAACCTTTGCCTTGGGTTCTTTGACACATACGGAGCTATTAAATCATTGAAACTTCTCAGCCAACTAATACGCCGGAGTGATATTGGTGTTGAGGGTGAAGGTTGATTATTAAAATTAATCTCTTGGTGAAACTGGTACAGCACCCCAGCTCTATGAGGATACGGAATTGCTATCTCTGAGTAGTCTTCATTCCTTCCGCCAAAAGAATGCATGAACAGAGTCTCTGATCCGTCGTTTTCAAAAATCTTTCTCCACATCTTTCTAAGCCCGTGAATGGGGATTGGTTTCTTTACGTAGTCTAACTTATCTTTGCTGTTAAGCGTAAAGAGGGAAGTTCGGTTCGAAAGAACCTCAGTTGAAGTGGAGGTTGGAAAGGCTCCAAAAAAGAGACTCGCCTGGACCATTCTCACTTCTTGGCATATTTCGCGTGTGACGCCGAGCTCAGGAAAGTCTTGGTCTAGCAACGAAAGTAATGTATCGGTTGAGCCTAGATAAAGTCCATAAAACAACATTCGCATGGTTTTCTTGGTCGTGTTGCCAATAAATTCGCTACTCATCTGAACTCTTATGAGAACATTCCTATCAACATTTTTTGGTATAACATATTGAAATTTATGTAAAATTTCCGTTGCGCCTTCCTCCAAAGTTATATTCCTTAAAAAAACAGTAACTCGTTCAGGGACTTGAACCAACCCGAGCTTCCAATTAAGAACAATTCCGAAACTAGAAGCACCACCACCACGAATCGCCCAAAACAAATCTTCCCCCATCGACTTCCTATCATGAATAGTTCCATTCACATCCATGAACCGAACATCGACAATATTATCACCAGCGGAAGCATATTTCCTCATAAGAATTCCATAACCACCACCACCCATATATCCACCAACACCCACCGTGGGGCAAAGACCACCGGGGAAGTACAAAGTGTCGGTCTTCTGACTAATATCATAATAGACTCTACCAAGTACAGCGCCACCCTGGGCTACCGCTGTCCTATTTTCGACATCCACATCAACAGACCTCATGTTGATAAAATCAAGCATAACAAACGGGACATCAGCAGTGTAGGATTGACCCTCAAAGTCATGACCTCCACACCTGATCCTTAACTCGTACCCGTATTTCTTGGTACATAAAAGAGTCGTTCGGACTTGGTTTTCGTCCACTGGAGTGACGATAACCGATGGTTTAGGAGTAGAGGTTTGATTGAACCGAAGATTGTTAACTCTAGCTGCCCAAATGGGTAGGAAAGAAGTATTTGCAGGGGTGAAAATGAGTTGAGATATGGAAGTTGCATTGTCGGAGTTGGATTGTAGGCAGCTAACTATATCTTCAGCAACTGGTGTAACATCAAAAATGGAAGATAAAGCCGCCCACGAAACCGAAAAGGAAAAACTTAAAACCAAAAAAACAACATAAGAAGAAGAAGTTACTTGAGACTTCTTCATGTTTGGAAATGGATGAGTTAATATAATCTATGGAAATGGATGTGTAATGTGTAATGTGTTTATATAAGCTGAAGAACACCTACAATTGTTTAAATGGAGTCAACGCATAGAGATGGCCAAAGCGGATACCGTAAGTCATGTGTGGCTAGATTTTTTTGCTAACAATAATTTTAATAAATACCGGGGTCCTAACTCCTAAATATCGTTTTCATGTATTAAACGTAATTTATTCTGCTAGCAACATGATTAATTTTACTATATAAAAGAACTAGATTAGTCTCGTATGTTGTAGGACTGATGAAATTACTTTTAAGTTATCTTATCTAAAAAAGAAATTTTAAAAATAGTTATAATTAAAATATGATTTGATATTAGTAAATTATAGATATAACTTTAAAATGAGAAAACTAAAAACAATATAATTACTTAATAAATTAAATAATAATATAGTATAGACACAAATAAATAACAATTTAGAATTTTAAATTATCAATAATAATTAGATTACATAAATAAAAACCAAACGTTTATACTTGAAAAATAAAATAAAAAAATATTACCCAATAAAATATTAAAATTGATAATGATAAATTTTGGAAAAAAAAAATTCAAACTATAAACATTTAATTGATATTTAAGTAGTTAATGTTTTCAAATAAAAGCAACGTCACATGGCATCATATTGTATAAAAAGAGAAAATTTTGACAAGTAAGCAAAATGGTGAGATATCAAGTAAATATCAATGCCACATAAGATCTAATTTATTATTTTTTAGTAAGATAGTAAGATTATTTTTATAAAGAACTGTCTTAAAATGTACATGTTAGGTTTGAAAACAATTTTGAACAATGGTTAATATCATTAAATGTAAACCTACTTTCACTATGTCATCTTTTTTGACAACATTATTAAAAAGAAATTGTTTTCAAAACTTATACCGATATACGAAAGTTATCATATAATGACATGTTCATATTTTACTAATGTGTCACATACTTCGTTATGGGGTATAAGAAATTAGTAGCAAAATGATATTAAAAAACACGGTAGATGTTTTAAAAATACAAAGTTTATATACTTATTTATTCTTATAATTTATATTTATATATAAAATATTACTATACATATATAAAAATCATATTCCCTAAAGATTTTTTTAAGGAAAAAAATATCAAAAAGAACTTTAGATTATTGTCAAGAACAAAACAATGTACAATGTTTGAAAAGATGGCAAAATGAATGAAAGTTGTCGATATACTTTGAAAAACTAGCTTAGAGGCGGCTATCAAAATTAACACACCATGTGGTTATGAGACTTGCATGTTGCTTTCAATCACACACGTACTTCTTTTGCTTACCGTGCATCATAAATCATATACAGATACAACTACTCTCATTGTTTTCATCCCCATTTATTAATTATCCCTACACGTACGGTTCTTGATCAGCTCTACTACAAGAAAGTGGGTTTCTAATGACGACTCAAATTTTTCACTAGTATTATTAGTGACTAGATATTTTGTCACTAACATCATTAGTGACTAATTTTGAGTGGTTGTTTTTCGTTAATTTTATTAGAAATCAAATAAGGTTATTTTTGGTCAATAAATTTGTTTAATGACCACTTTTTTTTATGATAACTAAATAAAGCTATTAATGACGAAAATACTCATCACTAAAAAATTTGATTACTAAACGCTACCCTTCTTAGGGAGAATTTCAAATTTAACCCCTATTACTAAACGCTACCCTTCTTAAAGAAAATTCACTCGATTCATTTGTGGACTTGTAACCTGTTTGTATAGTCGTTTATATCTAGCTAGTTGAGCGTGTGGGGATGAGAGATGTTTTATTTTATCTATTTATTGTCCTATTATTAAACTCATTGATTTAAAAAAAAAAAAAAAATTAAAAACAATTTATTTCTAACAGATTAATTGTTCAACATTCCAGTCATTGATACATATGGACATCAAAATTAACAAATGCCTAATCAGATTGAAAAGTTTGTCAAGTTGACAATTCAAGAGAGGCGGCATAAATAGTTGTACACAGATTAAACTTGACAAGTAACGAACCTTCAATTTGCAACTGCATCCTCTTAGTCTACTGATGGTCCAACCATAGGTTTTGCAACTAGATAAGACTAGGGGTGTAAAAATATCCGACTCGATTCGGACTCAAATCGACCCGAACCCTATTTATCACTTTAAGGTCGGGTTATATATGTATTTCGGGTCTATCGGGTTGACCCGAAACACCCGATTTATAAATAGGGTCGGGTTTCGGGTAGAATGCTTTGTTGGGTTCTATTCATCTTTAATATTTTCAATATATTTGTTTTTTTCATTTGCAATACTCAATATGATTGCTGTAGTTTTTTTTTAAACTTTTTTAATTGTTGTGTACTCGGACCCGATATAACACGACTCTCTTGAACCCAACCCGAAAACGACTCGACCCTAAAACCCGAACCTTTATTAAGGTTGGGTTAGGGTTAGAAAATTTTAGTTAAAACTCAAATGGACCCGACCCGAAAGTTGCTTATTAGGGTCGGGTTGACTCGAATAACACCCTTAGATACGACTGTCTACATATTCCATACGAATTTCTTTTATTATCATATATCTCATTCGCATTTCTTATTTACACATGTTGGATTAAATAAGATTGATTCATGTTATTTACATACCTCCTGAAGATCCTGGTATGTTGTTGAATAGGTTAGACATGATTCCCAGAATGAGATGATCGTATTAGGATGGTAATACGGTTATATTAGAACCGTTTAGAGAGAGTAACACTTGTAGGTGTTTGGGATAGCAAAAAGTGAAGAATGAACCAACCCTTCTAAGGGTTTATTATGTCCCTTTATATACACACTCAAATTAGGAGTGTGTAATATTTAGTCCCTGGTGTTTATTAAGTGTTTACATTAAGCTCTCATAGTTCCGATCACCTAATGGGAAATCTATAGTGTCGGTAAGGTAAATACGTCCATCGAATATTTACTAGACACATATTTCAGTTAGTGTCAGTCATCATATTAGTACGGATAAATGATCAATGAGGGTCACAAATAATATGGGTCCAACATTCTCCCACTTGACCGAGTAGATCATTTATCTATGAGTATTGATCAGTCCGTACGAGATAATACTCATTTTGTTTAAAACCGAAATCATAGTTGATAAGTACAGTCGTAGAGAAGAACATCTACTCAGGACCCCCACTAGTCAAACTATGACTCAAATTCAAAACTGAATAAGCAATGATAGACTAACTAAGACAAATTTTGTTATAATAATGTCCAACACAGTTATGCGCATAAGGTGTATATAATAGACAAACAAAATCTGAATAAGGAGGAAAATTTTCATTAATAAATAATAATGACCAATAAGTACAACAATGCTATTAAATTAAGTCTTTTGTAAGCCCCATATTCGACACGTGTCCTACGAATATATTAGGAGGAAGACCTTTGGTCATCGGATCCTCTAGCATGTCATGTGTACTTATGTACTCAACACAAAGAGCATTTTCCTCAACCCGTTCGCGTACAAACAGATACTTTGTGTCGAGATACAGCCCAGCGCCAGTCGAACTGTTACTGTTCGAGAAAGTTACAGCAGCTGAGTTATCACAGTAAAGCTTCAATGGTCTAGAAATTGAGTTGACGAGTTTGAGTCCACTGATCAGGTTCCTTAACAACATCCCATGACAGGTTGCATTATAAACGGCAACATATTCAGCCATCATAGTAGACGTTGTGGTCAGTTTCTGTTTATGACTCCGCCAAGAGATTGGTCCGCCAGCTAACATGAAAATATACCCAGAAGTAGATTTATGGTCTTCTTTGCATTTAGCAAAGTCAGAATCAGAATAACCTACTACTTCCAAGTTGTCACTTCTTCTATAAGTTAATTTGTAGTCTTTGGTCCCTTTCAGATATCGCAGAACCTTTTTAGCCGCTTTCCAGTGTGCTAATCCGGGGTTAGATAAGTAACGCCCCAGCATACCAGCGATGTAAGCGATATCCGGTCGAGTACAGACCTGAGCGTACATAATGCTCCCAACTACAGATGAGTAAGGTATCATCCTCATTTCAGCCTTCTCAGTTTCAGTGCTCGGAGTTTGATGAGGTCCAAATACGTCCCCTTTAACTACCGGAGCCACAGTGGGTGTGCAGTGCTGCATGTTATAGCGTTCTAGAATACGGTCAATATAAGCCCTTTGGGAAAGACCTAGAACGCCATTACGTCTGTCTCGATTTATTTCGATACCTAAAACATAAGAGGCATCACCGAGATCTTTCATGTCGAAATTATGCGAAAGCATTCGCTTCGACTCATGTAGCAGATCCAAGTTGTTACTTGCAAGCAGAATATCATCCACATACAAAACAAGGATAATAAAGTTACTCCCACTGATCTTGAGATAGGTGCATTGATCCACTTGATTCTTTAGGAAGCCATCAGATTATACGACTTCATCAAATTTAAGGTACCATTGTCGTGATGCTTGTTTCAACCCATATATCGATTTATTCAACTTGCAGACCATGTGCTCTTTACCTTCTGGAATAAATCCTTCAGGTTGCCGCATGTATACGTCTTCTTGCAAGTCACCATTTAGGAAAGCGGTCTTGACATCCATCTGATGTAACTCTAAATCATAATGAGCTACGAGTGCCATGACGATCCTTAGGGAATCTTTACGAGAGACAGGGGAAAAGGTCTCTTGATAATCAATTCCTTCCTTTTGAGTAAAGCCTTTTGCAACCAGTCTGGCCTTATAGCGTTCGACGTTTCCATTCGGGTCTAATTTGGTTTTGAACACCCATTTACATCCAATTACTTTGGATCCTTTAGTGAGTGGAACCAATACCCAAACGCCATTACGCTCCATGGATTTGAGCTCTTCAATCATGGCTTCAATCCATTTAGCGGCCTGATCACTATTCATAGCTTCTCGGTAAGAGGTTGGATCAGTAAGTTTCCCAATGTTTTCGACTTCAGCCAGATAAGTTTCGAAATCATCAAAATTAGTGTTTCTGCGAGCCCTTGATGATCTCCTGAGCTGAATTACGGGTTCTTCAGGAACAGGCGGTTCTTCGGCGTTTAGATTAGGAGGCATAGGAGGTTCAACCGGTTCATTAGGAGATCCAGGTATATCGGGAGCAGCGTTGGGTACAAGAGGAATTATCGGAGGAATCGTAATAACCAACGAATGGTTTCCCCCCGCTTCTTGTACTTCTTGCAAATCTAAATCAGGATTTGTCGTGCTCCCACTGATCTCTGAATTTTCGAGGAAAGTGGCATGTTGCGTATCTATGATGCGGGTAGAGTGAGAAGGACAGTAAAACCGATAACCTTTTGAGTTCTCGGGATAACCAATAAAGAAACATGTAAGGGTTTTAGAATCCAGTTTCTTCAAGTTAGGGTTATAGACTTTTGCTTCGGCAGGACAGCCCCATACTTTCATATATTTTAGACTCGAATTCCTACCTGTCCAGATCTCATAAGGAGTTTTAGGGACAGATTTTGATGGAACCCTATTGAGTATATGAACAGCTGTTTTTAAGGCCTCAGTCCAAAGATATTTGGGTAGGTTAGTGTTGGCGAGCATACTTCTCACCATGTCCATTAAAGTTCGGTTTCTCCTTTCAGCAACACCATTCTGTTGAGGAGAACCTGGCATGGTGTATTGGTTAATTATGCCATGTTCCTTGCAAAAATTATAGAAAGGACCAGGAGCTTGACCAATATCAGTATGTTTACCGTAATACTCACCTCCCCTATCTGATCGGACAACTTTTATCTTATGATCGAGTTGGTTTTCAACCAAAGTTTTATAATCGACAAAAGTTTGTAAGGATTCAGATTTTTCTTTAATCAGATAAAGGTGCATATAACGTGAATAATCGTCAATGAATGTAATAAATGATGTATGTCATGTTATTGATGCGGGATAGGGGCCACTAATATCAGTATGAATTATTTCCAACAAGTTGGAACATCTGGTGGCTCCTTTCTTATTCCCTTTAGCCATTTTGCCTTTGAGGCATTGAATACATGTTTCAAAATCACTAAAATCAAGAGAGGGTAATATTCCTTCTTTTACGAGTCGTGTCATTCGATCTCGTGAGATGTGGCCGAGACTTTTATGCCACAATGTGGAGGAATTCTCTGCTTGTTTAGGTGATTTTGTCTTTGTTTTAGTTATGTCATCAATATTAAGAGAAAACAAAGACTGTGAGAAATTATGATCTAGTTCTAATTTATACAGTAATCCATCCAAAAAACCACAACCAAACAATTCATTATTAAGAGTAAAAGTGATCCTGCCACAACCATGAGTAATTACATAACCTTCAAGATCAAGTCTAGATATAGATACAAGGTTCCGAGTAATTCTCGGTACATATAAGGTATCTATTAATCTAATACACTTTCCGGTATTCATATGTAAATTTAAGGTCCCCATGGCTTCGACATCTAAGAGATCACCATTTCCAACTCTAAGCTTTCTTTGGTCCTTTTGTAGCTTCTGGATTGTAAGGAATCCCTGTAAGGAATTGGTCACATGGACCATAGAACCAGAGTCACCCCACCATGTATTAAATGGAACATCAGTAGTAAAGGAATCAAATATTACGTAAAGAATGTTACCTTTCTTAGCTAGCCATTCCTTGAATTTAGAGCAATCTTTCTGTCCGTGCCCTTTGGAGCGACAGAATTTGCAGTTAGTATTGCTTGTCGAGGATTTAGGGCCAGAGGTAGAAGCACCATGATTTTGGACTTTGTTTTCAGTCTTGTTACTGTAGTTACCTTTCCTCTTCTTGAAGTTTGAAGTGGTAGTAAGGTGAACAGCAGCTTCAGGTTGAATGTGCTTAAGACGATCTTCCTCTTGAACGCACATAGCAATCAGTTCACTTATCGACCATTTATCTTTCATAGCGTTATAATTCACTTTGAAAGTGTCGAACCGAGCAGGCAAGGAAGTCATTATGAAGTGCACAAGAAAATTATCTGAGACTTCCATTTGCAAATTCTTAAGCTTGTGAGACATGTCAACCATCTTCATTATGTGTTCACGGACACCGTTAGAACCCTCATATTTAAGAGTCAGCATCTGTAGCATTAAACTACTCGCAGTTGCCTTAGACGATCCCTTAAAGTGATCCTCAACAGATGTGAGGTAAGTTTTCACTTTGTCGTTATCAGGGATAGCTCCTCGGATGCTGGGATGAATTGAGTTCTTGACCATCATTAGGGACAGCCGATTCGCCCTTTCCCACTTATCAAAGTCCGCTTTCTGAGTAGCAGTAGACTCGGCAGTAATAGCAGCGGGTTCATTATGGCGAATAGCATAGTCCATGTCGAGCATTCCCAGAGTTAGGTAAAGTTGATCCTTCCATGAAGTGAAATTAGCACCAGTAAGTGCCTCGATGCCGAAGTTTGGTACTGTAGTGGAGAATAAGTAGGATTTAGATTTATGATACGATTTATAGAAGATTTTAGAGTGACAGAGTTAGCTATATAAGGCAGACTAAGTAATGTCTCTTAAGATAATAGAACTAGAGTAATGTCTAAAATAAGTAGACCTAATAGTAATGTTCCTGAGACTAAGACCATATAAGTAATGAAGCTAGTGATAGGTAAGCCTATTAAAAAACACCAAAATAATAAGCTAAAGTAAGGCTCTACTTAGATGTTACATCACCTTTGGGCAGAAATAACTAATATCTAAGTAAAATAATGAGCATAAGGTTTATGCAACACAACGTTTGTCTTTTGACCTTTGGGCAACAAAATAGAACATCGTGTTTTAAGGCATAATAAGAATCCTTTCAAGCACACAAGTATATTAAATCACCTTTGGGCAGAATTAATATCCTACGTGTTTATTATGCTAAAGGAAAATTGCAATCATAGGAATCACCTTTGACCTTTGGGCAACAAAAGATGAAAACATGAATATTAGTGCATAAGTATAATAAGGTCACATATAAATAAGGTGACTAAATAAGGTGGCCACTACAAATAAGGCAGGGGTCAAGGGGGCTGCGCCCCCTTGCGGGGTTAAGGGGCAGCGCCCCTTACGGGTCTGTAGTCATCCGTACGGATGAGATTATATTCGTACGGATGAGTATTGATCCGTACGGATGTAAGTCCAGGTTCGTGCGGATGTAAGCCTAGGTTCGTACGGATGTAAGGTTTAAGTTCGTACGGATGTAAGCCTAGGTTGCACGTATTTAGCCCAGATTCGTACGGATCAACAGTTACGTTCGTGCGAATGAATAAATCAGATTCGTACTAATGAACAAGTCAGGTTCGTACGTATAGGGCTTCATCCGTACGAACGAAAAAATCAGGTTCGTACGGATGAGCCTTCATTCGCACGAACGAAGTTCGTCGAAATTAGGGTTGCAGTCCAGCCGCCACCAGTCCAAAAAATCCCATTTTTTACCCAAAAATCAAAATCCGCCGGCCAAATAAGTTGCAGAATCAATAATAGCAATAGCCAAGCGATAAATAAACATGAACCAATGGATAATCACGAGCCATTGGCTCTGATACCACATGTTGGATTAAATAAGATTGATTCATGTTATTTACATACCTCCTGAAGATCCTGGTATGTTGTTGAATAGGTTAGACATGATTCCCAGAATGAGATGATCGTATTAGGATGGTAATACGGTTATATTAGAACCGTTTAGAGAGAGTAACACTTGTAGGTGTTTGGGATAGCAAAAAGTGAAGAATGAACCAACCCTTCTAAGGGTTTATTATGTCCCTTTATATACACACTCAAATTAGGAGTGTGTAATATTTAGTCCCTGGTGTTTATTAAGTGTTTACATTAAGCTCTCATAGTTCCGATCACCTAATGGGAAATCTATAGTGTCGGTAAGGTAAATACGTCCATCGAATATTTACTAGACACAGATTTCAGTTAGTGTCAGTCATCATATCAGTAAGGATAAATGATCAATGAGGGTCACAAATAATATGGGTCCAACAACACATGCTTTTCTCGCATTTCTTATTTACACATCTTATGTTTTCTCTCAAAAAGTATACTATTACGTTAAATTTTCGAGAAAATCACCTATCTAATCACTTAACATCTTAAAATTTCGAAAATAATCATCAAATTCGCGACAATTTTCTCACGCCACTTTTGTTTTAACCCTTGGCGCGAGAACGGGATTTTTTGAAATAAGTGGTCTATATTAAGCCACGTCATTGCGCGAGAACGGGATTGCTATGTCGCGAGAACGGGTTTTAATAGGCGCGAAGACGTGGCTTAATATAGACCACTTATTTCAAAAAATCCCGTTCTCGCGCCAGGGGTAAAAAGGAAAAAGTGGCGCGAGAAAATTGTCGCGAATTTGATGATTATTTGTGAAATTTTAAGATATTAAGTGATTAAATTGGTGATTTTCTCTAAATTTTCTTATAGGGTTTTAAAAGAGACATAATTTTATTGCGAATAGTATATTCCGCAATGTTGGTTGAAAAAAAATGAGGAGATGTTACATATGGCATTCAATGGAAGTCTATTATGCATTGTGATTTCGGATTACAAAAAAAATTTCAAAAAGATTCCTTCAAAATAAAATGACATGATGTGAATGAACTGGAAAAAGAAGATATACACTTATAGTGCTAATATGATTAAGTGTAAATATTTGGATACCTCATTTTATAACTATTGTTTTCTAAAATTATAGCATTATTCATTCTGTAATAATGTCAGTCTCAAAGTATTTACCTACATAATTGAGGCATTAGAATTTGACATGTGTAGAACCTCTAATTTGCTTTGAAACATAAATCTTAGGCAGATACACCCACTTCATTTATTATCTTCATTTATTATCCGTACGCATATCTGGTTTTACGAGGATGTAAATAGAGAGAGTAAGGAGATATGGCATACGATAGAAGTCGGTCAATGCGACATAAACTTGCCACCTATTTAACTTTTAATAGACTCGCATCTGGTTAAGAACTGACTGTTGGACCATCAGTAGTTTAATGTTCGAAGCATTTAAATTAGAATTTTGTTTTTCATTTTATCTTTTACGTTTGTGATTGGGACACTTTGAAACCCCACATATTAATATTAATTAATTGAACTAATTATATCATATTTGAAAACAGATATTAGTTAAGACATATAATTTTCTTAAGTAACAAAAGACGTAACTTATCCTTCATATCATCATAATCTAATGGTAAGATTTAATTAAAACTTATTTTTATTTTATTTTTTTACTACTAATATACCCACGCGTTGCAGCGGCGGTTAATAGTCAGCTAAAATTTTCGGTAATTGTTTTTTATGACAATAAATTTACGAATGACGATAATTTTTTATTATCATAAATTCGAAAATTTGATATGAAGAAAGTAAACATTAAAAGTTGTATATGGTAAATATGTCAAATTTGCTCATATATTACATAATATTGGAAAGAAATATTTAGTATTCAAAATAAATTTATAGGTTAATAAAGTTTTTTATTTAGAATTATATTTATACATATAATATTTGTTGGTTAATAAGGAAAGTAGGGAATTAATTAGTAGATAAAAATTCAAATTTGTTAATAAAGTATAATAAGGACAATTTAGTAAAGGGTAGTGATTTATACACTTAACATTTTACTTTATACACTGAAAATGAAATAACTGGACAAATATACCCTCCATCTATTTCCTTCTCTCTCACACATATTTAACATTCTCTCGAGTGGTTTCATGGCTTCCGTTCTTTTTCTAACTCAGTCGTTTCCCTTATTCAAACAATTTTGACTATCATATGCATTGCTTTGCTTTTTATCAAAATCATGCCATCAATTCGTAACAAAATAAGAAAAATCATTATTTCATATTTTAAAGACCATATTTAATATCAATAGAGAGGTATCAAAATCAAACAATCAATTCACAACAAACTCTACTGACATTTCAAATCTCCATTTCTCTCCATTTGTCGACAATTCTCGCCAGAGCTTGAGACTCGCAAAACCTTCAAAGTCTTTGTTTTTCATCAATTCCGTCATGGTTCGAACCTCCAGTCTAATGATAATATTGAATTTGGGTCATCAACTAAAATCGGATTACCTAATGTTACATGTACTAGTTTATTGAATTTTAATTGCGAGCATAATTTTGTTAGTACAAATGTCCACAATATTATAGTTGATTTTGCTAGATTGAAACATTGATACAGATCTTAGTGATTACTCAGTTTTCTGGCTTAATCCCAAATTCTTTGTTCGCAAAAAAATCAAAAAATAGCTTGTTTTTGCTTGATTTTTAATCGGGTATGTTCGTCAATTAAAGAAGGATTTCAATGAGGAATATGAGAACTTTGAAGATAGGGTTTTAAATTGCTTGAGAGAGAAGTGAAGTCTAGGTAATAGGTATGACGTGTGGGGTTAATCAGTTAGGGGCTTAGGGCATACTTGTCAATTCACATCAAATTTCAGTGTGTGAATAAAAAGATAAAGTTTATAAATCAGCTCCCTTTAGTAAAATCACTCTTAAATTTTAACATTAAGAAAATGGATCTAAATATGTTTTATATATAATATAGATAATTAAATTCTCTCATAAACCGTTAACCGTTATACGAAACAAATTACACCCTCGTGATCTTCTCGTCTTTATCTTCAATTAGAACAGTGGTGTTATATAGTTTCGACAACATTTTTTTTTCTTCTGATGGATATTGGAATCGTAACGATAAAATCACATGTGATATTAACACTAATACGTTAAATTCTTAAAAGGGTATTACCATAAAATTTACAAATTACCCAAAAGTAAAACAAAAAAGAAAAAAGATAATCAATTTTGACATATATTTTTTCGGATTTTGTCTTAAATTTTGATAGTACGAAAATCACATATGATAGTATTAAAATCACATGTAATTGTACTGTATATCATATGTGATTTATTATGTATGCAAAATCTCGAAAACTAAAAAGGCAATAACACATGATTTTAACTTTAAAGGTGAATTTTAAAACATAACAATATTATATGATGTATAATCCATATAGACCCGGGGAAAAAACGAATTTTGACGAATTTTTATTGTTTCTTTTTCGGACAAATAATGATATTCGTAATGTAAAATCACATGTGATTTGAAAGCTAAATATGAATTTCAAGATATAGATACTATGATGTATGTTCAATTAGAACCAGAAAGAAAAACATAAAAATAATATGTCAAACTACTAAAATCACATGTGATAAAAGTGTGATTTTATAACATAAAATTTCGAAACCCATAAAAAAGACTCGAATTTTTTTTTCCGTCAAAACTATATCGAGTGAGTGCTCTATAGAAAGAGAATTTAATGTCCGTTGCAATGATGTAATTAATCCGTTTAATAATCCATAGCTGTCTGGGATAGGCCACAAGGTGAAGCAGAAAGGAATTCATGGATAAATGTAGCTTTAGATAATTAATTTTTAAACAAATTAAATTAAATTAGATTTTTAAAATAAAAAGTTGTGATTGTTTTATTTGATCTCAAAATTTTGGAAAGTGTTTCATGATTTCAATTAAATAATTAAAAGGTTAAATTAATTTTATAAAAACATATTTTTAATTGAAATAATATTAAACATGATAAATAAAAAGAAAAAATATATTATCATTATCATTATCATTATCATTATCATTATCAATATACTCAATTTACAAATTAAGTGGCTAGTGAATAGTATCATTTTTAGATTAATATATAAACAATATATAGAAGAATAATTTAAAGATTGCAACTTTGTCAAGATGGTTAAGACTACATGCATGTGTATGAGAGATCATGGGTTTAAACCTCCTCTACATCCCTCTAATTTTTTTCTTTTCTTTTTTCGTTTCACTTTAACCTTTAACTATTGCTATTTTCTATATTTATACTTTTAATAAATATTATTATTGCTTTACCTTTAGTTTATTTTTAATGATTAATCTTTTTTAATAACATTATAATCTATTGATATTATATGTCACAAATTATTACTATTATCATCATTATTATTATTATTATTATTATTATTATTATTATTATTATTGTTGTTGTTGTTGTAAAAACTAACAAATGTGGTTATAATATTTTCGTTTTTAAAAGAAAAGATCTAGATCTAAAACTGAAAACAGAAAAATACAATTTTATTAAAAAACTTTAAGTCAGCAGTCAAATTATACAATTTTAAATTTCACCGTAACGTGCGGGCTAATAAAATCCTTGTTAATATCAAGTAACATGTAGTTATGATATGTTTTATTCATTAAATGGTCTAACATATTCTAATTTAGAATAACTTATTATTATTTAGATAGTTTGTTTTTTAAACCCTACATATATACTCCCTTTTCTCATAATTATGTCTTGAATAAAAAGATTTTGAAATAAAAATTTTGTTGCATTACATTACTCATTTTGTACCTATATTAAAGATATCAGATAGTTTTAGAGTTAGGAATGATAAAACTTTTTAAAAGCAGAATATGTAGTTACAACATTTTAATTATCCATATTTAAAAACTGACAATAATTTTCATACAAACATATATTGCAAGATGAACGGTGTGTTTTAAACAAAAGAAGGAGTAGTTAAAAAGGATATGTATTTCGAAATGTATCTAATCTTATTTAAAAATCTATATTATATATTTAACTTTAAATAATTCTATCATTCTAAGATTCCAAATTCAACTTTATATGCATATCAAGAAATCAAACATTTGGAAATGAGTGATTTGACAATTATTGGTATTAGGTTTTGTGATTGAATCATTCATATTTAAAAAAATCTTTCATTAGGCAGAGGCCAATATTAAACATGATGATACAAGATGGACTACGCCGTAAATAAACGGGCTTATACATATAATCAAATCTAATATAATATGGCCTCGCAGATTGAGTGGGAATTCGACGAACGCTCATGTTGGATCGAAAATCGAAGATAACGGAAATAAGAATCCTTTCATGAGGATATTAGCACATTGATATCGTGAAGGAACATGAAGAACGCGAATATGACCTACAACAAGTCTGCTTCGAATAAAATAATTATATATCTCAATATCTTTGGTCCGTTAATGTTTGACCAGATTCGAAGACATATAAATGACGCTAACATTGTCGCAAAAGATATAAGTAGTTGATGAAGGAGGCGTATGTAGCTCGTGAAAAAGGTTGCACAACAACGTTGTTTACCCATAACACTGGAAACGCCGTGATACCCGACCTTCGTACTAGACGGGGACACTCTATGTTGTCGTTTTAACATCTAGGACATGAGATTAGCACCATGGAATACCCAGTAGCCATAGGCAGATCGACGAGCATCCGAATAATTCCCTAGTGTCCATCAAAGTAGGTTGTTAGCTAAGTGTTGGGTAACGAATATTGTTGTTAACCAAGATGTTGAAGTGCCACACATTACAAAGAAAAACGCCCCAGAGCATGTAAATGAGTCTCTCGGGGATCATGCATAAATAGGCAATTCTGTTGAACTACATTAGACAAGTATGGACGAGTGAATCTAACATAATGTAATGCCCCTGCAAGACGAATGTATAAAGTATGATCCAAAACTGGATGGCCACTAGGTCCGAGTTTCTCGTTCTAGTGCCGAGGCCAAATATCACGGGGTTGAGAATGTTGTTGCTGAAACATCCTGGTTCCGTAATTTACTCTTGGAGCTTCATTGACTCTCTCCTCGGTTTCTGTAATCTTTTGTGACAACGTCAGTGTTGTCTGTATGTTCTCTAATCCGGTTCAGTATCAGCGCACTAAACATATTGAGATTGACATACACTTTCGCATCTTACATGTCCCATCTTGTTATCAGTATGCTGACATCTTTACGAAAAGGCTTTCGTTTTCGTTATTTTGTGATTTTCGCTACAACTTAATGTTCGACATACCACCGCTCAATATGTGGTGACATATTAGATTATATAGTGTATTATATTGTGTAATAGGGCCTATTAGTATTATTTGGGTAAAACCCATGCTTTGTATATTGTATTTACATATTGCCACTTTGTTAATAAGAATGATAACAATTCATTTGCAAATATTCCATACCATAATATTAACGTCCCCAAAAAATCAATTATAATTAAGAGCTTCACATTATTTTGAAAAAACTGGTATACTTTGTGGGTGCCTAAAGAAATTCTCAGGATCAATTTCCGCTTTGATGCGAATCAACTTTTTAAAGTTGTCTCTCTTCCAATACTTCTCTCCCCAAATGCTTGCTTCTTCATAAGTAGCACTTCCAACACCTAAATCAAGATCATTATAGTTCAAATATGCCTCCCTCGGGTTGTTTGACACATAAGGTGTTATCAATTCATTGAAACTTTCCAGCCAACTTATTCGCTGGAGTGATACTGGCGTCGAGACTGAAACTTGATCATAAAAATCTATCTGCTGGTGAAACTGGTACAACACCCCGGCTCTATGAGGAAATGGGATTTCTGTCTCTGAGTAGTCTTCCATTCTTCCGCCAAAGGTCTGTATGAACAAAGTCCCTGATTCGTCGATTTCAAACATCTTTTTCCAGATCTTTTGGAGCCCACTGATGGGGATTGGCGTCCGTACGTAATCTACTTTGCTTTTGCTGTTGAGCCTAATGATGGAAGATCCGTTAACAAGAACCTCGGTGGAGGTGGACTTCGGAAACCCTAAAAATACCATGGTCGTCTGGAACATTCTCATTTCCTGGCAAATTTCTTGTGTAACGTTGAGCTCTGGAAACTTTTGGTCCAGCAATGGAAGCAATGTGTCACTTGTGCCTAGATAAAGTCCATCAAACGCCATTCGTATGGTTTTCTTTGCGGTGTTGCCAATATTTTGGCTTTTCATAGTAACTCTTACAATCAAATCCCGATCAATAGCTGGAAACACATATTGATATTTATGGAAGATTTCCGTCGCACCTTCTTCCAATGTCATATTCACATGAAAAACAGTAACTACTTCAGGCACTGGAACTAACTTGAGCTTCCAAGAAAGGACGATTCCAAAACTGGAAGCACCACCACCACGAATCGCCCAAAACAAATCTTCCCCCATTGACTCTCTATCAAGAATGTTACCATTGACATCCATGAACCGAACATCAACAGCATTATCTGCAGCAGTACCGTATTTCCTGATAAGGCTTCCATAACCACCACCGCTGATGTACCCACTAACACCCACAGAGGGGCAAAAACCACCTGGGAAGTACAACGTATCAGTCTTCTGCGAAATAGCATAGTAGAGATCACCAAGCAAACCTCCACCCTCGACCCATGCAGTCCTGTTCGCAACGTTAACATCAACAGACCTCATGTTTGTAAGATCAAGCATGACAAACGGCACATCAGCAGTATAGGAGAGGCCCTCGAAGTCATGACCCCCGGACCTTATCCTGATCTCGTATCCATGTTTCTTGGTGCATATAAGAGTTGTCCGGACCTGGTTTTCGTCGTTGGGGGTGACGATCACTGATGGTTTACGAGTGGAGGTTGTATTGAACCTAAGGTTGTTAAGGGAAACTTCCAAAACCGGTTTAAAAGAAGAATCGACAGGGGTAGAGATGAGAGGAGAGATGTTGTTGGATGTGGATCGGAGGCAGCGAATAAAATCTTTAGCACCAGTTTCTGGTTAAGCAGGAAAGTAATGATTAGAACCAAGAGATATAAACAGAGTTGAGACTACTTCGAGTACTTTTTAGTTTCTGAAATTATTTTCTACTTTTCTGTCTCTATATATTTCTTGAAAATGAAAGATGTTTTCATTCTCTTCAAAACAAATGAAAAGTGTAAAACAAGAACTAAAAATGTTTACATGTTCTAAAAGACAGTTGAAAACAATAAAAGTGAAATATAAGAAAATGTAATTTTAAAAGTGAAACGTGCAGTTCTTGTTTTTCATTTAAAAGTTTTTTTAAAAAAAACTCAATTTTAGCGCGTTTTCTGCTGTTTGAGTTTTCTAATTTGAAATTTTTTTTGAAAAGTGCCTAGTATTTTACAATTAAACAGGCCCTATATGTTTCTATGATAGGTTACTCTATAACTTGAAATGATTTTGAATAACATAATCAGCAGTATTACCATCTTTCCTGATAAGGCTTCCAACACCCATCGAGGGGCAAAGATCATCCGGGATGTTCAAGCTATCGGTCTTCTGCGAAATATCTGAGCAGATTTCTCTAAGCAACCCTCCAGCCTCGCCCCATGCGGTCATACTTATAAGATCAAGCATGACAAACGGACCATCATCAGTATATGAGAGGCCCTTAAAGTCATGACCCCCGCACTTTATCCTGATCTCGTATCCATGTTTCTTTGTGCATAAAAGGGTTGTTTGGACCTGGTTTTCATCAATGGGAGTGACTATGACTGATGGTTTAGAAGTGGAGGTTTGATTGAACCTAAGATTATTGTCTGCAGCTTCCCACATGGGTAGGAACGATGAATTGGCAGGGGTATGAATGAGCTCGGAGATGTTGTTGGAGTTGGATTGGAGGCAGCTAATGAGATCTTCAGCACCACCAGCTGGTGTAACCTCACTACTGACGGGGGATAACGCTCCATACGAAACAGAAGAACTAAGGCTAACAACCAAAAGAAATAATATCGAAAAATTGTGTTGAGGCTTGTTCATGGTTAATTCTGTGAGTTTGAACTTTGCCAATGGTACATTTATATAGAGTCAATAGCAGTGGTGTAGTCAAAATTGAGGTGTAGACCTGAAAAACCAAATGGGCTCTAAAGAAGTCTCGGTGAAAAAAAAAACTCTCAAACCGTGAAGAATTACAACGTCGCAACGAGCCTGATCCAAATTTTGTTTTCAATTTTTCGACAAGTTTTTTCTTACATTTTCCAACAAATTTTTCTTACATTTTCCGTTTTTATGGTAATTTATTTTTATCATTACGTGTAAGATCAAGGAAGTCATTAATTTACGAGTTATTTTATATGTTTTCCTGTTTTCATTAGAAAATGGAACCACTTTTACTCTATCTTCACTTTTACATGACATAAAAGTGTTTCCGTATTATAAAAGAGCATATACATTTGACGTATTTAATCCAAGTAAAATAATTTAAGATTTATCCGAACGCATTTTAGGTCATTCAAAGAAAATAAATTACATCGTTCTATATCAGTTACGCGCTCCCTCTCTTTTGTGCACGGCCAAAATACAAGTAAAGAGATGTAAACAATTTCCTAAGGTTTTTTTCTGTTAAACAAATTTAATTAGACCACTCGCAGCCGTCCATCACCACGCCGTTTCCCCCCCCCCCCCCCCCCCAGCAACGCCGTTTCCGGCTGGGGGGACGGCGTTCAGGAGGCGTTTCTCCGGTGGCGTTTGGCTACCAACGGCGCGTTTTCTTATTTTTTTTTTTTTTTTTTTTTGTTTAGGTAATAAAAAATGATTAATAAAAAAAAAAAGAAAAAAAACTAACCGTTATAAGACCAACGGCTATTTTTTTTAAAAATAATTTTTTATTATTATTTTTTTTTTTTTCCCTATAAATACCCAACCCATAACACCATTTTATCCACACCAAACCATTTCTTTCTCTCTACATTTTACATTCTATCCACAAAACCCCCAAAGAAAAATGTCTAACTACAACGACTTTTCATCCGATCCCAATTCGCCTAACTCACCGGGTTTCTCAAATTACCAAAACCAACCCGGTGGTTTTACCTCACTACTCGCCGGAAACACCAACACACCACCTCAACCCCATCAATTAGCCATGAACGAGTGGCAACAATTCCAACAATTCCAACAATTCTGACAACAACAACAATCGTTCTCTCAACCCCAATCATTCCATCAACCCCAACAACAACAATTTCAACCTCAAACCCAATCATTCCATCAACCCCAACAACAACAATTTCAACCTCAAACTCAATCATTCCATCAACCACAACAACCACAAGTAGCCGAACCTAGTCGTCCTCGTAAGAGAAAAGACAAGGGTAAGAAAGTAGTTGAACCCACGGATGAACCCACGGATGAACCCGACGTCACTCCGATGTCTAGGTCGGTTCAGTGGACACAAGTCCAAGAGCGGCGCTTGGCGGAGAATTGGATTCATGTTTCGGAGGATCGTAAAAAAGGAACCGACCGCGATGGTCTAACTTTTTGGTACGCCGTGATGGCTATTTTCAACAAAGCCGAGCAGGAACCTTTTACAAAAAATTCGCTAAGTTCAAAATGGAGGGCTATGAGCAAAAGTGTAAAATTGTTCGCAGCTTGTCATGACCGTGCCCACCGAGATCGACAAAGCGGCGAGGATGACAAATGCGTCTACACAAATGCGTTACGCATGTTCGAAGCCGAAAATGGTCGCGCATTTCGTCATCACTCTGCTTTTGAAGTTTTGTATAAAGCGCCAAGGTTTGCTAATCCTGAACCCATTAACCCGATCAACCTCGAGGACGATGCAGAACCGGACTTCTTTGGTCATGATAAACTTCCACGACCTCAAGGAAGGCCACGACCATCTAAGAGCGCACGTTCCTCCTCCTCCTCCGATGTTACTTCAAAACGGGAGGACTTTAACGAAGACCTTGTCAACGAGGTTCGCGAGCTTAAGCTCGCAAAAACAAAGGAGATCAACCTCAGAATACGTCATCGGAAAATGGAGTTTCTACTTATACCAACCGATAATTTGCCGCCACGGGATCGGGCTCGTATCGAAAGAACAAAGGACAAATATCGCGCCGAATTGGATATCGAAGAAGGCGACGAAGGCGACGAAGACGAAGACGAGGATTAGTTTTTTATGTATTGGTTTTTTTATTTATTTTTACGTATTTTTTTTATGTAATCGTTTTTTTTTATTTATTTCTATGTATTGTTTTTTTTTTTAATATTAATCTAAGTTTATTTTATTAATAATGTTTTAAAAATAATATGAGAAAAAGAAATAAAAATGAAAAAAGAAAAGGTGGTGGGTCCCAGTTTTTGGTGTTATGGATGGGGGTGTTTAGTGGTGTTATGTTAAGTTGGTGTTATGGTGACGTGGCAACGAAGAATGGTGTTATTGGTGTTACGGATGGGAGTGGTCTTATTGTGATATTCTTTTATTTTTTATATAATTATTCATCAATAATCTATGGCCGCCCAAATTGAAGGGGGAACCGTGGATTTCAGTGAGTGATGAAAATTTCGTTTGTCGTTAAATTTTTCTGTTTTGTATAGCAGAAAATAAAATAAATATTCATTGAGCATACCCCTTTCATGTTGTTTCTCAACTCTTGGTCAAAAATGGCCTATAAGAGAGTTTTTACTAATCTCAAATGGACTTCATTGCCAATATGTTTAAAATGTTGTTTTAGGTGTTTGAATTGTACCAGGATTTTTTCGTCTTATGGTTTTCGAACAAAAATTAGTTCCGAAACAAAAATTACATTTTACTTTATATATTAAGAAATGAAACAACAAAAATTGGAAGCTATAATACTTTGTGAATTCAATGTTGGTATTCAAGAGTGAAGACGAGATTTGGGATTGGGATAGACTGGTACCTTATTTTATGAAATTTTGGTCCGATATATGATATATTGGCCTTGTTGCGGCCGATATGTATTATTTATTACTTCTTTAGAAATGCGACATATAAAATTTAAGTTTTTGTATAAGAAATTCATATAAAATAAGTTCAAGAGGAGACATGAACCAAATATTTCAAAATAATTCTTTGTTGATTGTTTGACAGGTTAAATAAAACTGAAAAAAAACCGTATTTGAGTTGAAATGTATTCGTTACTAGCCAATGTTGAATTCTAATACACCAAATGTTTCAAAATATAGTCAAAGATGGATAGGTAATATTTTCCAGAAACTCTAAAAAAATGGTCATTTATTTAGAGTTATTAGTATATTATTCGCGTAATGCAACGGTGATCATAGACAATTATAACATTTCGTTTTTATAGATTCAAATTATTACAAAGAAAAAATATTGTTTTTAAGGGGTAGGAAAAAAAGATTATTATCATTAAACAAAATGACTATTTATATTTATTCTATTCGACTAATCTTTATTAATAGTATAGTTGTAAAAGTAAAAACTAAAAAAAAAAAAATTGTATTTTAGGTTGCCTTTTATCCTTATTCAATCTACGACCTCTATTGATTGCCTTTTACGCAATGATGTTTCATCTCATATGATTATTTTTTATGACCTAAGTACATAGTTCAACAATCTCATTTTTATTTTTTTTATGTTACACACTAAATTATCATTAAGATTGAGAAAAATCTTTAATATCCGATGAGGCGTTCTCTTACTGGACATTTTATTAGTCGTGACACCTGACAAATCAATTGCAACTGCAACATCACGTTCTATTAGAAACATAATGTGATATTATCACATATTATTACCACTTTTACCTTTTAGCTTGAAGACTTTATTTCTGCTTAATACTAGGATTTGATTTAAATTTTCTTCCTCTTTCACATTTTTCATGAATAAAAGGTCATCATCATAACTTTAAGGAAGACAATTTCATTTGGTATATTTTCATAGGGGTGAACAAAAAACCAATTTAACCGAATTATAACCGGATTATAACCGACTTAAACGAACCAAATTAACCGACCCGATCACATAACCGACGGTTCGGTTTTGAAATTTCCATTAACCCAAATATTTTGGTTCGATTATGGATTTGTCTAAAAAATCGAACCAAATTAACCGAACCGCTCAATATATATTTCAACAAGAATATTTTTTATTATAGTTAAATATATGTAATTATACTCCACTTATTTTTTTATTTTTATTTTTCAATGAAAAAGATATGCTAGCGAAAATGTAAATCAAATCTATTGAAAGAAGTTGCGATCTTATTAATGATGTTCTTCATTTAAACAACAATCACATATCTTTAATCTTTAATAGAAAAGTAGCCTTAAATACCACATTGCGAAATAAAGTCTCTAAGATAGGTTAACTTCTTTGATTTTAACCGTTAGATCAGATTGATGATGTCATCAAATATTATTTTCATTTTACAATACATAATTGCATTATCTCTTTCATTTCATTTTCACTTAAATAAAAAACATCCGTCTCTTATCTCATTTTGTCAATGACTATTTACTTTTCGCTCAATAATTTGGACTATGATTACCTTATAAAATCTCCTAATACAAAATATTAAAGAATTTGAATAAAGGTAAAAATATATATGTTATTATAACTATAAACAATATGTGAATGTGTAACATTGTTGTTTTATAATAATTTAAAAGAACATTTACATAAATATAAATTTTATGATTCATTTTTTGTTTATTTATGTCCGCGTTATAGCGGGACAAATAATCTAGTTTAAATATTATATTACATCTTTATATACAATCAAAATATTATTATTAGGATTTCTATTGTTTTTGTTTAACAATATGTTCTACTTGTTCATAAAAGTTGAAACTAAATTGTCGTAGTATATTTTCTCAAGTAATTCACATAGTATTTCATATTTAAAGTAATGAATTCGTTATCAAACCTTCACGATTTAAGAAGCATCTTCAAAGAGAACTATTATAATAACTTTTTGTTATTTCATTTTATAACTAATAATGACTTATTAATTTTATTTTTAGCTTATAACTTTATTTAGTATTTGTACTTATTAACCGATGGTTAACCGATAACCGACCCAATAAATAACACATAACCGATTAACTGAAACCGAATTAGTCGAAACCGATCGGTTAGCATTTTCAATTAACCGAAAGTTCGGTTATGGGTGCGGTTTTGGTCCATAACTTAACCAAACCGACTCATGCTCACCCTATTTTTTCACCATAGTTTGAGAATTATTGTTTCAGTTTCAGTTTCATTATTATTTTTTAAGAAATAGTTTATAAAAATTTTTGGGTTGTCGGAGTCGACCCATTCAATCAAATGACCAACGTGAACCTAACTCGAAAATAATTCGGGTTAGCAGGTTGTCCGGTCAGTGGGTTAAAATTATACAACCTAACCCGATAATTTTATGTCGGTTTCAGGTCGGGTTTCGTGTATTGTCAAGTATTGTCACCCCTAAATACCAACACCGGTTGCAGTAGTAAAAAGAAGGATTACTCATGTTGTTTTCGATGTTCATGTCGCTTACACAATTAGTCATTTAAGTTTTCAATATCCAAACTTAACTATCTTGTTTTTGATTATATCATCGTCTAATATAGTCATTATACTATTGACAAATTAATAAAAGAATACATTTACTATAATATAAAAACAAATAAAATATATATGTTATGAACGTAGATGTTGTTACTCTCAATATTGTTATTACCTCTAATAAATAAGACTAAATAATTGGACAAAATTTTTTATCATCTATTCTTTTATTATTAATTGAAAATATGTATTTATATCGATGATATAACACAGAAAGACTTACCATTTTGTATACATTAAAAAAATATATGGTAAAATATTTGAATGTTTTTACATAATATTGTAAGAGAGAATTTAAAATTAGTTTAAATTTTATATTACTTAATAGTTATTATGGTAATTAAAGAAATGTCAATATAGATGTTTAAATTATTTCTTTCTATTTGATTAAACTACATTAATTGTAAAGTGAATTAATTAATGATTTTTGTGAGAGGTATAAAAAAGGTAGATAAGTAATTTTAATTATTTAAATTTAAAAAATTAAGAGTATTAAATGAAATGATTTATAATATAGTATAGATTTGATAGAGAATAATACAACTACTAATGATGTTTATATATTTATATTTTCGAAACTCAAATTTGTTGTGTGCGGAATATTTGATTATATTATCCGATTAATATTGTATCCATCTTTCATTTCATTCCTCCCGCGCAGATCACATTTCTCCAAATATAAATACATATATATTGCTCTCTTAAAGTTGTTTATTCTTAGGCTTACAGAAAAATGATTAAGGAGCTCGAAGAGCTTTACATGTCTGAGAGAGATTCTGAGAAAACCGGTATACTTTGTGGATGTTTAAAGAAATTATCTGGATCAACTTTGGCTTTGATGCGGATCAGCTTCTTAAAGTTGGCTCTCTTCCAGTACTTCTCTCCCCAAACACTTGCTTCTTCATAAGTAGCACTTCCAACACCCAAATCCAAATCATTGTAATTCAAATACGCCTCCCTTGGGTTCTTTGACACATAGGGCGCTATAAAGTCATTAAAGCTTCTCAGCCAACTTATACGGCGGAGTGATACTTGAGTCGAGTCTGAGGCTTGATCACTAAAATCAACTGCTTGGTGAAATTGGTACAACACCCCGGCTCTATGAGGAAATGGAATTGCAGTCTCTGAGTAGTCACCCATCCTTCCGCCAAAGGAGTGCATGTACAGAGTCCCTGAGAAGTCGTTTTCAAAAACCTTTTTCCAAATATTTCTAAGCCCACGGATGGGGATAGGTGTTCGTACATAGTCTAACTTGTTTTTTCCGTTTAGAATAAGGATGGCAGTTCGGTTTGTTAGAATCTCGGTGGAGGTGGAGCTTGTAAATCCTGCAAAAACTATGGTTGACTGGACCATACTGACTTCTTGGCAAATTTCTCGTGTAACGTTGAGCTCTGGGAACGTTTTGTTCAGCAATGAAAGCATTGTATCGGTTGTGCCAAGATAAAGTCCATAAAACAACATTCGCATGGTTTTCTTGGTGGTGTTGCCGATATATTCGCTGCTCATCTGAACTCTTATAAGCAGATCCCGGTCACCCTTGGGTATAACATATTGAAATTTATGGAAAATATCCGTTGCACCTTCCTCCAAAGTTATATTTCTTAAAAAAATAGTAACTCGTTCAGGCACTGGAACCAACCTCAGCTTCCATGCAAGAACAATCCCAAAACTAGAAGCACCACCACCACGAATCGCCCAAAACAGATCTTCTCCCATTGACTTCCTATCGTGAATAGTGCCATTCACATCCACGAACTGAACATCGACGACATTATCAGCAGCAGTACCGTATTTTCTCACAAGGTTTCCATAACCACCACCCCCTATGTATCCACCAATACCCACCGTGGGGCAAAGACCACCCGGGAAGTACAAGGTATTAGTCTTTTGGACAATCTCGTAGTATATTCTTCCAAGCACAGCTCCAACCTGGACCCATGCGGACCTGTGTGCAACATCTACGTCGATAGACCTCATGTTTGTCATATCAAGCATAACAAACGGGACATCAGCACTTGATGAAAGGGCCTCGAAGTCATGACCCCCGCTCCTGATCCTGATCTCATAACCGTATTTCTTGGTGCATGAAAGAGTCGTCTGGACCTGAGTTTCATCGACGGGAGTGACTAGAACCGACGGTTTAGGAGTGAAAGTTTGATTGAACCTAAGATTATTGACTCTAGCTTCCCAAATGGGCAGGAAAGAAGAGTTGTCAGGGGTAAAAATTTGTTGTGAGATGAAAGTTATGTTGTTTGAGTTGGATTGGATGCAGCTAATGATATCTTTAGCAGAAACTGGTGTAACATCATCAATTATGGAAGATAATGCTCCTCGTGAAACCGAAAAACAAAGACTTAGAACAAAGAGAAATAGTACAGAAGAATTGAGTTGAGGTTTCTTCATGTTTGTATGAGTTTAAACTTTCCCAATGGCGGATTTATATAGAGTCGAAAGGTGGCTTAGAAAATTTAAAGGTGGGGACATGGCCAAACCATTTTTCTATTGGTCAATAGAAAATAATTCCATTTTTGATTTCATGCTGTATTATTTCTAAAATATCCTCTAAATGTTTAGAAGAAGAAAAGAAAAAGATGCAATACTGGTAAATATTTGGCCCCGTGTCTAGTACTTAGGGAGTTTAAAAATCAAAAAATTGAATGGAAATCAAAAAAATCAAGTAAAAAATATGGTTCGCTACTGATGAATGAAAAACGGAAAATATTTTGTTTGGTGTTTTTAAAAATTAAAGGGCGAAAACTTGAAACGGTCGAAATAAGATAAGTACAATTAATGAAATATTTTTTTATTTGATTACCTATTTTGTTCATGTATTAAAGATGTCGGTTACTTTTTGAGTTTAAAAGGTTGAAAATATTTAAGGATAAAATGAGAAGTTATTACATTTTAATTATCAATATTTAGAAAAACAACAATAATTTTTTGATAATTACAAATAGAAAGATGGCCAGTTTCTTTAAGAAGGAGGGAGCATATTACATTATTTTTAGACCAAAATCATTACAACTGATATGAAAAAATAAAATAGCTTAATTAACGATTCTTATTATTAAGTCAAAGTTATACTTGTATGTAAAATAAAAAAATAAAAAAATGATATGTCTATCTAGTAGTCGAACTAATCAAAGTCTACAAACACTAATTAAAACAAAAACCAAACCAAAATTAATTCCAAAAAACAAAAAACTGAATCGAACGGTACCTAACCTATTAAAAACTAAAATTTTGGTTTAAGCAAAAACCGAGCCATATTCAACCATGCTTAACTCCACTTTTATATAGATTTCCCGACAATAAAAGAAAGAACAGTCACAACCATATAAGGTTATGGATAAAAAATTAGACAAGCATCAAACTCTATTATTGAATAAAAATTAATCTCTAAATTTTTGGATATTATCAATTATGTTAATGAAGTATAATATTTTGATTTTTTTTTTCTTTTCCAATTCCACATGTATTACTAAAGACTAAAGTTACAAAAAAGCTAGAAGAAAAGAAAATTCATATGAGTCGTCAAACGAACAATAGTCTAGTAAAACCTTTTGAAGTATAAAATTTCGTAGTATATAAAATCAAAAGTTAATTACATAAATCGTCCCTATTGTTTATCTAAAGTTATGGATTTCGACCTTAAGTTTAAATTTTTTCATAAATCGTCCATTTTTAAAAACAAATTACACATTAACTAATCGGCCACTTTGCATAAATCGTCCATCTTTAAAATGGATGGCCGTTAAAATCATTATCAGCTAATACACATTTCCTCTCTAAAATGGGGTTTCGTTAGATATTAAAGACGAAAAGTTTAATTAAATTACAAAAGTAAACAATTCATACAATATTTTAAATTTAGAATCAAGATCTATAATTTTAAATAAATAATAGGACGATTTATATAATTACTCTAAAATTAATATAGCTTAAAGAATGAATAAATATGACCTAAAGCTGTTACACGTGATTGAATATTCCATCGCCATACATCAAAAAGTTTAGTGGAGGCTATTTTTGAAAAAGAAAATACTTTTCTTTTTCAAATTAAGTGTTCATATGACAATTCAACGATTAGCCACAACTATTTGGGATAATTAATTAATTTTTGATTCGTGAAAAATATAATGATTAGAAATTTATAAAACTATATGCATTTATAAAATGGTATTTTTGAAACAGAAGAAATGACCAACAAATAAGATAAATGGAAAAAAACAAATTAGAGAAGAAATCATGTTCGGTTTAACATAGCACTCCATCAAAATTAAATTTAAGGATAAACTTTAAAAATCTCGTTGTTGTGTTTGTGAAAAATGTAAATATTGACTATCACGTCTTTTTTCTGCATGAATTATCACTAAAAATTGAAGTTTATAAGATTTAACCATAAAAGAAAATATGATGCCGAAAGCAAATTAACAATCACACATTTAAAATATAAACTTGATTTTTTTCTTTTCCTTTTTTGTTACTTAACTAGTTTATTTCCAATGAATACGCGAAGAACCCTATTCAGAAAAATATCAATATAATATATAGAACCCGAGAAAACATTGTGTGTCATTAACTATGTATAATAATATGAGTTGTAATTTCAAATATTTGTCGTTTCATTTATATATACATAATGCAATAATATCAAATAATTCTATTTGAATATGTATTAAAACGTGTTATTAAATATTATGTAATTTTGTTTATACCCATGTGCTTCACGTTAATCCAAACTATAAGTTCGTATTTGTATGGTTAAAGAATGAGAAAAGTAATGTGAACTATACGTATAAACTTGACTTTAACTTTACCATTAATTCGTATTGATATGAGTTAACAAATAGAGTAAATTTAGTTTGTATTGTCTAACTAAAGATATAAAAATATAAAACATAGTTAATAATATGTATATGTATTATGCTTTTATTTGTAATACATTTCAAAATTTAAATATGTATTTTTGTGGTTATTAGAAAGTAAAAACCGAATGAATAAGTGTTATGTTTAAAACTAAGTTTAGTGAATAATCTTTATGAAAATAAATAAATATTGAATGACAAATATTTTAGATTTTAAATAATGAAGTCAAAGTAATTTTATTTAAATAAATATTAAAGTTGAGGATTAAAATTGTAATTAAAATTACAGGATTAAAATGAAAATAGTTAATAATTATGTTATATAAAATCATCATTTTAATCTAAGGGTTTAAAAATAATATTCAAACATATCTAATGGTTGAGGCTTCGCCATATGGCTTTTGATGCATATCCTCTAGTATATATTATAGATTATAGATAGGAGCACGGGAAAATACGCAAATTACGAAAAGTGCCCAAAGTAATCTCCACCTGTTTGGTTTGGAGATTTTGGAGATGTGGTCAACGATTTTGGCAATGAGAGGTGTATCCTATAGGTCGTATACGTGGATGAAACTAGATGTAGTTTATGTTAAGAATAGAATAGGACTAACATGTATCTGTATTTTTTAGTTACGGGCTTAAATGTAATATCTAGAAAGTCTTTGTAAAGCTCTTACACTCCTAAAAATAGATGTGTGAGGTGTGAATAATGTAACCTTTGAAACATAAATGTCACATTGACTTTCTCTATTTGAAATCACTTTTGCTCTCTAAAATGATCAAACCTAACAATTGGTATCAGACCGGGATGGTCGAAAACAACATATCCGACAATAAATCCTTCTTGTTGGACTAAAATTTCACCTTACACGACTAAATTTTCAACATATGCGAATAAGAATTCTAGTCGCTCCAACCTATTCGAGTCAAAAATCAACATAGGCGGTTAAAATTTCAACATAGACGAATAGAAATTTTTAGTCGCCTCACACCATCCGACAAAATTCAACATAGGCGAATAAAGATGTTAGTCGTCTCATCTCACTCGACTCACTTTTGTGCATGCACGAATTACTTTCTTCTTATTCGACTAAGCATACATGAATAATCAAATTTTTCAAAATTTCTCTAAGTGTTGACACAAATAGATATTTCAACTGACAGTCTGACACGAATAGGATTTCAACATAGATGAATAAGTATTAGTCGAAAGTCTTGGCATGCGACTAGAAAATCAACATACACGGGTAAGGTGTGTTCGACTAGAAATTCAACATCCACGAATTAGAAGTCATTTGACCAAGGCATTCGACTAAGTCATCACACTAAGAATTGTTTACAACAAACACTATAGATCACGATCAGTTGAAAACGACGGATTCAATACTTCATTCATTCAAAAAAATGAAGCTTTGTGATACCATGTTTTCACGTGACGAATTTTGACGAGTTTCAAGCATCGGAATCGACATCGAAAAACAATTTAAAGGTGGTATTTAAGTGATTTGTTCAGCAAATTTCGGAACTTTTATTTAAGCTTGTGATTTGCGGATGTATATCATCCGAATTGTTCTTCAAATTTTCAACGTTGTCACTTCTTCATCAATATTTCAACGAAATTCCGTCATAAGTTTTTCATCATGAGGAAAGAATATTTTGGTCATAAAATGGACTTCTCAATCGACATAGATATATACGGAAGTAAATTTGTCATACTTCATTGTCCTGAAGATCAAGCTTGGCGAAAGTTAGAAGAACTAAATTGATTGCTTAAAACATGTAGCAAATAAGATCATTGAGTTGGATAAGAAGTTGGCAAGTGACTCCGAATTGGTTTTAAGGTTTAAGACAAAAATGATAAACTTTTAAATGAAAATTTCAATCTTTCAAATGAAATTCAAAATTTGACATCTCAAATTCAAAATTTGACATCTCAAATTCAAACTTTAGAACCTTACCAATTACAAACTCGGCGAGTTTAAAGAGTTGACAACTTCTTGAGAAGGGAAATATAACCATAGTGTTCTGATGGAACTCAAAAGTCTTAAAAAGGAAAGTAGGGATGAAAGGTTTAAAATAATAGATTTAATCATAAACAAAAGACTAATACACGTGTTTTTCCTAATACAAGGATCTATGTATGTATAGACCTTGAGGCTAAATCTAGCTATTCAACGAAACAACTAATTGTAATTCTAATAAGGAAAAAGATAAACATAAACCGATTCTAGAACTATCTCTTTCTACATAAATCTTCAAGCAGTAATAACTCATTGACGGAAAATAGTAACTATCATTGCAGCATTAACCGGTCTTCATGCAGTATTAACTTTGCGGTAGTAACATACTTAGTCTATTTTCACAAGTTTATTCCCAACATGTGTCCTCTAAGCGGTTGAGGATAATACAATCTACACCGGAAGGACACGTGGCCAATGTTCCTTGTTTCGCAAAATTCAAACTCTACATTAAACTAATACACTATCTAGAAATTCCATCTTTGAACTCATGTTGTTACAAGTACAACATCCTTTGTCTTACTCTTCTATAAAATAAACGAACCACCAAAAACAATACACCTTTTATTAGTCTACACTAGGATCAATATCCCAATCTTCATCAGATTAAACACTTAACTCTTAAGAAGACGTGGATTGAAACACATGAGTCTGAAATTGAGTACCTCGAAGACACCTGAGACCTCAACTTATAACAACCTAACGAACTATAGTTAGGGTTTCAACAAACTGACTTACAAGTTACAACATGAACCACACAGAAAATACTTGGGTGAGTCGCAATTAGATAAATCAAACTCCCACAATATGATCCTCGAAATAATGTCTAAAGTAGAGTATCAAACATTGGTCTAAAGAGGAGTATTAGTATCAACAATTTTGTTATCAGTAAGACGGGCCTGCTCTTACTAATAAGATGTATGTTTTACTAAGATATGAGATACCCTTGAGGAGAGTACGCAACCACAATACCTTAAAAGTGCATGAATATCATCCTTAAATATTGCTTAACAAAAGTAGACCATGTGAACAACCTAGCCAAATGATCCCATCCTGCTTGAGCAATTCCATACTTTGCCTCGAGTTCTAATCAATTGCGTATCAAAATGGTTGATCCAAGTTATGATCTAGGAATTATTTGCCTCTCAAGTCTCCAATAACGTAACAAAATATTCGGATTAACATTAGTTGGCTAGAAACATAGTCCCACATGGAATTCCCACAGAATAAATTTTTCATGACGTAACTCAATATAAATATTTTTACTATCTAATATTTTATTTTTTTAGTTACGCAATTACTCACACACCCACTAACACCAGGAATATTTACATTTGTCCTAGACGATGATTGAACCCCTAACTTCTAGGATGATAAGCCACACCGATATACTGCTATGCCAAAAGGTCTGTTCGTTAATTTACCATCTAAATGAAAACTAATCACAAAACAAAATGAGATTGAAATAACAAAACAAATAAGATTTAAGTATAAAAAACCTAACACAACGCCAAACATGAAGATCACTGTGGCAAACACAAAGACTAGAACGAATCGTAGATCTAAACAAACGGGTGGAAGCATGCAATTAAACAAGTTCTAGTCTTTAAGCGTCTCTAAGAGGGAGAACCACTGAAACCATGTTGAATTCAGAGAATGGAAAGATAGAATGTACGATTGTGTTTAATAAAGGAGTTATTGATGGATTAATCCGGTATCGTTCACGTTCCGTAGGTCAACCCAACTCGGAACAGACCCAACTTGTGACACAAATCATGCAAAAACTAGTCATTTAAACGTTGGTGAAGTTCCTAGTCTTTAGGAGTTACTAGTGGAAGTAGTTAGCCCATGTTGTAGTTTAATTCAGTAAGTTATTTTCCTATTTAAGCATGGTAGGGTAGGTTTGTTTCATTATTCAAACGTATTTTGTATTCTCTTATATTCTAAATAGCAATTTCCGTTTGTTGAAATCCAACGCTTGGTATTAGAGCCTGAAATCTCTTGACCGGGAGTGTTGATGGCGAGAGACTAACCGAAGGTGCGTTACAAACGGACGGGAAGACATCAAAGTAGGTGTCTTTAATTCGGTTCGGTTTTGCAGTTTTGGGAAACAGTAATGGTGGTAGTGACCTTGTTTTCTTGGTCGGTGGAAAAGTTCTCTCAGAACAAGCTTGATGAAAGAGGTAGGGGTTGTAACAAGTACGGAGCGAGTAAAAGGAAAGTAGAAACGGATGATTACTTAACCAAAGTCGCGGAAAAGACGAGCGAAAGGAAAGCATAGAAAGTGGCTTTCAGTTCGGTTTGTGTTGCGGGGATAGAAGACGGTAAAGGTGGTGGTCACATTACGAAGGTGGAGGTTCAAATTGGGGTGGCTTTAGACGTGGTCGGGGAGGAGGTCGTTGGTCTGGGAGAAGTCGAGAGGGTAATGAACGTATCCAACGGGAGGCAATTTCAATTTATTGAAATCCAACAGTTATAATACATTATCAATAGACAAAAGAGAAACCTAAAGCTAATTTATGGGCGCTAATTAGACTAAACGTAATATTATAAGCTAATAATATTTAAGGGCATCCAAAATGCTCCATGATGTGGAGTAGAGATGTCAAAATCGGGTTTGACCGAAAACCTAACCGGGTTTGAAAACCGAACGGGTTTTGGTCAAACCATCCAACCCGGTTTGGCCAAAAACCGGTTCGGTTTCAAACCGGTTTTCCTTACCAAGAATCACGACCCACTGAAACCGGTTCGGTTCGGTTGGGGACCGGTTCGGGTCTAAAAACCGGTTCCAAACCGTTTTATGCAACCCGATCTGATACCCCAAAGTCTGTGCAGATCCAAATAATATATACATCTTTAAATTCACTTGTTTGAAAAAATAGATACAAACAAGAAAAAAAAATATGGGAGATTCTAAGGTCGAAAGTGGGACCTCATCATCATCTTCAGTTGCTGGTGTTCCGCCAACTGTCGTTCTTCGTAGAGATCCATACGAGGTTTTAAATGTTTCTCGTGATGCTTCTGATGTTAGCTGTCGTTCTTCAGGTTAAGAAATTATGATTTTTGAGTTGGGATTTTTGAGTTAGAATTTTTGAATGCAAAAGAAATTGGGATTTTTGGGATGGTGGCTAAAGAAATTGGGATCAAAAGATGTCAAAATCGGTTTTCATTAAAGTGTTCCAATCTGAAACCTATACCCTTCAAACACGTGGCTAAAGAAATTGAGTTTTTGACAGCAACTTCAAAACCGATTTGACAAACCGGTTTTTCAACCCGGGTACAAAAAAACCGGGTTTAACCCGATTTCCATATGCAATGTGTGAACCGGTTAGGAACCGGCGGTTTACCTCCAAACCGAACCGGTTCCGGTCAAAACCGGTTTTGACCGATTTCGGTTTTCAGTTTCGGTTTTTTTCGACACGACTAATGTGGAGTATAATGAGAATTTAAGTCAATACATGATTTTCATGTCCATCTAAAAAATTTAGACTTACATTAAACTCATTTGATAGGTCCTTCTTATCTTACATCCAACCATTTCACCTTTTTCTTTTAATTAGGCTATACAATTAGACTATATAAAAGTATAATGTATTGTGGGATAGTGTCTAAAAACATAAAATTATAATATAACACATTAATATAAGTTGATACGTTTAAAATAAAAACATTCATTTATTTGGTTAGATAAAGATAAATACATACTGAATCAGGACTTCGATCATATATATTGCTGATCTCTTATTTTTACGCTTACAGCAAAATCAGTTAATGAGTCGTAAGCTCTTTAGATGTCCGCCAAAGATTTTGAGAAAACTGGTATACTTTGTGCGTGCTTAAAGAAATTCTCGGGATCAACTTTGGCTTTGATGCGAATCAACTTTTTAAAATTGTCTTTCTTCCAGTACTTCTCGCCCCAAACGCTTGCTTCTTCATAAGTAGCACTTCCAACACCCAAATCCAAATCATTGTAATTCAAATACGCCTCCCTTGGGTTCTTTGACACATACGGCGCTATAAAGTCGTTAAAGCTTCTCAGCCAACTTATACGGCCGACTGATACTTGAGTCGAGTCTGAGGCTTGATCACTAAAATCAACAGCTTGGTGAAATTGGTACAGCACCCCGGCTCTATGAGGAAATGGAATTGCCGTTTCCGAGTAGTCTTCCATCCTTCCGCCAAAAGAGTGCATTTGAAGAGTTGCTCCTGAGAAGTCGTTTTCAAAAAACTTTTTCCATATATGTCGGAGCCCACTGATGGGGATCGGTGTCCGTACATAGTCTAATTTGTTTTTGCCATTTAGAGTGAGAATGGAAGAACGGTTCGCAAGAATCTCGGTTGAGGTGGAACTTGTTAATCCCGCAAATATAAGTGAAGACTGGACCATACTAACTTCTTGGCAAATTTCTCGTGTAACATTGAGCTCTGGGAACGTTTGGTCCAGTAATGGAAGCAATGTATCGGTTCTGCCCAGATAAAGTCCATAAAAGAACATTCGCATGGTTTTCTTGGTAGTGTTTCCGATATATTCGCTGCTCATCTGAACTCTTATGATTAGATTTCGATCACCTTTGGGTATAACATATTGAAATTTATGAAAAATTTCTGTTCCGCCTTCTTCCAAAGTTATATTCCTTTCAAAGGTAGTTACAAGTTCGGGCACTGGAACCAACCTCAGCTTCCAAGCAAGAACGATTCCAAAGCTGGAAGCACCACCACCTCGAATCGCCCAAAACAAGTCTTCACCCATTGACCTCCTATTGTGAATAGTACCATTCACGTCCATGAACCGAACATCAACAACATTATCAGCAGCCGTACCGTATTTCTTGATCAGGTATCCATAACCACCACCACTCATGTACCCACCAACACCCACCGAGGGGCAAAGACCAGCCGGAAAGTACAACATATTGGTCTTCTGAGAAATCGCATAGTAAAGTTCACCAAGCACAGCTCCAACCTGGACCCATGCGGATCTCTTTGCAACATTCACGTCTACAGACCTCATGTTTGTAAGATCAAGCATAACAAACGGGACATCAGCAGTTGAGGAAAGGCCCTCAAAATCATGGCCCCCGCTCCTGATCCTGATCTCATATCCGTGTTTCTTAGTGCATAAAAGAGTCGTTTGGACCTGAGTTTCATCGACGGGAGTAACTATAACTGAAGGTTTAGGAGTGGAAGTTCGATTGAATCTTAGATTATTTACTCTAGCTTCCCAAATGGGTAGGAAAGAAGAATTGTCTGGAGTGAATATTTGTCGAGTAATGGAAGTGATGTTGTTTGAGTTGGATTGGATGCAGCTAATGACATCTTCAGCAAGTGGTGTAACATCATCGATGATGGAGGATAACGCTCCCCGTGAAACCGAAAAACAAAGAGAAAGAACCAAGAGAAAGAATACAGAAGAATTGAGTTGAGGCTTCTTCATGTTTGTATGAGTTTGAATTATGCGAATGGCGTATATCTCTATATATAAAGTCGAGGGCAGATATGTGATGGCTTTGTATGCATGAATGTATCAACATACTATGTTTCCTATTTGTTGATAAGTTCAAACTTTAAAAATATTTCAAATGACTTTGTCTATTATGATCGAATTGAATCTTCAACAAATAAGCTTTTCAATGACAACTTTTCTCTTAATCCAGATAAGGATTCAGAAATGGCGTTTTGTTTAATAAGCATTATGAGATGCGCTTATTTTGGAAACATAGTTTTTATAATCTGTCCATATATAATAAACTAGCTTATACCCCGTGTGATACACGGAGATTGTATAAGAAAATTACTTTAAAATAGGAAAAAAAAAAGTTTGTTAAATTTGTAAATGTCTAAATAATAGAAGAAAAACTAAATTTAGTAAAAAATAGTTTCGAGAAGTTAGTAAAAGGAGAGAAATATATCCACATAGAGATAAAGGTATTACATATAACTCAATTATTATAATAACTGTCGTTAAATTTAACCATTGAGTTTAAAGCATGATTGTTGGAGCATTATTGTCTGTATTTGTATTCATTAGAATGTGTCGTCGAGTTAGAATGTAATTAGATCGAGTTGTAAAGTACAATACGCATTTACGCAAGTTTCGGAGGGTAACTAACAGTTACCCTCGCGTAACTTAGTTACGGTCACGTAACTAAGTTACGGTCGCGTAACTGAGGAGTTACGCGCATAACTATCTCCCAGATAGTTACGTGCGCGTAACTCTTCTAGGTTTCCGTGCTGCCTATAAATAGCAGCCTCGGGATCATAAATGCGGTTGTTGAAAGTTGACAGAGCTGTCAAATCACGAATAGGTACGTGAGCTAACCCTAGATCACGTAACTAAGTTCTTTTGTGTGTTAAAGTCTTGTAATCGATTGTTTAGGTTCTATTCGTGGTTGTAATCAAACACGTAAGCTTAATAGAATCATTCATTTGGTTATATCAACTGTTCTTCACCTCTTACTTATACATGTTGGTTATTCCGCAATCAATAGTGTTTAGGGTTCAAAGGTGTTCCGGAATAGGCGACCGACAATGATCAAGTTGGCAAGAATATCATAATGTACCATCAAACTGAAGCCAATATCCAAGTTTATAAACATGGGTAGTACATAACATTATTGTTTAAATAACGTATACAAGTAGGCAATGAAATTCATCTAGGTGCAATCTTCTCCAACACTTTCTTATTTATCTTCTATGAGTCTTTTAGCACCTCATTGTTCCAAGCTATTTTTAAAAATTCGTCGTTTGTAATACATGATAATCATGGTGATATGCCGAGGGAGATCTTTAGAAACAAACTACCACTATCTTAGTCTGAAAGCAAAAAAAAAACAAAAAAAAGTTAATAATCTCAATTTCTATCCAGATGTCAATTAGTTGTCTTAAGTTGTATCAAGAAGCCAAAAATAACCACAAGATAAGTAGTTTGAGCCTTTCGAATACCTTCTAAGTAAGCATTTTAAGCATCCCAACAGAAGCAACAAAATAATCAATTTGAAGTTGACCACCAAAGAAATAAAGAGATGACCAAATATAAGACAAATTAGAGGTCCAAATAAGCTGCAAATATGCACTCTAAAGTCTTGCAAATAGACTATAGACATGGTAAAGTTGTCCGAATAAGCCGATTAAATAGTCCAAATAAGCCGATTAAATAGTCCAAATAAGCTAAATAAGGTAACGGAAATAATCAGTTTACAATCACGGTAGTATGGATAAGTTCTAAATTAGTTGTCCGAAATAAAACAACACTTTAAAGACACTAAAAGTCGAAAAAGGTCCATCTACAACACGTAATTTGAATGCTTTTTACATAATGATAATTAGATATATCTTCTCATGTTCCACAACTTCTCAAAGGAGGTCAACAAATATCTTCTGCAAAAAATATATATATTAAACTGTTATAAGCATCTTTTTTACTGTGATAAACTAATAAGCTATTTAAAAGACAATATCAAACACCTTAAAATGTGACACAATTATTTACTGAATAATTTATGAACAAAGAGGAATACATGATACTTGATCTTATGTGTTATTAAGGTAGATTCATAAATATACTTGCATAGATCGAGCAACTCCCTTTACAGTTAACTATATACAGAGCATAAAGACTCGTAATTCACAGAAAATTTCTATCAATTCATAGAGGAGAGGCCAAAATCATCATACTAATACGTGGTTTCTTATATCATTTATTAATCTGAGTAACCCTGTGACTAACCTGCATATTATACTCACAATTTAACAGAGAACAAAGACACACATAGAGTTGGGAACTTCACTTTTCATAAAATAATCAAATCCCATTATATTTCTTAACCGAAATCGAATTCAACAACAAAATACCAACAGTAAAATTCTCTTTGTGAGGACCTGATGAGATAATCCATGGATACTGGAATAGATATAACTTGATTACGGTTCCAGCGAAAATCATACTTATCCTGAACAAACGCAAACCAGCAAGAAACAAACAAACACTAAAACAAATCAACAACTTCACCATACTAATTAAAAAAACCGAAACAAATCATCGACATCGAACCTAACAACCACAAAAAAGTTACATTTATAAACATAATTATTAAATAGACAGATTAGAAGAAGGAAGATGAAAAACCTAATTTCTTCAACACTAATTAAAAACCTCGAACAATTGGCATCTATAATGTTAAAAGCAAAAGTTTGAAAATTGAAGGAGCAAAGAGATTTCAAATCTAGGGTTTTCCAAGGAGATGCGTGTGTTTTCAAGAAAAAAAGCTGATTTACTTTCTGCAAAACACATTTCCCTAGATTCAATTTAAAAAACATGATGGACCTGGTCTTATTTTGTAGAGGTATACATATTATTGATTATGCTGCTAGAGTTCGTCATTCTCAATACACCCTGTCTTTTTAAAATTAATCTTTTAAATTAAAACTTTAATATAAAATAGTATATAAAAAAATGCTATCTAATATTATGACATCATCATTTCTTAGGGGGACGGTTGGTTCAATGAGTAGTTAATGGGAAAAGGAATACTATGGAATGGAATGGGTGGTTAATGAATAACCCCGATTTGGAATATAATTGAGTATTACCTATTATTGTGCAATGATTAACTACAACACAACAAACCAACCTCCATCAATCATTATCATTACCCCCATTACCCCTAACCAAGCACCCCCTTAAAATTGTCTTAGGTGGATAGCCTAAATAAGTTACACATCAGTTTAATGACCTCAACCTAAACCTCCATTTATTAGATAAAGAAGATTTCCAAACTATCATTTAGTTGTCCTAAACTAAATATCACTTGTAAGTTTTATATAATTTGATTGTATTCTCGTAATATATTTGTGATTTCTGAAATACAAATGGTATCGTTTAATTAATCTAAAAAAAACTAAACATATGTAATAATTTGTTAAAAACTACCAATATGACGAAAAGCTAATAATTACACTCTAAGATTGTGTGACACACATAAAATGGATACTATTTTGGAAAGAGCTAAACTTTTTGAAATTGATTAAATTTTTTTTCGAAATCTATGGTATGTATCTAATTATAATTAGATCCATTGTATTTATACAAATTTCATATATGGTTATTGTATTTATTCGGGCTTACATGACAACCATATAAGACACCACGTCGCTTGTCATGTCATATGTTTTGACCATATAAGTATAAATAACGACATTTCGAAAATTAGATACATATATTATTATATTATACTTGGATTTTAAAGTAAAGAGTAAATATGAATATACTTAAAAACACTTGTCTCCTTTGGAAAAACAATATTTGTAGATATGTTTTTTACTTGACTAACATAATTTTTATCAGCACAAATATAAACTAGTCCATACTATTGTCATTTTTCCAAGAAGTTTACATAAAGTATCATTTACTTCTAATAACTACCAAACAATGATGACTTTTCTGAACATTGTTTATGGATATAAATTCAAAACTACACAAATACTAAATCTTGGCGCTATACAAGTCATGTATCCATATTCATTCATATGTATATACAAAACAAGTCTTAAGTTTCTTAAAACGGTAAAACTTCATATTCACGTAGGTAGCTACTTTCATCATGCATCCTATTTTTTCAAAATAAGCATTATGAAGTTAAACTTTGAACGTAACCATCGTCCATATTTGATCTCATACAAATCGAATTATTTTGTAATTCAAAATGTGTTCCCATCCCTAAGTGAAAGATTTTCATATTGAATCCACCTTCTAATGCCTCATTAAAAGGAAACCGGTGTCTTACCATTAGAAATTGTGTTGTATTTGAGGTCTCGATTTGGAATACTCAAAGTCCTATAGATTCACTTTCAGATCAAAATATTTCGACAGTATAATCGAAATTTCTAATCCGGTAAAACTTAGTGTATACGAAAGATGATTTGTGAATATTTTGAGCAAATGAATTCGTAACATACCAGTTTCTTTTAACCAACATATTCGGGAGTTTTGGTAACTACATTCGGCAGTTTTAAAACCATCAAAAGCGGATAAATTATGTTGGTAATGAATTCGTAACATACCAGTTTCTTTTAACCAACATATTTTGAGTAAATGAATTCGTACAGGTACCATAGAACATTTGTTCACCCATTTCCCCGTCTCGTACCGAACCGGTCAGTAACGGTTTGTTTTTCTTAAAAAGTGTCATACCGAAACATTTGGCTTGGAGTTACATATCCCTGAAGAGAAGGAGATGAGCGCAAAAAAGCCTCTTCCGGATGTTGCTCCAAAAGTGACGATAAGCTTAATGCGCGAAAACAATAAGAAAGTAGCTCAATACGGTATGGGTTGCTAAAGGTACCGGTTCGGTTTCCCTAATATTAACTTAAATTGTATAATTCAAGCTCGACCCCAACCAGGGGCTAAATTATAAACTGGTTAACAAATTGTTAGTTGTAGTCCCTTACCAGAGTTGTATAACTTGTTATATACAAGCGTGTCTTCTTGATTCAAACTTAATCCACTAGACAAAACCAAATCTTCAGAAATTTTATGCCAATGCTTAGGTTCTTGTTTTAATTCATACAAGGATTTAACAAGTTTGCACACCTTTTGTTCATTACCAAGCATAACAAATCCTTCAAGTTGTTTCACATAAACCTCCTTTTCCAGGTCATCATTCGAGAATTTAGTTTTCACATCCATTTGGTGAATCTCCATATTCCGTAAGAAAACTAGAGAAATCAACAATAGATATCAAAATAGCTTATCTCAATTCTTTGTCTAAAACATTGAATGACAATCTAACCTTGACTTTCTCAATGGTTCCATGAACTTTCATATATTTTTTAGGTCTTTTTACAACACAAAGGTTTATTCCGTGATGGTAAGCCAACTAACACATAAGTATTTTATCCTATGATATAATCTCAACATTGGTTGCTTTTTCCAGAAAGAAACATCTTGATACTTCTTTGTTTTCCAAATATTTTTTGATCCTCCTCAAATTTAAAGCAGTATAGCCATGGGCTTTGCTTCATAAAACCTGTTGAGGGTGTTGCCAGAAGGACCTCGCAAGAGGGCGCGACCCTCTTGACCACCCACCTCCACCCCACGTACCCTAACCATCAAAAATCTCCCTCAATTTAATGCCAAAATTTAATAACTTAGTCGGATATGCATCGTGTATTACCTATTTCGTATCCATTAAATCGCCAATCCACTATATACAACCTCAATGTATACACATACCACCTATACCAGTTACAAATTTGAAAAATTAGATGTATAAGTTATATATATTCTGAATTCAATACTTACAATATATTTTAATTTGGATTAAAGTTATATTTGTTTTAACACTTATGTGTGTTCAATTCAATGTTTAACATTTTGGCTAAAAAAGTTTCATATTTTTATCTGAGTAAGCAGTTGATATTATAAGGATTTTTAATAATATAATGATACAATGGATGTAACAATATCTTACTATTAATATCTTAATTTAGTGACAAGTATCCAATTAAACGTCGATGATTAGTACTCTAAGACTTTGACAGTATTTGGGAGTGAGCATTTGGGTACGAGAAAACAGGTAAAAATAACTCAAATGCAAACAAACAAGATAATTTATACATATATATATATATATATATATATATATATATATATATATATATATATATATATATATATATATATATATATATATGACAATGATTTTCCATCTTGTTAGGTTCTTAAAAGTCTTACGATTTTTTATTACTCTTAACCTGCATATATCTTTCTTTAGCCGCCCTATGGTCCCCGCCCTATCCATTGATAACTTTTTTATTTTATGGGTAAAAGTCAAAGAAAAATCATACAAACTTTTTTATTTGTTGTTATAATAAACCAACTCCCGATAACATATGACAGTCGTCACTCTCTCCGTCCTTAGTTAGTCTAGTATGTCTGTATATCATTATTGTATGTTACTGAAAATTTTAAAACTTGATTATTACTATTGATACGAGATTGAAAGTTATGTTTTATGTTGTATGATGACTTCTATGATATGTGTGTATACCTTTTATGAGATGCTTTCGTTAGTTAGGTGCACAGTAGATAGTCCCACTAGACGAGCTCCTAGATAACTTATCGGTTAACTTCGTACTTTAGATACTTTATCACTTTACTATATTTATTGATTGTTACAAATGAAATTCGTAATCGGGTTCGATAATTATGCGTAAGGTAACTATTCAAAGGTTCCTTATATTGGGTTTCCGTATAACACACTTTGGAATGTCGCCCGCTACTTGTGCGTTAAACGAAAGAAGATATTGAAAATTCTTTACTACACTGCACCGCACCCAGGTCTAGGTGCGACACAGCGGGGGCAACAACTTATTCTTTTCGTTTTTAATTGTTGACTCGAACCACGGTGTGTCTTGGCTAGGCTCGTGGGTGCAGTCTTCTAACCCGGGCCTGGTTTGTTTTAAGGCTTTAAACATTTTACTAGACCCAATAGCCTTTTTGGTTAACCTAAACTAAACACAAATCTAACCTTAATCTCCTAAACCGTCACCTTCATCCTATCCCACCTTGCAGCCATCGAATTCAGCAGCCACAGATCGAAATTATTGCAGCCCTCTTCATTTCCATTGTGGTATTCATCTCTTGGTGTCAAGGTAATCGAATTCTAATTGTTATTGATTTGTTTCTAGCCGAAAACCCTAGTATGGGTTACATGAAACCGTTTTGATAATCTCTTCTTCTTGCAATCGATTTCCAACAGATTATAACCATCAAAATCTCCTTTGTTTCATCAGCAACTCCGTGAATTCATCAAGGTATGTTGAATTGGTATCATTTTCTTTGAAATCTATTCATAACCGATTCTAAAATTTGGTTTGTTTCGAGTTTGTGTTGTCATTATAGTCGAATCTGAGATCGTGTTAGTGAAGCACTCAATTCAGTTCCTATTCAAATTATCCTCTTTCATATTCAGGTCCGAAACATCTTCTTTTCGTTATTGTATTCTTTGTGGTTAAAATTATCTATTCACATATATAATTGCATTGTATTTTCTATCCTTAAATCCCTAAATTATCGTTGTTTTGAGTTGAAGGTTGCGGACTGTTTTTGGGGAATCGAATACACTCATAAGACCTGATTTTGGACAGCGAGTTTAAGTATTCGAGATCATTTTTAAAAGTTTTGAATTTGTGCTATAAATCGTTCATAATTTCACTTTCTAATTGCTTGTAAATTCGAGTTATTTTATCGTTAGCTATTCTAAATCAATTTATCAAAAACCGTGGTAACACATAGGTTGTAAGACGATTCTAAATTGTGGATATATTTCGTGTTATTATAGCCCCTTGAATTGCTTTTCGAGTTGGTGTGTGGTTCGTGTTAGACTCAAGGATCGTATACGTAAGTAAACGTTAATGACCGAACTCAGTTCCATTTTCTTTACTAATCTCTATTATTAAACTTGTCTTGGTCATAATCTTATTTGTGGTTTGTTTATTGGTTCATATTTGACCTAGGAAAATCCCTCGAGTCTTTATCAATCGTGTTTTCGAGTTGTAACGGTAATCGCCTTTCGGTAACCTAACCGTTACAACTAACGGTAACTATTCTATACTTTCCTTTTCGTGTTTATTCTCGTGGTGAAGTTTTGATATCTTATCCTCATGAACTGAATTTGGACATTTTCATTCATACTTAATTGCATGGTTGATTACACTATTCGTACTTAACTGCGTGTTTGATTCATTAGTCGTGCTTTTCGTTATATCGTTGATTGTTGCAATTCGTGATTTATTGGGCAAACTTGTATTTTGGACAGTTTTGGGTTCTATTTTGTATATGTATTCATTTGTGTTTTTCTCCATTTTTGCTTGAGAATTAGACTCTGTGACCTTAATATATGTTTTAGGTCTTCGTTTTCTAACTCTTTATAGATTTTCCTAAAAACATTAAATACCAACATGGGGTCTAATTTGATCATTTTGAGTAAAGTGTTTAGGTTCAATAATTTGTTTCGTGTAACCACTTAGGTAACCTTAATAATAATTAAATTAATTTTTTAAGTTAATAACAGGTCTAAAAGGTATTAAAAAGGTTTATCTTTTCTACACCTAAAATATACGACTCTTCAATGTAATAAACTCAACATCTGTAGAAATAACGTTTTTGGACAGATTAGGTAAACAATTTTGTTTTAATCATATCTTATCCGTAACGAACTCTTTTGTAATGATATCTTAGTCTAAAACGTAGCTCTCGGTGTCTAGTTTTCAAATATATTTCCTTTTACATCTAATTCCTTCTAGAGCTTCATATATCTCAGTTTGAACGAACGTATGTGTTCCCCAAGAAATTGTGTCGTTTCATCCAAAGTTTAACCGTCAAATCTATACTTACATTTCTACCTTATCTAGGGGAGCTCTAGGACTAGTGAGGAATTTACTTGTGATCTACATACTACGCCTATTACATACATTTCCGATTATATTGCTAATTCGTTAAGGTGAGTTCATTGCCCCTATTTCTAATGCCTTATATGTTTTTAAACTAATCGGGGGAAAGTAAAACTCAACATTACTATTTTAAGAAAACGGATTATTTCGAAACTTACTATTTTCGGAACTTACTATAAATAGATATTTCTATTTATAGAAACTTTCTAATTTTGGAAACCTACTATACTTATTAATTTACTTCATTTTCAGTTTACGAAACGTTTACAAACTTATGCATGTTTTCAAAATATTACGAGATTACTATTGTGGGTTACTTCAAACGTGCTCATTAGTAGATATGTTCTATTAATGGAGTCTTCTAAACGTGCTCACTAGTAGATGAGTTATACTAGTGGAGTCTTCTAAAAGTGCTCGTTAGTAGAGATGATCTACTAACGGAGTCTTCTAAACGTGCACATTAGTACTAATGGTGTCTTCATACTGTAGCGTGGCTACTACTACTTATACTTGTGAGATTGCGGTTATTTCTTACTTACATGTATATGATTACATATTTTTCTTTACTTACATTTATTACTGGTGAATTGAGATACGAATGCTTATTTAAGTACTTATTGATTTGAGAAAACTTATTATTTCGGGAAACTTACTAAAAAATAGAACTTTCTATTTTTAGAAACATTTTCTATTTTCGGAAACTTACTAAATTTAGAAACTTATTTTCAAATGTTTACTAAACTGTTTTATTACATACTCGATGAACTCGCTCAACCTTTGTGTTGACTTTTTAGTTTACTTTCAGGTAATGATCAGGCATAGGATCTAGCTGGACTAGTATCCTAGAGACTTAGAGTTATTTTATGCATGGTGGCTTGTATTCACAGTTTATACTTGACTTTATTTCGGGCTTGAATGCCTAAGTACATTATTTCTATTTTCGGATCTATTGTGGGTGTTAATTCATTGTAGTGATTGACGTAATTGTGTGCCAAGGGGTTTTACCTTGGACATGGCGACGTCATGACATACGAACTTTATTTAATTCATATAGATTATTTCTTTATTTACTAATGTGTTATGAAGATTGCCAATCAGTTGCACCCTGCGTTTTCGCCACTGGCGGGGTGTGACAGATTGGTATCAGAGCACATGGTTATAGAGAATTAGGTGGTTTGGCCTAGACTATAACTATGTGTCCTCATATAGATTCTTTTTAGGATATTTTTTTTTATTGATTTCATTACGTCTCACTACTTGTAAGCGACGACTCATTCGCCTAAGGAAGATGGCGACCAATATAAGCTTTCGACATGAGAACTTTCTTTGTTTCGATTTATACTTTAAATTTGGATTTCTTAATTTCATTTTTCTACTATCGCTACTATTGGAACCTCGATTTGATTCTCTTTTATTTAAATCCTTAATTTGTATATGTTAATATTATGATAATGAACATGGGGAGCGGATATGTATATGAGACGCAGTGAATATAATTTTTGGAGTACAACTTAATTACATCCATAACGATTCATATATATGTTTTCATGACCATGTTTGTTGTCGTAATACAAAACATACCTAAAGTTCTTATGGTTGAGTTATTGATCATATCCATTCCTTTAAAATTCACGAGTTTGATTATATTGAGATATGCTTATTGCTTTCTTATGTAGATGGCTACTCGTACACTTACTTCGGCTCAAGTGGCCGCTATGATCGCTGAGCAGCTAGCTGCGGTTGTACCTACTATCGTGGCACTGGTCACGAACGCTATTAATCAGCAACCACATGGACCACCTCCACCACCACCACCCCCTCATCCACCACCACCTCCACCTGCACAAGTCTGTTCCTACAAGGATTTCCTGAACTTTAAACCCATCGAGTACAACAGAAAGGGCGGGGCGCTAGCTCTCATTCAATGGTTCAAGCAAGCTGAGTCAGTCTTTGACATCAGCAACTGCAGTGCTGAAAACCGAGTCTGATACTCTACGCATCTTCTGAAAGGCAAGGCCCTTACCTGGTGGAATTCCGTTATCAGCGCCCGTGGCAGAGACGTCGCTATGGCTATATCTTGGGCGGATCTCCGAGCACTTATGTTGGATCAGTTTGTTTCTCGCACAGAGATGAAGAAGTTAGAGAATGAACTTTGGGGTCATACTATGGAGGGACCCAAGATGACCGAGTACACCGACCGTTATCACGAGCTCGTTCGTCTATGTCCGAGGATGGTAGGTAATTGAGGTTCTTCTCGTCGTGCGTTTTATTCACGGGCTGCACTCAGAGGTTCGTCGATCACTGAGGGGAATTGATCCTCCTACACTACACGATGCCATCCACCGTGCGGAGTCTATTACGGAAGATCTGATCAGAGATGGCGTGTTTGCTTCGGAGAAGAAGAAGGATCACATTGAAACTGAGCAGGGAAGTTCAAGAAGGTTAAGAGATATGTGGGTCAGTCGAGCAGCACCCCGAGATCAGGGTTAACTGGTACACTTCCTCTATGCCAGAAGTGTAACTATCATCATGAGGCGCATATACTATGCACATGTTCGAAATGCCAGCGGAGAGGCCATCTGGCCAAGGATTGTCGTTCTAGAGCTGTTACTGCCGTGTCGGCGAATACGGTGAGACCAAATTCTTGCTTTGGATGCGGGGGTACCGACCACTTCATTAGAGGTTGCCCCCACAAGCAGGGGACTGATGGTCAAGCTAATCCACCTCAGATCACTCAGGGAAATCAGGGACCAAACACTCGTGCTCGTGCTAGAGCCTACATGCTGGGAGCTTCAGAGGAGCAGCAGAATCCGAATGCCGATGCTAGTACTTTTCTTATTCAACTATGTTATTACTTGAAACGCATGCTAATACTTTACCTTTTGATTATGAGTCGTACCTTTCGATGATTTGTTTCGTGACGGTACTTTCTACTTGAATTTCGGGACGAAATTCTTTGCAGTGGGGTATACTGTGACAACCGTCACTCTCTCCGTCCTTAGTTAGTCTAGTATGCTTGTAGATCATTACTGTATGTTACTGAAAATTTTAAAACTTGATTATTACTATTGATACGAGATTAAAAGTTATGTTTTATGTTGTATGATGACTTCTATGATATGTGTGTATACCTTTTATGAGATGCTTTCATTAGTTAGGTGCATAGTAGATAGTCCCACTAGACGATCTCCTAGATAACTTATCGGTTAACTTCGTACTTTAGATACTTTATCACTTTACTATATTTATTGATTGTTACAAATGACAATAATTTTGGGATAATTATAAATAGAAAAATAGACAATTTTTTTAAGACGAGAGATATATTACATCATTTTTAGACCAAAATCATTACAACTTATATGTCAAAATGTTATAGCTTAATTAATGATTCTAATTATTAAGTCAAAGTTATACTTGATTGTAAAAAAAATAAAAAAAAATGAGATGTCTATTTAGTCGAACTAATCAAAGTCTAAAAAAACTAATCAAAACCAAAACCAAACCGAAATCAATTCTAATAAAAAAAAGCTGAGTCGAACGGTTCCCATCCTATTAAAAACTAAATTTTTGGTTTAAGCAAAAACTGAGCCATATTCAACCATTCTTAACTCCACTTTTATGTAGATTTCCCGAGAATAAAAGAAAAAATAGTCACAACCTTATAAGGTTATGGATAAAATATATTAGTCATGCATCAAACTTTATTATTGGGATAAAAATTAATCTCTAAATTTTTTGATATTATCAATTATGTTTATGAAGTACAATATTTTGATTTTTTTTTTTCAGATTCCACAAGTAATACTAAATACTAAAGTTACAAAAAAGCAAGAAGAAAAGAAAATTCATATGAGTCGTCAAACTAACAATAGTCTAGTAAAACCTTTTGAAGTATAATAAAATCAAGAGTTAATTACATAAATCGTCCCTATGGTTTATCCAAAGCTACGGATTTCGATCTTAAGTTTAAAACTTTGCATAAATCGTCCAGTTTTGGAAATAAATTACGCATTAACTAATCGTCCACTTTGCATACATCGTCCACTTTTAAAATGGATGTCCGTTAAAATCATCATTAACTAATACGCATTTTGTCTCTAAAATGGATTTTCGTTAGATATTAAGGACGAAAAGCGTAATTAAATTCCAAAAATAAACTATTTATATAACATGTTAAATTTAGAATCAAAATTTAAAATTTTAAATAAACTATTAAGGACAATTTATGTAATTACTCTAAAATCAAGAGAAAATCACAAAAGTAATCACCTCGAAATTTAAAAATACCAAAATAATCATTTGATTCGCGCCACTTTTCTCGCGCCATTTTTTTCGTCTCGAGATTGAAAATAATATAAATGATTGGTCATAAATTGACCACGTCCTCGCGACTTTTTTGGTCCTCGCGACATTTTTCTCGCGCCAATTTCTGACCAATCATTTATATTATTTTTCAATCTCGCGACGGAAAAAATGGCGCGAGAAAAGTGACGCGAATCAGATGATTATTTTGGTATTTTTGAATTTTGAGGTGATTACTTTTGTGATTTTCTCTAAAATCAATATAGCTAGAATGAATAAATATGGAGTGCTACCTAAAGCTGTTACACGTGATTGAATATTCCATCGCCGTACATCAAAGAGCTAGTGGAGGCTATTTTTGAAAAAGAAAATACTTTTCTTTTCCAAATTAAGTGTTCATATACAACTATTTGGGATAATTAATTAATTTTTGATTCGTGAAAAATATAATGGTATTTCTGAAACAGAAGAAATGACCAACAAATAAGATAAATGGAAAAAAAAACAATTAGAAAAGAAATCATGTTCAGTTTAACGTATTACTCCATCAAAATTATATTTAAGGATAAACTTTAAAAATGTCGTTGTTGTGGTTTGTTAAAAATGTAAATATTGACTATCACGTCTTTTTTGTACAAGAATTATCACTAAAAATGAAGTTTATAAGATTTAACTATAAAAGAAAATATGATGCCGAAAGCAAATTACCAATCACACATTTGAAATATGAAGTCGATTTTTTTTCTTTCCTTTTTTCTCACATAGTAGGAGCACCGGAAAATACGCAAATTACGAAAAGTTGTGTATTGCCCAAAGTAATCTCCACTTGTTTGGTTCGGAAGATTTTGGAGATGTGGTTAACGATTTTGGCAATGAGAGATGTATTCTATAGGTCGTACACGTGGATGAAACTAGATGTAGTTTATGTTAAGAATAGAAGTGCGGTTCTTTTTCTCGACCAACAATATGTATCTGTATTTGTTAGCTATGAGCTTAAATGTAATATGTAGAAAGTCTTTGTAAAGCTCTTACACTCCTAAAAACAGAGGTGTGGGATGTAAATAATCTAACCTTTGAAGCATAATTGTCACATTCACTTTCTCTTTTTGAAATCATTTTTGCTCTCTAAACTGATTAAACCTAACAATTGGTATCAGGTCGGGATGGTCGAAAACAACATATCTGACAATAAATCCTTCTTGTTCGTGTTAGGAGTTTTAGTCTATGACTAATTCGTAGATTTGATATTTACTAGCTGTTAATAATCCCTTATTAACAGGGAAATCTGTTTTTTGACTTACTTATTAGCCACGTTGTTTGTTGTGCAGCACGTAGATGCACCCAGTTGAACTTTTCTTATTTTGTATAGCTTTATATAGCCTTATTGGCTATTCAATAAACTCAAGCTTTATAGTTATCAAATTGAGTCATTCATATTCATTGTTTAATCACTGTTTAACAGTGGTATCAGAGCCATCAAAGGCCTGATTGTGAGAGCGATAACAGAAGGAAACGAGAAGCATACGAGTCCTAGTATTCCTATGTTCGATGGCTACTACGAACACTGGGCAAAACTGATGGAGAACTTTCTGCGTTCCAAGCAGTATTGGAACCTCGTGGAGAATGGTCTTCCGAGATCGGGTCCAAACGCAACACAGAATAATGAGCAGAAGTTAAAGGACTTGAAAATCAAAAACTATCTCTATCAGGCTATCCCTAGAGAAATTTTAGAGACAATTGTAGAAGATGACACATCAAAACAAATATGGGATGCAATGAAGCAGAAGTATCAGGGGTCATCAAAGGTTCGACAGGCGCAACTCCAAGCATTGAAAAGAGAGTACGAGTTGCTAAGCATGAAAGAGGGAGAAAAAGTTGACAGCTACATGTCAAGAACTTTGTTGGTCGCCTTTCCCGAACCTCGATTTGGACTAAATCTCTATTTTAGAGCGGAATGAGTAAATAGAGAATATAAAGCGGTAAAACTCACGATTTAACCAAAGATTGATATTATTAGAACTAACGTAATCTAAAACACTATGAATAATATCAAAATACAATTGATTAGAACGACTTTAGACCTCTCGGAAGTGTTTCTCTCTCTAGACCCGAAATGCACTTTCTCTCTCTAGAAATCTGCACTTTCTCTCTCTAAAACTTTATTTATGGTGCATTTATGATGGCTATTTGTAGGTTTGACCAAAAACCTAAATAGTTACATAAACACTCCGAGAGTTTACAACTCGATCTAAATACATCAAAACTACACGACACATTCTAAGCTAAATACAAACTACAAACATAAGCGTTTATGCTCCAACAAACTCCCCCTTGGATGTAGCTTGTATTTCTTTTAGCTTGTATTTCTTTTGCTAAAATTCAACGAAGATTTGGTATCGTGAGATCGAGAGTTGTATCTTGAATCTCTCTTGCAGCTAGTCTTCATCATTAAGCAACGCGGCTCCATGAAGATCAGCTTCGAGTCTTTGACTTCCCATGAGTGCTCAACTCGTCGAGATCCAATCTTTAAACTCTGTAAACCTGTCTTACAGAGACAAAAACTTTCCAAACACATGTTTTGTTCTTTAAACTGATAAAATCTGTTCGTTTTTCAGAAAACACGAGATAAAATCTTTTACTCTTATTTAATACGTGACAACAAAGAAGATAAAACATAGAAATAAAATCCTATTGTGATAAATTTATCTATACACTATTTAGCAACCTACAAAGGCAAATCTTTTTGGGTAGGGATTGGTTTGCTTTTAGGATCATTATTAGTATGTTTGTCCTCTTAAATACAACATCGACATCATAGAAGCAATCTTCCGATTATTTATTTACAACTGTTTATACGAAATCCCACTTATATTTACACTTTGTTAAATCTGGACTCCCCTAAAAGTGTCATCGAACTTTCAGTGTTTTGGAAAATGTCACCTTATTCCTAAGTATATAACTAAACTAGGTAAATAAAATGCATACGTATAGTATTGAATATTAAGCACTTATGCGGATTTTACTCACTAGTTCATTTATTTAGACTCGTCAACCTTTATACTTACTTCCGGAAATTATGATTTCGCAACCTTATAATTCCACTGAAGCTCCTCAAGGTATTTTTGAGTATTACTTAGATTTATATATATTTATAACTCCTCAACCTTTATACTTACTTCCGGAAATTATGATTTCGCAACTTTATAATTCCACTGAAGCTCCTCAAGGTATTTTTGAGTTATGTTTTTTTTTTTTTTTTTTTTTTTTTAATTTATTCCCACTTTTTCTTATAACACTCTTATTTTTTTAAACTCTCAAATATATATATATATATATATATATATATATATATATATATATATATATATATATATATATATATATATATATATATATATATATATATATATATATATATGTATATTCCTATTGGTGACAAATTCCAACCGAAAGAACTCGACTTATCACTGAGATGAACAAAAGAAACCGTGTGACCCGTGATAACCAGTTTCGGAAAATTGTTTAGATGATATTAGCCGTACCTACTAATACATCGAACAAAAACTTATGACTCGTATTTTTAAAAAATACTTAAATCAGCGATGTACTATCATGTTTATGTTTTTCTGATTTTTTTTTTTTTTTTTTTAAATAACTTATACGAATCCTAAAAACTTAAAAAGAAAGGTTTCGAAGTCACGTACAAAAAGTTAGGAATTATAATTTTGGACACTTTAAACATAATTGAGATAAGGTGCTTTAAACTCAATTAAGTTGTTTGAAATTCTTTAAACTCTGTTTCAAAAGAGTTTTGCTTTTAAGCAAAACAGGTTTTGTTCGAGTTCACAACTGTTATATGTTGCGAAGCCTAAACGCTTTAAGCTTACCAAATTAGGTAAGAAAACTTACCTTCTCGGTTGAGAAGGAAATCTTTAAACTCACTTGAGAGGTATTTCTTTAAACTCACAAAAAACGTTTTTGTGAGAAAAAGAGGTTGTTATACCTCCCCCTCAACTGTTGCGCTACCGTAACATCCATCAAGTGTTGCGCAACAGTTTCAATGTTGCGTGACACTTTCTGTGTTGCGTGACACTTTATGTGTTGCGCGAAATTTCTTAAAATGTTTGTTTTCCGTTTAATTGTAAACTTATTTAAGTGATTTACCCCTTTACACTGCTAAGCAGATGAGAAAAACCCGTGTTTTTCAAAAACTTTACACTCAACGTAAAGATAAAACCTGTTTTTCGTCATAACGATGAAGGCATATGATCGGTTGATCGCATGTAAGCTCACGTGATCCTCCTTATTCCTTTACACTGCTAAGCAGATGAGAAAAACCCGTGTTTTTCAAAAACTTTACACTCAACGTAAAGATAAAACCTGTTTTTGGTCATAACGATGAAGGCATATGATCGGTTGATCGTATGTAAGCTCACGTGATCCTCCTTGTTCCTTTACACTGCTAAGCAGATGTTAGCTTGCTCAAAACTGACCCTTCCGTTCGAGATTATTCCTTCACCCGTAATTGTACTACCCTTATCGCCAGAGAAGACAACGATTCCCCCGTCTATAGGTAAGAAACCCGTAAGAATGGAGATGTTGCCTGTCGTGTGCCCTGAACAACCACTGTTGACATACTACGTATTATCTACAGTTCGTTTTGGTCGTTCCTGCACATCTTGGAAGAAAAGTTAGTTTGTAACGGGGACCCAAGCCTTAACTGACTTGGGTCTCCCACTTTCATCGGTAATGATCACATCAACCAATTTATGATCTTTCTGATAATCAGTAGTGGTTGATGTGTCATCCTGATGTTCGGGCGACTCTTTATCATCTTTAACAGTCTTAGTCAATTTCGGTTTTGGATCGGTTTTGACCATGACTGAAGGAGAATCAACCTTTGGTTTGTTCGGTTGATTCTTCCTTTTAGGAACAGACTTAACGTTTGAAGTTGTTCTTGACTCTTTACGTTTCAAAATTAAGCTTTTCAAACGAGGACAAACCTTGGCAATGTGTCCCTCACATCGACAATAATAGCAGGTTCGAGGGTCAGTTGAATTAACCTCGGGAACCTGAGAAGTTGGAATCTTCTTTTGATTGTCGTTTTGTGGTGGTATTACCTTGGTTGATTTAGCTTTAGACACTTTAGGAGGCAAAACTTTAGATTTATCGTTTGAGTTTTGTCCCTTTGTGAAAATCTTGGTCATCGGGGTTTGAATTGAAAAAACTGGTTTGTTTTAAACATTGACCTTTTCTTTCCCCTTTGACTCGGACTCAGACTTGTTTGCTTTCAAAGACCTTTTCTTTTCACGTTCTTGTAATTTTTCAAACTTCTTGTCCGTTGTTTTGACAAGACGACTCTCAAGTCGTTGAAAAGCTTTTTCAAAAAGATCTTGTTGAGTCTTACAAAGATTCATGTCATTTGAGTCAACAAGTTTTTGGTCTTTACGAATTGAATCGTGTTTAGACTCTTGGGAGACTTTAGAAGTACTTCCTTCCTGACTGCGTACTTCCGTTTCAACTACTACGGGTTCGGCAGTCATCGAGGAAGATGGTATAAGTCCCTCAGGCAAGTCAACAATTGGGATTGGGGTAAAGTGCTTTGGAGGTGGCATATTATCGTACCCCAATCCCGACTTGTCGTGAGTGTTTGTCCTCTGAGTGTTGATAAACTGACTCAAAATCTCTTTTGAGTTTGCAAACGCATCTAACTTTCCATGAAGGAGATCAATTTCCTTTTGCTTTTCAGCAATAGTTAGCTTTTCACCGGCAAGAGCGTCATTATATTGTTTGATAGTTGAGATATGAAGTTTTACCATAATTTCCAAATCAGATATTTCAATCAATTTTTCGCTTTTAAATTTTTGAAAGGATTGAACTTCTTTGGTTAGGTGATCGTTTGCATATCTTAGTTTATCAAGTTCAGCGACAAAGAACAGATTATTCGTTCCCGATACATCGAGTTGGGCCTCTAGCTCGATGCATTTAGCACAAGTAGATTTAAAAGCATCAAGATCTACCTCAGGGGTTGAAGGCAAACTGTCAGTGCTTGAAGCCATGAGAGCGAAGTTGTGTTTCTTCACACCTATCTTCACACAAGCCCGAATACTTGAAAACTCAAACCAACTTTCTCACGAACCCCCGAAACTTGAACTCTAACCCGAAAACCGAAATCTTTAGTCGAATACCCAAAATGAAGAAGCTACCCAGTAGAAAAACCAATAAATCTAAGCCTAACAACTACCTCTCGATTCAAACGAAAAATGACAGAGTTACGGCTAAGAAATACGATCAAAGAGGTATTTTTCACTGTAAGTAACAACTGTGTTGCTTAAGTAACAACTGTGTTGCCTGAGTAACAACTTGTTGCTTAAGTAACAACTATGCTGCTTGAGTAACAACTATGGTGGCTAAGTAACAACTGTGTTGCTTAAGTAACAACTGTTGCTTAAGTAACAACTGTGTTGCTTAAGTAACACGTAGCAGTTGTTGCACACGATGTCGAGACGGCCAAACTCGGATTTAGATCACCAACACCTCCAGATATGAAGTATACAATAAACCTAACCTAAATCTTCAATTTCAGCCCCAAACACCCTCGGAAACGTCCTAGATCTGAAAAATAAGCCGTCAAAGTAACAACTTTAAAACTTAGATCTACACCGTTCTAGACCGTGAAATCACCAAACGAGTCCAAAAACCTCAATAACAAGTATAGAGGCTCTGATACCACTTGTTGGTCGCCTTTCCCGAACCTCGATTTGGACTAAATCTCAATTTTAGAGCGGAATGAGTAAATAGAGAATATAAAGCGGTAAAACTCACGATTTAACCAAAGATTGATATTATTAGAACTAACGTAATGTAAAACACTACGAATAATATCAAACACAATTGATTAGAACGACTTTAGACCTCTCGGAAGTGTTTCTCTCTCTAGACCCGAAATGCACTTTCTCTCTCTAGAAATCTGCACTTTCTCTCTCTAAACTTTATTTATGGTGAATTTATGATGGCTATTTGTAGGTTTGAACAAAAACCTAAATAGTTACATAAACACTCCGAGAGTTTACAACTCGATCTAAATACATCAAAACTACACGACACATTCTAAGCTAAATACAAACTACAAACATAAGCGTTTATGCTCCAACAAACTTTATCGGTGGTGAACAAGATGAAGATTCACGGTGAGAGAATCGATTCAAGTGCAGTGGTAGGGAAAATTCTAAGATCTATGACGACTAAGTTCATTTATGTCGTTTGTTCTATAGAAGAATCAGATGATATAAACACCTTAAGCATTAACGAGCTTCATGGAAGTTTGCTGGTCCACGAACAGAGAATGCATGGCAAAGAAGACGAAGAACGAGCATTAAAGGTTGTCACAACGGGTGAAGCATCACGTGGAAAAGAAGAGTTTAGTTTTGGTCTTATAGGACGAGGTCGTGGAAGTTTTAGAGGAAGAGGAAGAGGACGAGGACGTGGCTTTAACAAAGCCATCTTTGAATGTTATAATTGCCACAAGTTGGGGCATTTTCAATACGAATGTCCTAACTATGCTCATTATGCCAACAAAGTTGAGTTTGATGATGATGTTGAGATGTTGCTCATGTCATATGTGGAACTACAAAATTCTACAAGGGAAGCGGTATGGTTCTTAGATTCTCGCTGTAGCAACCACATGTGTGGGGACAAACAATGGTTTTTTGAGTTAGACCATTCATTTAGGCACTCGGTAAAACTCGGAAATAACTCACAGATGGCGGTCATGGGGAAGGGAAGTATAAGAATGCAAGTTGAAGGCAGAAGTCATATGATCACTGAGGTATTTTATATTCCCGAACTAAAGAATAATTTACTTAGCATTGGGCAATTGCAAGAGAAAAGGCTAGCCATTTTAATTCAAGACAATGTTCTCAAAATCTACCACTCAACTAGTGGGTTGATTTTACAAACACACATGTCTGCAAATCGAATGTTTGTATTGTTTGCTACTATACCTACTAGTGCTTTAAAATCTCAATGTCTCCAAGCATCATCATCATCAGATAATTCGGATACAGACTTATGGCATAAAAGGTTTGGTCATCTCAACATGAAAGGGTTGCGTACTTTGGCATATAGAAAGATGGTCGTTGGGCTGCCAATTCTGAAGGCAAGCTCCAAGTTGTGTACCGGGTGTGTTCTTGGAAAGCAACATCTTGATGTATTTCAAAAGTTAAGCACATGGAGAGCCACTCAACCGTTGCAGCTAGTACACTCAGACATTTGCGGTCCAATCACTCCGGAATCAAACAGCAACAAAAGGTATATACTTACACTTATTGACGATTATAGTCGTAAAATGTGGATATATTTTTTACATACCAAGTCAGAGGCATTCCCGATGTTTAAAAGGTTTAAAATTATGGTTGAAAAAGTGTTAGGCAATTACATTTGTTGTTTGCGTACTGACCGAGGTGGAGAATTCACCTCATCAGATTTTAACAATTATTGTAGAACAAATGGGATTCGAAGGCAACTCACTGCAGCCTACACCCCACAACAAAACGGTGTTGCGGAGAGAAGAAATCGAACATTAATGAATATGGTACGATTCATACTTAATGATAAAGAAGTTCCGTTAGAGTTTTGGCCCGAGGCTGTAAATTGGGCGGTCCATCTGTTAAATCGATGTCCGACATCAGCAGTAAAAGATAAAACACCAGAAGAAGCATGGAGTGGACGGAAGCCTTCAGTTGAGCACTTTAAAGTATTCGGGTGTGTTGGACATGTTCACATACCTGATGTGAAACGTAAGAAGCTAGACAACAAAAGTTTTAAGTGTGTATTCTTGGGAATTTGCCACGAGTCAAAAGGTTACAGAATGTTTGATCCAGCAACAAGGAAAATTGTTGTAAGTCGTGATGTAGTATTTGATGACGAAGAAAAGTGGAATTGGGAGAAGAAAGAATTAAAACATAATGTTCTTAGATGGGATGATGATACCGAAGAGAACACGGGTAATGAATCACATATGGGAGTTCAAGAAGAACATGTTGCAACTAACGGGTCAAACACATCTTCAACACCTGATGAAGAAGAGTGTGAAGATAATCAAAATGCTAACTCTGGTCCATCAAGTCCAGCTCAAGGGAGGACTAGAAGACAACCAGCATATTTGAACGACTTCATAAGTGGTAAAGGTCTGTCTGAAGAAGAAGAAGATATACAAGCGCTGGCCATGTTTGCTTCTACAAACGATCCAATAAGTTTTCGAGAAGCGGTCAAGTACCGGATATGGAGAGATTCTATGGATGTGGAGATACAAGCCATCAAAAGGAATGGGACGTGGGAGATCACAAAATTACCAAAAGGAGCCAAAGTTATTAGGCTCAAGTGGCTATTCAAGACGAAGCTAAATGAGAAGGGAGAAGTCGATAAAAACAAAGCTCGATTGGTAGCGAAAGGATATACGCAACAAGCCGGAATCGATTATACTGAGGTATTCGCTCCTGTTGCTCGATGGGATACTATTAGACTGATTCTTGCACTTGCAGCTAGTAGGGACTGGAAAGTTTATCAACTTGACGTAAAAAGTGCATTTTTGCATGGAGAAATTAGTGAAGAAGTATACGTTTAGCAACCTGAAGGTTATGAAATAAAAGGAGCCGAGGATAAAGTGTACCGTTTGAAGAAAGCATTATATGGGCTTAAGCAAGCCCCGCGGGCTTGGTTCAGCAAAATAGAGGCTTATTTCATTAAAGAAGGATTTGAAAGATGTTTAAGTGAACCTACTTTGTTCGTAAAGAGCGGTAAGAACATGGAAATACTTATTGATAGTCTTTATGTTGATGATCTTATATTTACAGGAAATAATGATGTAATGTTTGAGGATTTTAAAAGGTCAATGATGCAAGAATTCGAGATGTCTGATCTTGGATTAATGAAGTACTTTCTTGGTGTGGAGGTGATTCAAAACTCGATAGGCATCTTCATTACTCAAAGGAAATATATCAATGAAATATTAGAAAGATGTGGTATGAGCGAGTGTAATTCAGTCAAGAATCCAATCGTCAAGAATCCAATCGTTCCCGGCTGTAAGCTTACAAGAGATGAAGGTGGCGTGAAAGTAGACACTACAGTCTACAAACAGATGATTGGAAGTCTCATGTATCTTACTGCCACAAGACCTGATATTATGTATGTGGTGAGTTTGTTAAGTCGATTCATGGAGTCACCTACAGAGATGCATCATGTTGCTGTAAAACGAGTGTTTCGTTACTTAAAAGGAACAATTTAGATGGGCATTTTGTATAAAAGAGGAGGAGAAAATAAGCTGATTGGTTTCTCAGACTCAGATTATGCTGGGGACATTGATGATCGGAAAAGTACATCGGGGTATGTCTTCAAACTAAGTTCTAGAGTTGTAGCATGGAGTTCTAAAAAGCAACAGGTGGTGAGTCTGTCTACGACCGAAGCTGAGTTCATTGCGGCTGCATCTTGTGCATGTCAAAGTGTGTGGATGATGAGGATACTCGAAAAGTTGGGGTTGCATTATTTTTTGCGATAACAATTCAACTATCAAATTGTCAAAGAATACCGTTATGCATGGAAGAAGCAAGCACATTGATATTCGTTTTTACTTTCTTCGAGACTTGGTAAAAGATAATGTGATTAGTTTGGAGCATTGTGGTACAAAGGATCAGTTGGCGGTATGACAAAGCCTCTCAAGTTGGAGATGTACTTGAAGATGCGAGAGATGTTGGGACTGTGTTTTAGCAATGAGGTAAACTAACTTCCTCCGGTTGGTTAGTTTAAGGGAGGATTTGTTAGGAGTTTTAGTCTATGACTAATTCGTAGATTTGATATTTGCTAGCTGTTAATAATCCCTTCTTAACACGGAAATCTGTTTTGACCATAGTCACAGAATTCGCTAAATAGGCCACGAATTCCGTTCGGAACGAAACGTACCAAATCGCAATTCGAAAGCGTACCAATCGCCTGTTGGAACGCGATTTGGTACGCTGGTCACTAAAATCAACTGCTTGGTGAAATTGCTCTATGAGGAAATGGAATTGCAGTCTCTGAGTAGTCGTCCATCCTTCCGCCAAAGGAGTGCATGTACAGAGTCCCTGAGAAGTCGTTTTCAAAAACCTTTTTCCAAATATTTCTAAGCCCACGGATGGGGATAGGTGTTCGTACATAGTCTAACTTGTTTTTTCCGTTTAGAATAAGGATGGCAGTTCGGTTTGTTAGAATCTCGGTGGAGGTGGAGCTTGTAAATCCTGCAAAAACTATGGTTGACTGGACCATACTGACTTCTTGGCAAATTTCTCGTGTAACGTTGAGCTCTGGGAACATTTTGTTCAGCAATGAAAGCATTGTATCGGTTGTGCCAAGATAAAGTCCATAAAACAACATTCGCATGGTTTTCTTGGTGGTGTTGCCGATATATTCGCTGCTCATCTGAACTCTTATAAGCAGATCCCGGTCACCCTTGGGTATAACATATTGAAATTTATGGAAAATATCCGTTGCACCTTCCTCCAAAGTTATATTTCTTAAAAAAATAGTAACTCGTTCAGGCACTGGAACCAACCTCAGCTTCCATGCAAGAACAATCCCAAAACTAGAAGCACCACCACCACGAATCGCCCAAAACAGATCTTCTCCCATTGACTTCCTATCGTGAATAGTGCCATTCACATCCACGAACTGAACATCGACGACATTATCAGCAGCAGTACCGTATTTTCTCACAAGGTTTCCATAACCACCACCCCCTATGTATCCACCAATACCCACCGTGGGGCAAAGACCACCCGGGAAGTACAAGGTATTAGTCTTTTGGACAATCTCGTAGTATATTCTTCCAAGCACAGCTCCAACCTGGACCCATGCGGACCTGTGTGCAACATCTACGTCGATAGACCTCATGTTTGTCATATCAAGCATAACAAACGGGTCATCAGCAGTTGATGAAAGGGCCTCGAAGTCATGACCCCCGCTCCTGATCCTGATCTCATAACCGTATTTCTTGGTGCATGAAAGAGTCGTCTGGACCTGAGTTTCATCGACGGGAGTGACTAGAACCGACGGTTTAGGAGTGAAAGTTTGATTGAACCTAAGATTATTGACTCTAGCTTCCCAAATGGGCAGGAAAGAAGAGTTGTCAGGGGTAAAAATTTGTTGTGAGATGAAAGTTATGTTGTTTGAGTTGGATTGGATGCAGCTAATGATATCTTCAGCAGAAACTGGTGTAACATCATCAATTATGGAAGATAATGCTCCTCGTGAAACCGAAAAACAAAGACTTAGAACAAAGAGAAATAGTACAGAAGAATTGAGTTGAGGTTTCTTCATGTTTCTATGAGTTTAAACTTTCCCAATGGCGGATTTATATAGAGTCGAAAGGTGGCTTAGAAAATTTAAAGGTGGGGGTCGGACATGGCCAAACCATTTTTCTATTGGTCGATAGAAAATAATTCCATATTTGATTTCATGCTGTATTATTTCTAAAATATCCTCTATACGTTTAGCAAAAAAAAAGAAAAAAATGCAATACTTGTAGATATTCAATTTAAAAAATTGAATCGAAATCGAAAAAATCAAGTAAAAAAATATGGTTCGCTACTGATGAATGAAAAACGGAAAATATTTTGTTTGGTTTTTTCAAAAATTGAACCGTGAAAACTGAAAACGGTCGAAATAAGATAAATGTAGTTAATGAAGTATTTTTCTATTAGATTACCTATTTTGTCTATGTATTAAATATGTCAGTTACTTTTCGAGTTTGAAAGATTGAAAATATTTAAGGATAAAATGGAAAGTTATTACATTTTAATTATCAATATTTAGAAAAATGACAATAATTTTGGAACAATTATAAATAGAAAGGTGGACAGTTTTTTTAAGACGGAGTGGGTATATTACATCATTTTTAGACCAAAATCATTACAACTTATACGACAAAATGTTATAGCTTAATTAAAGATTCTAATTATTAAGTCAAAGTTATACTTGATTGTACAAAAAGAAAATTAAAAATGAGATGTCTATTTAGTCGAACTAATCAAAGTCTACAAAAACTAATTAAAACCAAAACCAAACCGAAATTAATTCCAAAAAACGAAAAACTGAATCGAACGGTTCCTAACCTATTAAAACTAAAATTTTAGTTTAAGCAAAAACCGAGCCATAAATCAAACTTTATTATCGGGATAAAAATTAATCTTTAGATTTTCGGATATTATCAATTATGTTTATGAAGTACAACATTTTGAATTTTTTTTTTTCCGATTCCCCTCGTAATACTAAAGACTAAAGTTAACAAAAAGCAAGAAGAAAAGAAAATTCATATGAACAATAGTCTAGTAAAACCTTTTGAATAGTAAAATTTGGTAGTATATAAAATCAAGACTTAATTATATTAATCGTCCTTTTGGTTTATCTAAACCTATGGATTTCAACATTAAGTTTAAAACTTTACATAAATCATTCACTTTTGAAAACAAATTACGCATTAACTAATCGTCCACTTTTATAATGGATGTTCATTAAAATCATCATTGACTAATACGCATTTCGTCTCTAAAATGAATTTTCGTTAGGTATTAAAGACGAAAAACGTAATTAAATTCCAAAAATAAAATATTTGTATAACATTTTAACTTTAGAATCATAATCTATAATTTTAAACAAACTATTAAGGACAATTTATGAATATATCTAGAATGAATAAATATGGAGTGCTACCTAAAACTGTTACACGTGATTGAATATTCCATCGCGGTACATCAATGAGTTTAGTGGAGGCTATTTATGAAAAAGAAAATACTTTTCTTTTTCAAATTAAGTGTTCATGTTACAATTCAACGATTAGCCATAACTATTTGGGATAATTAATTAATTTTTGATTCGTGTAAAATATAATGATTAGAAATTTATAAAACTGTATGCATTTTTAAAATGGTATTTTTGAAATGTTAAATGTCATAGTTAATTCAAACTCTTATTATTATTAGGAATAAATAAATTGTTGAAATAGTAAAGATTTGGTAGCTTAGTGGCTCCCGATTCTCTGCTACTAGACGTTGAGTAGATGAGATATTTTAGGCCTTTTTGTTTCAAGTTGTTATTGTAAAGTCTATTTATATCGGCTTGGTTTTCACATTATTTCATAGAAAAATAAAACAAAAGTTCAATTTCTCCTTTATTCTTTTTGTTCTTACTGTCACAATTCCAACATTGTGGTATCAAGAGCTAGGTTCCTTCAAAGGATTGGGCGTTATTTTCTTTCTGAAATGGCAGCAAGCTCAAATTCACTTAGTGTATCTCAGCCGCAGATACCCATTTTCAAAGGAGACTCTTATGAATTCTGGAGCATCAAGATGAAGACATTGTTCATGTCCCAAGATCTTTGGGAATATGTAGAATCTGGTTATGCAGAAACCAGCGATGACGACAATCGTCACAAGGAAAATCAAAAGCGTGATGCAAATGTAGAATTTAACAATAGGATTTTGTGGAAGAAGTTTTATATTTCGTCAACATAAAACGTTTACATTGTAGGCCTATTTATAGGAAAAATAAACTTAACGGGCCCAAGCCCACATACGGGCTTGGGCTTACATTCAAACTAAACGTTTATTTCTAACATTCCCCCTCAAGCTGAGTAGTGGGATTTCCAATGCTCAACTTGTCAAGACAGTGATTGAAAATCTTTCCAGTAACCGCCTTTGTGAGAATATCTGCCAGTTGATCTTTTGATGAAACAAACGAAAGCTCGATAATCTCGTTTTCAAGTTTTTCTTTGATGAAGTGTCTATCAACTTCAACGTGTTTGGTGCGATCATGTTGAACTGGATTTCCTGAGATCTGGATAGCCGCTTTGTTGTCACACATGATCTTACTGGCTTCTTCTGAGGGATACCCAATTTCTGACATTAGTTTTCGCAGCCATAGGACTTCAGCTAATCCTCGTGCTATTCCTCGGAATTCTGCTTCAGCACTTGAGAGGGCGACAACTTTTTGCTTTTTACTCCTCCATGTAACAAGATTTCCACCCACTAGGGTAAAATACCCTGATGTAGACCTCCTATTACCTTTGTCGCCTGCCCAGTCAACATCGGTATAAGCCTCAATCTTCAGGTGCCCATTTGCTTTGAATAGAACACCGTGTCCAGGAGTTCCCTTGAGATACCTGATAATCCGTAAAGCTGCTTCCATGTGCTGGACTTGAGGTTGGTGCATGAATTGACTTATAACCCCCACAGCGTATGCGATGTCTGGCCGAGTATGAGATAAGTAAATCTGCTTTCCCACCGTTCTCTGATATCTTTCTTTATCTGCCAGTTCAGCTTCATCTTCCATGAACAGTTTTTGGTTGGCTATCATGGGAGTGTCTGCAGGTTTGCAATCTAGCATTCCCGTCTCTGCTAACAAATCAAGAACATATTTTTGCTTGCAAATGAAGATCCCTAATTTTGATCTTAGAACTTCAATTCCGAGAAAATATTTGAGTCTTCCCAGATCTTTCATTTCAAATTCTTTGAAAAGATTAGCTTTCAATTTTGTCATTTCCTCTGAATCATCCCCTGTAATGATCATGTCATCAACGTAGATTATTAAACAGGTTATGAGTTTACCTCTCCGTTTCAAGAAGAGAGTGTGATCGGAATTGCTTTGGTTATAGCCATATTTCTTCATAACTGTGGTAAACCGACCAAACCACGCTCGTGGAGACTGCTTCAAACCATACATAGATTTCTTTAGTCGGCAAACTTTCCTGGCCTCGGAACTATCATGAATTCCAGGTGGGGCTTCCATGTAGATTTCTTCTTTCAATTCTCCATGTAGGAAGGCATTCTTGACATCGAATTGGTGTAATGGCCAATCCTTGTTTGCTGCAACTGAGAACAGAACTCTAATAGTATCAATCTTGGCTACTGGAGAGAAAGTATCACAGTAGTCAATCCCGTAAGTCTGAGTATACCCCTTTGCGACTAATCGAGCTTTATACCTTTCGATTGATCCATCGGGTTTATACTTGATAGTGAACACCCACCGACATTTAACGGGTTTCTTTCCTGGAGGCAATTCACATTCTTCCCATGTTTCACTTCTTCTCAGGGCTTCAAGTTCAGTTCCAATTGCTTCTTTCCATTCTTTATACTTGAGTGCTTCTTCAACACTAGTTGGTATTTTTTCAGAACAAATCGCGTTTGCGAAGGACTTGGCTTCCGGAACTAAATTCCTTCTTGCGATATTTGCAACTGGATATCTCGACCCTCTTGAACTTCTTTCAGGTGAGTATCTGTTAGGCGGAATTCCCCTGGTTGATCTAGGTGGAAGATCATACCGAGCTGGTTCAGTCACACTCGGAGTTTCTGTCTCGACCTGTTGTTCATCATCACACATATCAGAGTTATTTGAAGTATCCGGAGTTTCAGAGCCACTTACCTCGGATATCAGTTGAGGAGGATCATTGTTGGTGGGAGTGGTACTGTCTTCAGGTTCTTCAGGACTATCAGTCTCCGGAGTGGATGTATCAGTAGAAGCACCTTTCACAGGTGGTGCCCAACTTATCCATCTTAATGCGTCATTTTCTTTTTCCCCCTGACCATGAAGATGGGTATGATAAAAGAACTCCGTTTTGAGAAAGTCACAGTTCATTGTGGTGAACATGTGACGTATACTGGGGCTGTAGCACCGATACCCGTGTTGATTGACACCATACCCAAAAAACACACATTTCTCTGCACATGGATCAAGTTTTGAACGCTCTATTTTTGGTATATGAACAAAAACAGAACATCCAAACACTCGAGGTTCGAGGGTTAGAGTTGATGGCAATTTATGGAAATGAGAAAATGTTTCGAGAGGAGTTTTGAGTGCTAGGGCTCGGGTTGGAAGTCGATTAACAAGATACGTTGCAGTGACAAGGGCTTCTGGCCAAAAAGACTTTGGGACTTGGGATTCAATCATAATAGCCCGTGTGATTTCCAATAAAAAACGATTTTTTCGTTCCGAAACCCCATTTTGTTCAGGCGTGTGAGCACACGAAGTTTGATGGATAATTCCCCGTGTTTGACAGAAGGTTTTCATGGAGGTGTTACAAAATTCCCCCCCATTATCTGACCTGAGAATTTGGATTTCGCTTTTGAATTGGGTTTTGACCATGTTACAGAAGAATGTGAACTTCGTAAAAACTTCAGATCTATAAATGTCAGAAAATAGCGGAAATTTTGTCCTCCTTCAATTTTAGCGGGACCCCAAACATCCGAATGAATTAACAAAAAAGGTGAATCAACTCTTGTATCATTTGGTTTAAACGTATGTCTATGACTTTTTGCCAAAATACAAGTGTCACAATGAAACTCTTTATTTTTAGGAAATAAATGAGGAAATAACTAACGTAAATAACCAGTGGACGGATGTCCTAATCGTCGGTGCCATAACCATTCTTTCCTATCGTTTGAACCATGAGTCAGCATAACTGAGCCTTGTTGAGTAACTTCATCTACGTAATATAATCCTTGTCTCTCAGTACCACGCCCAATGATCCTTCCAGTCCTGATATCCTGCAAAATGCAAAAAGTGGGGTGCATTAATACCACACAGTTTAATTCTTTCGTAACATGACTAACAGATAGTAGCTTGTGTGATAATGATGGCACATAAAGGCATCTCGAGAGTCGTAATTCTTTCGATATTTCAATGGTTCCCCCTCCTTTAACTGGGAGAATTTCCCCATTAGCTGTGTGAATTCGTGTTTTATCAACTCTCGAGTTTGACGTTAGATCATTTATATCAAACGTCATTGTATCAGTGGCACCACAATCAAAAATCCATGAATTACACTTGGCGTTTTTGGTGGCAACATTAACTTCTCCAGATCGGGAAGAAACGTTCTCCTCTTCGAAATCATGCATGTTTAACATTAACTTCTTTCCTCCTCCGTTAATCTCTCTGCTGCCTATGACGGCGACAACTTTTCCAGTCTTGGAGGTTTTGTGGTTATCACTCCACCATTCTGGATATCCAACGATCCTAAAGCATTGTTCTTTGGTGTGTTTCGACATACCACACTCTTCACATTTGAGCTTCCTCTTATCCACCTTTGGTTGAGTTCGAAAAAACGGCTTGTCTGACCGATGATTCTTGAAAGGAGGTTTTGGGTTTTGAAATTGGTTCTGAGCTCCATTACGAAGCAAATTTATTTGTTGTACGGTGAAGTTATTGTTTTCGTTGTCATCCATAGTGGTTTAAATTGTCGAAATTGTTTAAATTGTGGTGGATTGGGCTTTAATTTGATTTGGGCTTGTTAATAATATTCTCTAATTGGGCTTAGGCTTATTTAATTATAATTGGGCTTAAAAGGGATTGGGCTTTATTTGATTTGGGATGATTCAGTGATTGAACAAAAAAGAATTAGGGATAGCAGCGCCAGCGATTGGAATTAGCAAAAAAAAACAACTTCGCCGTCAACATCAAATCACACACACACAAAATCACCGACAACGAAAGTTAAAAATCAAGCCTTAAGGATCGAATGGCTTCCTATCCGAGCCTTAAGTTCGTGTATGATGATTTTGTGATCGAGATGCTTCCTATCCGAGCCTTAAGTTAAGGGTATTGTTCGAAGAGGGTGTTCGTGTATGCTGGCTGAATCGAATGGAAGCTTGGATGAAGTTCGTGTATGTTGGAATGCTAGTCGAATGGTACAATTCGAAGAAGCTAGTCGAATTGAAGTTCCAGAATCCTTGAAGAGTCTATCCGTGTGACTTATCCGAGCAAATCAGTCTATCCGAGCAAACAGGTTCCTATCCGTGTGATTCAGTCCGTGCCTTCAGATTTCCTATCCGTGTACTTTTGTTCGTCTCTTTTGATTTTCTATCCGAGCTAGACAGGTCGTGTCCTTTGATTAACTAGTCGAATGGCTAGTTTTTTTTTTTTTTTTTTCTAGTCGAATGACTATTTCGAACAGGTACGTTTAAACGTAACCTGCTCTGATACCATGTAGAATTTAACAATAGGATTTTGTGGAAGAAGTTTTATATTTCGTCAACATAAAACGTTTACATTGTAGGCCTATTTATAGGAAAAATAAACTTAACGGGCCCAAGCCCACATACGGGCTTGGGCTTACATTCAAACTAAACATTTATTTCTAACAGCAAAAGCTCTCTTTTTTGTTCAGCAAGCCGTGGATGAGAGCATATTTTCAAGAATAGCTGCAGCTACCACTTCAAAACAGGCGTGGTCAATCCTTAAAACCGAGTATCAAGGATCCTCCAAGGTAATTACCGTCAAACTTCAGTCTCTTAGACGTGAGTTTGAAACTTTCTGCATGAAAACGAAAGAATCGGTTCAAGCATATATGGCTAGGGTCTCAACAGTTGTAAGCCAAATGAGATCGTATGGAGAGAATATTAAAGATGAAATTGTGGTAGCAAAGGTGTTAAGGAGTTTAACTCCTAACTTTGATCATGTGGTTGCTGCCATTGAAGAGTCAAAAGATTTATCAACATTCTCTTTTGATGAATTGATGGGATCTCTTCAAGCGCACGAAGCAAGAATTAACAGGTCATTTCCTATAGAGGAAGAGAAAGCTTCTCACACTAAGGGGGAGCGAGAATCCTTCTCTAATCGCATGATAGGCGGAAGAGGTAGAGGAAACTATCGAGGTCGTGGTAGAGGACGTAACAGATCAGTGAATACTTCAATCCATTGTTCATATTGCAACAAATATGGTCACTCTGACAAATTTTGTTGGTCTAAACCCGAGGAAGCAAAGTTTGCGGAAGAAGAAGATGAAGAGGAGTATTTTTTTATGACTACATCAACAGATTTAAATTTAAACAAACAAATTTGGTACATCGATAGCGGGTGTTCAAATCACATGACGGGAGATAAGTCAAAATTTAAAGATCTCGATGAGTCAATAAAATCACAAGTCCGCCTTGGTGACAACCAACAACTTCAGATCGAAGGAGGAGGAACAACAATAGCTATGCTAGGTAACCATACAAAACTCATTAAGGGTGTCCACTTTGCTCCGTCATTGGCTCACAATTTAATAAGTGTGGGACAATTGATGGAAAATGGACATTCCTTGCTATTTGATGATAACAAATGTGTGGTGACACATAAAGCTACTGGTAACATTCTTGCAATTGCTCAAATGACGAAAAACCAAATGTTCCCTCTTGATGTTCCTGAACAAACAGAAGTGGCACTAGTGAACAAAGCAATTCTAGAGAGTGAACTTTGGCACCTACGATATGGCCATCTAAATGTTGTTGGACTGCAGTTGTTGAAAAATAAAGAAATGGTCAAAGATCTACCTAAAATTTCACCGCTCGAGACGGTATGTGAAGGATGTATTCTTGGTAAACAAACCAAGAAGTCGTTCCCAGTAGGGAAGTCCAAACGCGCAAGTAAGAGACTCGAACTTATTCATGCAGATCTTTGCGGTCCGATGAGAACAGATTCTTTGGCAGGAAGCAAGTATTTTTTGTTGTTTATAGACGACTATAGTAGGATGATATGGGTCTATTTCTTGAAAGTAAAGTCCGAAACTTTTGAGCATTTTAAAAGGTTCAAAGCGCTGGTGGAAAAACAAACAGGAGAAAGCATAAAAACATTTCGTACAGATCGTGGAGGTGAGTTTATGTCAAAACACTTTATTGATTTTTGTGATGATCATGGAATTAAAAGGGAGCTTACAGCGCCATACACACCGGAGCAAAATGGTGTGGCAAAACGTAAGAACAGAACGGTGATGGAGATGGCTCGATCAATGATGAAGGAAAAATGTTTGCCAAACGACTTCTGGGCTGAAGGAGTTGCTTCTGCTGTGTATATTCTTAATATTTCACCCACAAAAGCCGTTTGGAATCAAACACCATATGAGGCATGGAACGGTAGTAAACCTTCGGTAAGTCATTTGCGTATTTTCGGATGTATTTGTTATGCTTTACATACAAACGAAATGCACAAGTTAAAAGAAAAGTCGAAAAAATACATTTTCATTGGTTATTGTGCTCGATCAAAAGCATATAGGATTTATGATCCTATAACTGAAAAATTTTCAGTAAGTAGAAATGTGGTGTTTGATGAGCAAGGATGTTGGGAATGGGAAGAAAAAGAAAAAGCATCAGGTGCAAGTGAACTGATTGAATTAAATGAAGAAAAAGAAGAAATAGTCGATGCAACATCCAACCCATTAAATGACTCAGGTATCTCAACTCCCACAACAACTATTCAATCATCAGTTCCGTCATCTTCTGAATCGGAGTCCCTTTCCGATGACATTATTGGTGACCCTATATCTCCTGATGAAACAATTAATTCACCGACATTACGGAGAAGTGAACGCGGAAGAGTACCAAGACATCGATTTGAAATCGAAGGAAAAACTACATCTTCATTGGTTCTGTTTGCAGGAGATCCTTCAAGTGTTGCAGAAGCTATGAAGTTTAAAGTATGGAAAGAAGCTATGAAAGGAGAGCTTCACTCTATTGAAAAAAATCAAACGTGGGAATCGGTCGATCTACCAAAAGGTAAAAATGCAATTGACTTATAATGGCTTTTTAAAACAAAATTTTTAGCAGATGGAAGTATTGAGAAACGAAAGGCAAGACTTGTCGTTAGAGGGTACGCTCAAGAACATGGGATAGACTACGAGGAGACCTTCTCACCGGTAGCTCGTTTTGAAACTGTTCGAGTTATATTGGCACTTGCGGCTCAAAAGCGATGGAAAGTATTTCAATTTGATGTCAAATCAGCATTTCTAAATGGAGATTTACTAGAAGAAGTTTATGTAACTCAGCCACCGGGATTCGAGAAACCAAATGAAGAAAACAAAGTCTTTCGCTTAAAAAAGGCACTTTACGGATTAAAGCAAGCCCCTAGGGCGTGGTACAGCAAAATAGACGACTTCTTCCATAAAAATGGATTCGAGAGAAGCATGCACGAGCCAACACTTTATATAAAAAGGAAAGGTAAAGATGATATCATTATAGTAAGTTTGTATGTTGATGATATGATTTATACAGGTTCTTCATCTCATCTGATATCTGAGTTTAAGGTGTCAATGAAAAGTATGTTTGACATGACTGATCTTGGAGAATTACAATATTTTTTGGGTTTGGAAGTTTGCTAAACAGAGAACGGGATATTCATGTCTCAAAGGAAATATGTTAAGGACACACTAGAAAAGTTTAACATGGTGAATTGTAAAACAGCAACTACCCCGATGAACACAAATGAGAAGTTAAAGGCAAATGATGAAATAGAAAGGGTGGATGCAAGTTCATACAGGAGCTTAATTGGGAGACTTATTTATTTGACTCATTTTCGTCCAGATGTGAGCTTCTCAGTTGGTGTATTGTCTCGGTTTATGCACAATCCAAGTCGACTTCATTTCGGAGCAGCAAAGAGAGTCTTGCGTTATCTTGCTGGTTCAATGAATTTTGGTATGTGGTTTCGTGAAGTAGAAGACTTCAGACTCATAGGATACACTGATAGTGATTGGGGTGGCGCGGTTGATGATGGTAGAAGCACTTCAGGAAGTTGTTTCATACTCGAGTCAGCTGCGGTTTCGTGGAGCTCAAAGAAACAAGCAACGGTGGCACTCTCCACAACAGAAGCAGAATATATAGCCGCCACAGCTACAGCTTGTCAAGGAGTGTGGCTTCGTAGACTCATTGGTGATCTCGGAATGAAGCAAAGTACAGCAACCGAGGTATTCTGTGATTGTAAGTCAACAATTTTGCTTGGAAAAAATCCGGTTTTTCACAGTGGAACTAAACATATTGAGATCAAGCATCACTTCATAAGAGAACTGATAGCAAAAGGAGAAGTCAAGTTAGAAAGCTGCAGGACAGAAGAACAACTTGCTGATCTCATGACAAAGAGTCTACCGTTCTCAAAGCATCAAGATTTCTGCATTCAGTTGGGAGTTTCAGAGTTCGAATGAAGGGGAAGTGTTAAATGTCATAGTTAATTCAAACTCTTATTATTATTAGGAATAAATAAAATGTTGAAATAGTAAAGATTTGGTAGCTTAGTGGCTCCTGATTCTCTGCTACTAGACGTTGAGTAGATAAGATATTTTAGGCCTCTTTGTTTCAAGTTGTTATTGTAAAGCCTATTTATATCGGCTTGGTTTTCACATTATTTCATAGAAAAATAAAACAAAAGTTCAATTTCTCATTTATTCTTTCTGTTCTTACTGTCACAATTCCAACATGAAACAGAAGAAACGACCAACAAATAAGATAAATGGGAAAAAACAAATTAGAGAAGAAATCATGTTCGGTTTAACATATTACTCCATCAAAATTAAATTTAATGATAAACTTTAAAGATCTCGTTGTTGTGGTTTGTGAAAAATGTAAATATTGACTATCACTTCTTTTTTCTGCAAGAATTATCACTAAAAATTGAAGTTTATAAGATTTAACCATAAAAGAAAATATGATGCCGAAAGCAAATTAACAATCACACATTTAAAATATGAAGTTGATTTTTTTTTTCTTCCTTTTTATTACTTAACTAGTTTATTTTCCACGAATACGCGGATAACCCAATTCAGAAAAATATCAATATAATATATGGAAACCGAGAAAATATTGGGTGTCATTAACCATGTACAATGATATGAGTTGTAATATCAAATATTTGTCCTTTCATTTATATATACATAATGCAATAATATCAAATAATTCTATTTGAATATGTAATAAAACGTGTTATTAAATATTATGTAATTTTGTTTATACCCATGTGGTTGACGTTAATCCAAACTATAAGTTCGTATTGGTACGGTTAAAGAATGAGAAAAGTAATGTGAACTATACGTATGAGGTTAACTTTAACTTTACCATTAATTTGTATTGATATGAGTTAACAAATAGAGTAAATTTAGTTTGTATTGTCTAACTAAAGATATAAAAATATAAAACATAGTTAATAATATGTATATGTATAACGGTTTTATATGTAATACATTTCAAAATTTAAATATGTATTTTTTGTGGTTATTAGAAAGTAAAAACCTAATGAATAAGTGTTATGTTTAAAACTAAGTTTAGTGAATAATCTTTATGAAAATAAATAAATATTGTATGACAAATATTTTAGATTTTAAATAATGAAGTCAAAGTAATTTTATTTAAATAAATATTAAAGTTGAGGATTAAAATTGTAATTAAAATTAAAGGATTAAAATGAAAATAGTTAATAATGATATCATATGAAATTATCATTTTGATCTAAGGATTTAAAAATAATCTTCAAACATATCTAATGGTTGCTCTTACTAATAAGATGTATGTTTTACTAAGATATGAGATACCCTTGAGGAGAGTACGCAACCACAATACCTTAAAAGTGCATGAATATCATCCTTAAATATTGCTTAACAAAAGTAGACTATGTGAACAACCTAGCCAAATGATCCCATCTTGCTTGAGCAATTCCATACTTTGCCTAGAGTTCCAATCAATTGCGTATCAAAATGGTTGATCCAAGTTATGATCTAGGAATTATTTGCCTCCCAAGTCTCCAATAACGTAACAAAATATTCGGATTGTCATTTTTGGGCTTTTTTCGCACCGGAAACATAGTCCCACATGGAATTCCACATGGAATTCCCACAGAATAAATTTTTTATGACGTAACTCAATATAAATAGTTTTACTATCTAATATTTTATTTTTTTTAGTTACGCAATTACTCACACACCCACTAACACTAGGAATATTTATATTTGTCCTAAACGATGATTGAACCCAAAACTTCTAGGATGATAAGTCACGCCGATATACTGCTACGCCAAAGGTCTGTTGGTTAATTTACCATCTAAATGAAAACTAATCACGAAACAAAATGAGATTGAAATAACAAAACAAATAAGATTTAAGTATAAAAAACCTAACACGACGCCAAACATGAAGATCACTATGGCAAACACAAAGATTAGAACGAATCGTAGATCTAAACAAACGGGTGGAAGCATGCAATTAAACAAGTCCTAGTCTTTAAGAGTCTCTAAGAGGGAGAACCGCTGAAACCATGTTGAATTCAGAGAATGGAAAGATAGAATGTACCATTGTGTTTAATAAAGGAGTTATTAATGGATTAATCCGGTATTGTTCACGTTCCGTAGGTCAACCCAACTCGGAACAGACCCAACTTGTGACACAAATCATGCAAAAACTAGTCATTTGCACGTTGGTGAAGTTCCTAGTCCTTAGGAATTACTAGTGGAAGTAGTTAGCCCTGTTGTAGTTTAGTTCAATAAGTTATTTTCCTATTTAAGCATGGTAGGGTAGTTTTGTTTCATTATTCAAACGTATTTTGTATTCTCTTATATTCTAAATAGCAATTTCCGTTTGTTGAAATCCAACACTTGGTATTAGAGCCTGAGTTCTCTTGACCGGGAGTGTTGATGGCGAGAGACTAACCGAAGGTGCATTACAAATGGACGGGAAGACATCAAAGTAGGTGGCTTTAATTCGGTTCGGTTTTTCAGTTTTGGAAAACAATAATGTGTGTAGTGACCTTGTTTTCTTGGTCGGTGGAAAAGTTCTCTTAGAACAAACTTGATGAAAGAGGTAGGGGTTGTAACAAGGACGGAGCGAGTAAAAGGAAAGTAGAAACGGATGATTACTTAACCAAAGTCGCAGAAAAGACAAGCGGAAGGAAAGCATAGAAAGTGGCTTTGAGTTTTGTTTGTGTTGCGCGGATAGAAGACGGTAAAGGTGGTGGTCACATTACGGTGTCAAATCGGGGTGGCTTTAGACGTGGTCAGGGAGGAGGTCGTTGGTCTGGGAGAAGTCGAGATTGTAATGAAAGTATCCAACGGGAGGCCATGTTACATGTTTAGGTGTTGCAAACAATCTAAAGAGTTTAAGACAGAGAAGAATTTGGATGTGAACGAGATGAAGGTCGGGTCTCCAAGAAAAACCTAAATGTTTTGAAATTTATTATACTCATTTGATAGGTCCTTATCTTACGTCCAACCATTTCACTTTTTTTCTTCTAATTAGGCTATCCAATTAGACTATATAAAAGTATAATGTATTGTGGGATAGTGTCTAAAAACATAAAATTATAATTAATATAACACATAAATATAACTTGATACGTTCAAAATAAAAACATTCATTTATTTGGTTAGATAAAGATAAATACATACTGAATCAGGACTTCGATCATATATATTGCTGATCTCTTAAAGTGGCTTATTTTTACGCTTACAGCAAAATCAGTTAATGAGTCATAAGCTCTTTAGATGTCGGCCAAAGATTTTGAGAAAACTGGTATACTTTGTGGGTGCTTAAAGAAATTCTCGGGATCAACTTTGGCTTTGATGTGAATCAACTTTTTGAAATTGTCTTTCTTCCAGTACTTCTCGCCCCAAACGCTTGCTTCTTCATAAGTAGCACTTCCAACACCTAAATCCAAATCATTGTAATTCAAATACGCCTCCCTTGGGTTCTTTGACACATACGGAGCTATAAAGTCGTTAAAGCTTCTCAGCCAACTTATACGGCCAAGTGATACTTGAGTCGAGTCTGAGGCTTGATCACCAAAATCAACATCTTGGTGAAATTGGTACAGCACCCCGGCTCTATGAGGAAATGGAATTGCCGTTTCCGAGTAGTCTTCCATCCTTCCGCCAAAAGAGTGCATGCGCAGAGTTGCTCCTGAGAAGTCGTTTTCAAAAAACTTTTTCCATATACGTCGGAGCCCACTGATGGGGATCGGTGTCCGTACATAGTCTAATTTGTTTTTGGCATTTAGAGTGACAATGGAAGAACGGTTCGCAAGAATCTCGGTTGAGGTGGAACTTGTTAATCCCGCAAATATAAGTGTAGACTGGACCATACTAACTTCTTGGCAAATTTCTCGTGTAACATTGAGCTCTGGGAACGTTTGGTCCAGTAATGGAAGCAATGTATCGATTCTGCCCAGATAAAGTCCATAAAAGAACATTCGCATGGTTTTCTTGGTGGTGTTTCCGATATATTCGCTGCTCATCTGAACTCTTATGATTAGATTTCGATCACCTTTGGGTATAACATATTGAAATTTATGAAAAATTTCTGTTCCGCCTTCTTCCAAAGTTATATTCCTTTCAAAGGTAGTTACAAGTTCGGGCACTGGAACCAACCTCAGCTTCCAAGCAAGAACGATTCCAAAGCTAGAAGCACCACCACCTCGAATCGCCCAAAACACGTCTTCACCCATTGACCTCCTATTGTGAATAGTACCATTCACGTCCATGAACCGAACATCAACAACATTATCAGCAGCAGTACCGTATTTCTTGATCAGGTATCCATAACCACCACCACTCATGTACCCACCAACACCCACCGAAGGGCAAAGACCAGCCGGAAAGTACAACATATTGGTCTTCTGAGAAATCGCATAGTAAAGTTCACCAAGCACAGCTCCAACCTGGACCCATGCGGATCTCTTTGCAACATTCACGTCTACAGCCCTCATGTTTGTAAGATCAAGCATAACAAACGGGACATCAGCAGTTGAGGAAAGGCCCTCAAAATCATGGCCCCCGCTTCTGATCCTGATTTCATATCCGTGTTTCTTAGTGCATAAAAGAGTCGTTTGGACCTGAGTTTCATCGACGGGAGTAACTATAACTGATGGTTTAGGAGTGGAAGTTCGATTGAATCTTAGATTATTTACTCTAGCTTCCCAAATGGGTAGGAAAGAAGAATTGTCTGGAGTGAAAATTTGTCGAGTAATGGAAGTGATGTTGTTTGAGTTGGATTGGATGCAGCTAATGACATCTTCAGCAAGTGGTGTAACATCATCGATGATGGAGGATAACGCTCCCCGTGAAACCGAAAAACAAAGAGAAAGAACCAAGAGAAAGAATACAGAAGAATTGAGTTGAGGCTTCTTCATGTTTGTATGAGTTTGAATTATGCGAATGGCGTATATCTCTATATATAAAGTCGAGGGCAGATATGTGCTGCTTTTGTATGCATGAAATGTCTCAAGACACGATGTTTCCTATTTGTTGATAAGTTCAAACTTTAAAAATATTTCAAATGACTTTGTCTATTATGAATTGAATCTTCAACAAATAAGGTTTTCAAACGACAACTTTTCTCTTAATCCAGATAAGGATTCAGAAATGGCGTTTTGTTTAATAAACATTATGAGATTCGCTTATTTTGGAAACATAGTTTTTATAATCTGTCCCATATATAATAAATTTCCAAACTATCATTTAGTTGTCCTAAACTAAATATCCCTTGTAAGTTTTATATAATTTGATTGTATACTCGTAATATATTTGTGATTTCTGAAATACGAGTGGTATCGTTTAATTAATCTAAAAAGAACTAAACATATGTAATTATTTGTTAAAAACTACCAATATGACGAAAAGCTAATAATTACACTCTCTAAGATTGTGTTATACACATAAAATGGATACTATTTTGGAAAGAGCTAAATGTTTTGAAATTTATTAAATTTTATTTCGAAATCTATGGTATGTATCTAATTTTAATTACATCTATTATATTTATACAAATTTTATATATCGTTATTGTATTTATTCGGGATTACATGACAATCATATAAGGCAACACGTCAGTTGTCATGTCATATGTTTTGAAGCTTCTGATTAGCCAGACATTTTAAAAGTTAGATACATATATTATTATATAATCTCCATTTAAACTTGGATTTTAAAGTAAAAAGTAAATATGAATATACTTAAAAACACTTATCTCTTTTGGAAAAACAATATTTGTAGATATATTTTTTCCTTGACTAACACAATTTTTATTTAGAATTTCCAACAGCACAAATATAAACTAGTCCATACTATTGTCATTTTTCCAAGAAGTTTACATAAATTATCATTTACTTCTAAGAGCATCCGGAGTGATAATCACGATTCTGGTGATTCTCGGATTACTTTTGCTGACGTGGCGGTGAGAATCATGATTCTGAGATTTTGGGTGGTATGATAATGAGGATTGTGGTGATTGTGGGAGTTGTGGGACCCAGTTTATTTTTTTTTATTTTTTTCTTAAAAGATTTAAATATAAGATTTAATTATAATACAAAACAAAAATACAATAATTAAAATAAAAATACAAAAGAATAAAAAAAAATACAATACAATAATTAAAAAAAAATACAAATACATAAAATAAAAAAACCTAACGTTGTCGAGTTTGTGGGCAAATAAGGTGACATGGTCCACGTCCAAGTAGCGTAATAATAATAATTGTCAAAGTAAATAATCACTCCGGGTGTAAGAACAATCACTCCAGAGTTATTGTTTACTTTAACAATTACTACTAGCCAACTCGGACGTGAACCATGCCACCTTTTTTGTACACAAACTCGGACGTCGAAGACATTTTTACGATTGGAAAGTGTATGTGTTATGAGATTAAAGAGATAAAGATAGAATGAGATTGAGATATTGTGTGATTTTTTGGTTAAGTTGTGGGGGTATTTATAGTGAAATTTGGGGAGAAAAAAAAAATTAAAATCAACGGCTTTATTACCGTTTAAAAAAAATAGCCGTTTCAAATAAAATAAAATAAAATCTCACAACAGGCCGTTGTCACCACAGCGGTGGCTGACAACGAGCCTCACAACAAAGCAACACGGTGTCATAACGAGCTACACCGCTCTTTGTGAGTGCGAGAACGAGCCACAACGGAGACCACTCCGTGTGCTCTAATAACTACCAAACTCATAACAAATGAAAATCAATCCACTTAATAAAAACCATTTTACGTTGCATCCACGGAGAAATATTTCGGGATTTTAGCAAAATGACAATCCATGTCAATATGTATATATATGCTTGGTCATTTCATTAAAACTGGATTTTCAACAATTTGTAATTGATTTGTTGATTAACATGAAAAATGTAAAATCTTTATTGCTTTGTAATTGTTCTTCCTTTTAATTTATAACTAGTTATCCTTTCTAATGTTTCGTAACATGATTTTATTAATTGTTGAGTTAATAGTTATCTTTTTATCCAATAAAACACGTTAAGAGACATTTACAAAATTAAAAGGAATTAGCATTACTTGATTAAACAAATAGTCAAATATACTTATATCATCTGGAACCTCTATAAAGAAAATAAATCATCTAGAACCTTTATAAAGAAAATAAATGTATTATATATTTGGGTTAAGTGCATGAAAATGTAATAAACTTTGTTCGATTTGTTAATGTGTATCCAACTCTCAGAACCTCTAATGTGTGTATTCAACTCTTATATTTTTTCAAATAATGTAACGAACCGAATTTTTGCTGACGTGTAACCGGTTTAAATATTGAATATTTCTACAAAAAAATAAGATTCTTACATATGTGTAAGAAAAAATAAAGGTTGAATACAAACAATAAAGATTTTGAAAAAAATACATATAATAACAAATCGAACAAAATTTGTTATATTCTTTATACTTAGTCCTATATATTTTCATTTAAAGCGGTGATGTAATAATATAGTAACACCTCAAGATAATACGATTAAATCTAAATTTGATAATGACATATCACTAACAATGATGACTTTTCTAAACATTGTTTATGGATCGACTACTTTTACATGGTAGTAATAATTTATATATAATATATATATATACATTCATTATCTGTAAATTTTTAAAATAGAAATTTCAAGTTTAAAAAACTTACAAAAAATAATCATATTTTCAGAACTAAAAGATCTGATCAATTACATCCCACGCTTAATTAATCACTAGAGCAATGCCTCTGCAAAAAATAAACTAACACAAGCACACTTATACATGAATGAAAATGGCATGGAGTTTGAATTTCCATCTTAGTGTATTATTCGATCCAAATATTCAAGAATTATGATGTTCTTAGAATAGAACCTTCTAACACATTTCAAAACCCGGAGATAATATAGATATAAATTCAAAAACTAAACAAATACTAAATCTTGGCGTTATACAACTCATGTATCCATATTCATTCACATGTGTAGACAAAACAAGTCTTAAGTTTCTTAAAGCAGTAAAACTTCATATTCACGTAGGTAGCTACTTTCATCATGCATCCTATTTTTTCAAAATAAGTATTATGAAGTTAAACTTTAAACGTAACCCTCGACCATATTTGATCGGTTATTTTGTAATTCAAAATGTGTTCCCATCTCTAAGTGATTTTCATATTGAATCCACCTTTTAATGCCTCATTAAAAGGAAATTGGTGTCTTACCATTAGAAATTGTGTTGTATTTTGCGTTTCAATTTGAAATACTTAGAGTTGTATAGATTCACTTTCAGATCAAAATATTTCGATAGTATAATCGAAATTTAGAATACGGTAAAACTTAGTGTATACGAACGATGATATGTGAATATTTTGAGTAAATGAATTCGTAACATACCAGTTTCTTTTAACCAACATATTCGGGAGTTTTGGTAACTACATTCGGCAGTTTTAAAACCATCAAAAGCGGATAAATTATAAACCGGTTATAATTCAAATTCGGGTTTAAAATTGAATTTTTAAATAAGTAATATTAAGGGGTGAGCGTTGTACCGGTACCGTACCGGTTTGTACCGGTTTCTTTTTGTAAGAAATCTTGGTACTGAATACCGTACCGTAAAAACCGATTGGGACCGGTACCGGTACCATAGAACTTTTGTTCACCCATTTCCCCATCCCGTACCGAACCGGTACCGTCCAGTTTGTTTTTCTTAAAAAGTACCGTACCGAAACATTTGGCTTGGAGTTAGATATCCCTGAAGAGAAGAAGATGAGCGCAAAAAAGCCTCTTACGGATGTTGATCCGAAAGTGACGATAAGCTTAATGCGCGAAAACAATAAGAAATTAGCTCGGTACAATACGGGTTGGTACCGGTTCGGTACCCCTAATATTAACTTAAATTGTATAATTCAAGCTCGACCCAACCAGGGGATAAATTATAAACTGATTAACAAATTGTTAGTGATAGCCCCTAAACAATCAAGATAATTTTAAACAAGTGTGCACTTCACACTTTCCCGAACTTGTTCGATATTTATCACGATTATATTGATTAACAAATTAATCCTATTACACTTAAATCATATTGGTGACATAAATCACTAACAAACTCTTTGTACTTTAATGTTAACCCAAATGCAGATTTATTAACCAAGCCTCTGGCTAACTTTCGTCAAGTGGTCTCCTAAATTTTGTTCTGACCTCACAACATTATTACCCCTTCGTGATAACTCACGAATCACTCTATCAAAAACCAAAGTGTCGGGAGTTTTCATTGTACATCTGATTATAGGACTTAACCAAAAGGAGTGTTGGCAAAGTTAATACACAGTGGTCATATAGGTTTTCGTGACAATGGAATCTTATAAATCAAGTTCTTATCCATTCTGCTTCTTTACAAGCAACATATAATGCCACAAACTCAAATTTCATAATCGAAAATGTTATGCAAGTTTGGTTCGTGGAAGCCCATAAAATAGAACCTTCAACAAACGAAGACACATTCACTAAAAGAAGAGTGATCTTTTGTATTAGTGATCCGACTCAATCACAATATATTTTTTACATTGAAGGTTATCCCATATAATGCAAACTATAATCCACAACTTTTATCAAATACTTAAACACCCGCCATATAGCTTGCTAATGATGTGTTCTACGATTACTAGTATATTTCCTAAACTTTCCAATAGAAAAGGAAATGTTTGGCCTTGAACTTGTCATGGCATTGAGCTACTTATCACTTGAGAATACTCAACTTGTGAAATCGGCCATTATTAACCTTCAGTTTCAAGCCCCATGAGAGTATTCATCGGTGTACAAACAAAACAATTGAAATTCTTTAACACTTTCTCAATGTAATGAGAGTGTGAATTATAACTTCATTTGTTCTCACGTTTAATCGGAATGTGTAGGATCATGTCAGAATCCCCATATCCTTTACAAAGAATTTTGATGACAAGAATGCCTTAAATTTACTTAATCCAAATATGAACGAGACATCAACATGTCATCAATAAACAAACAAATGATCACTCTTTTACCATAGTTGTGAAACTTGTTATATACAAACGTGGCTGGTTGATTCAATCTTAATCCACTAGACAAAACCAAATCATCAGAAATTTTATGTCAATGCTTAGGTTCTTGTTTTAATTCATACAAGGATTTAACAAGTTTGCACACCTTTTGTTCATTACCAAGCAATGGCGTAGCCACTTTGAGTTGAGGGTGGGCTATGGCCCGTCCAAGGTTTTTAACATTTTATATATATGTATGTGTATATTTTATATGTAAGTGTATTAAAGATTGTTATAGCTCATCCTAACTCCCATAACTCTATCTAACAACTTATTAAACTAATAAATTACATGATAATGTTATTAACAAAACTTAGTTTTGTAAATAAGTTTCCTATCAAATTCACGAACGTTTTTTAACATGTTATTTCGTATATATTAAAGGTTTATTGGGTCTCTTTAAACATATTCTAAACGATTAAATGGAGAAAATTTATCTTAAAGCTTTATAAAATATGTTAATTTTCTTAATTATTCTATTCTATCCATTTTGCCCGTCCTAAGTTTAAATTCTGGCTACGCCACTGTTACCAAGCATAACAAATCCTTCAGGTTGTTTCATATAAACCTCCTTTTCCAGATCATCGTTCAAGAATTTAGTTTTCACATCCATTTGATGAATCTCCATATTCCGTACAAAAAACTAGAGAAATTAACAATAGATATCAAAATAGCTTATCTCAATTCTTTGTCTAAAACATTGTATGACTAACCTACCCTTGACTTTCTCAATGGTTCCATGAACTTTCATATATTTTTTGTAGGTCTTTTTACAACACAAAGGTTTATTCCGTGACGGTAAGCCAACTAACACATAAGTATTTTATCCTATGATATAATCCAGGGCCGTCTCATTGATATAAGAGGCCCGGTGCAAAACTAAAAATGAGGCCCCATGAATCACAAAAAGCTTAGCTATTATCCGAAATATAAGGTTCATTCATAATTCGCAACTTGTTTCAAGTATCTTACATCATATTTAGAATGTTCACTAAAGCAAAAGATCTTTACTTCACCAAAGAAGATGCAACATATATACTAACGGATATATATAATTCGGAGGCCCCCTCGAATTGGAGGCCCTGTGCGGTTGCACCTCTTGCACAGGGTGATCTCCGCCACTGATATAATCTCATCATTGGTTGCTTTTTTCCACAAAGAAACATTTTTATACTTGATTGTTTTGCAAATATTTTTTGATCCTCCTCAAATTTAAAGCAGTATAGCGATAGGCTTTGCCGCATAAAACCCGTTCAGGGCGTTGCCAGAAGAACCTCACAAGCGGGCGGGACCCTCTTGCCCACTTACCCACCCCCACCCCACTTACCCACCCTACAAATATCTCCCTTAATTTAATGCCAAAATTTAATAACTTAGTCGGGTATACATTCTGTATTACCTATTTCGTATCCATTAAATTGCCAATCCACTATATACAACCTCAATGTATACACATACCACGTATACCAGTTACAAATTTGAAAAATTAGATGTATAAATTATATATATTCTGAATTCAATACTTACAATATATTTTGGATTAAAGTTATATGTGTTTGAACACTTATGTGTGTTCAATTCAATGTTTGACATTTTGGCTAAAAAAGTTTCATATTTTTATCTGAGTAAACAGTTGATATTATAAGAATTTTTAAAAATATAATGATACAATGGATGTAATAGTATCTTACTATTAATATCCCAATTTAGTGACAAGTATTCAATTAAACGTCGATGATTAGTACTCTCAGACTTTTACAGTATATGGGAGTGAGCATTTGGGTACGAGAAAACAAGTAAAAATAACTCAAATGCACTTCGTAAATTATCTATTTTATTTGTTTGTATGTAAACAAACAACATAATTTATATATATATATATATATATATATATATATATATATATATATATATATATATATATATATATATATATATATAGAGTTGGTTTCATTTAAGAACCATGTAATTATTTAGGAACCATTTTTAGGCAAGGTGGCAATTTTGTAATTAAACTCAAGGTGGCAATTTTGTAATTAAGTCAAAATTGAGAGCCAAATTGGAAATCAATTAAAACCACTTTAAAATCCTAATTAACTTTAAATTAACATATCTAGAGTATAACTAGGTTTTAGGAAAAACTAAATACACCATTAGAACAAGCATTTAATTATCTTTCCAACGAGCACCCACTTGATATACTTTTGACGACTTTTTTTTTTTTTTTTTTTTTACAGTGAGTTTCGGTATATACACTAGTGTATATACTAAATATTCACCAGTGTATATACTAATTCACAAAAAACACATCTGAACCATATATACTATACACTAGTGTATACACTATATTCACTAATGTATAGTTATACACTAGTGTATTTATACACTACAGTAGTGTATTTATACACTAGTGTATACACTATATTCACTAATGTATAGTTATACACTAGTGTATTTATACAATATACACTAGTGTATACACTATATTCACTAATGTATAAGATGTATTCTCTATTGAATACATGGTATTCACTGGTGTATATTGTATATTCACTTGTGTATATTGCGTATTCACTGGTGTATATTGTATATTCACTTGTGTATATATATATTGTATATTCACTTTTGTATATTGCGTATTCACAATTAAAAGGAAATTAATATAAAGATTCGTATACATTAGTGAATATAGTGTATACACTAGTGTATAGTGTATATGGTTTAGATGTGTTTTTGGTGAATTAGTATATACACTGGTGAATATTTAGTATATACACTAGTGTATATACCGAAACTCACTAAAAAAAAAAAAAAAAAAAAAAGTCGTCAAAAGTATATCAAGTGGGTGCTCGTTGGAAAGATAATTAAATGCTTGTTTTAATGGTGTATTTAGTTTTTCCTAAAACTTAGTTATACTCTAGATATGTTAATTTAAAGTTAATTAGTATTTTAAAGTGGGTTTTAATTGATTTCCAATTTGGGGATTTGACTTAATTACAAAATTGCCACCTTGCCTAAAAATGGTTCCTAATGGTTCCTAAATAATTGATGGTTCCTAAATGAACCCACCTCTATATATCTATATAGAGGTGGGTTCATTTAGGAACCACTAAATATTTAGGAACCATTAGGAACCAATATTCACCAGTGTATATATATGATGTTCACCAGTGTATATAAAGCATATGTATATATATATATATACACTGGTGAATATTATATGTATATACACTGGTGAATATTATATGTATATACACTGGTGAATATCATATTAAATATACACTGGTGAATATCATATATATACACTGGTGAATATTGGTTCCTAATGGTTCCTAAATATTTACATGGTTCTTAAATGAAACCAACTCTATATATATATATATATATATATATATATATATATATATATATATATATATATATATATGTATATATATATATATATATATATATTGGGGTTCAAAAGAGATCTCTTTTTTTCTAGAGATCTAAGGATCCACTTTTTAACCACAAGATCACCTAAATTTTGTGGTTGAGATTAAAAGTTGGATTTAAATGAATTATAAGGAAAAGACACGGAGGGGCAGTTTAGTCTTTTTACCTTTTTCTTTTTTTTTTTACTCACACGCGCTTCTGCTTTTGTCTTTTGTCTTTTGTCTTCTGCTTTTGTGTCACATTTACCAAAACAATAATATATTCTTTCACATAAATGCATTAAACAAATATTGAGCACATTTACCAAATATATATTCTCCAACCACTTGCAATAAAGCCAAAATACATAATGCATTAAAAAAAATTATATTCTTTCACATACATAATGCATTAAACAAAATTATATGTAAAAACTATAGAATCATAGGTGATTACTAAACATTTGGTGACATTTTACATCAATATACTAAGACACATTATTAATAAAATCACAAGTGATTACTAAACGTTTTGTGACATTTTACATCAAAGAACTAAGGCACTAAATTATAAACAGTTCTTAATGTAAAAACTATGGAATCACAGGTGATTACTAAATATTTGGTGACATTTTACATCAAAATACTAAGTCACATTTTGCATCAACATAGTAAGTCACATTATTAATAAAATCACATGTGAACTAAACATTTGGTGATATTTTACATCAACATACTAAGGCACATTATTAAAAAAAATCACAGGTGATTACTAAATATTTGGTGACATTTTACATCAACATACTAAGACATTAAATAATAAACAGTTTTTTAATGTAAAAACTATATAATCACAGGTGATTAAATAAGCATTTAGTGACATTTTACATCAACATACTAAAGAAAATTATTAATAAAATCACAGGTGATTACTAAACATTTTGATGATATTTTACATCAACATATAAGGCACTAAATTAATACAATCACAGGTGATTAATAGACATTTACATCAAGGTACTAAGGCACTAAATTAAGAACCTTAAATGTATTAAGGTATTAAGGCACTAAATCACAGGTGATTTTCCTTTACAATTTGTTGACTACAAAATTACATTTAAGATATTTAGTGACTTAATTTAATAAAATCACATGTGACATAGTTATTGTTCAAAGAAAATACACCAAACCAAAAATATTCTCAAACAAAATATTTGTCTACTCATTTCAAATAAAATTCAACTAGTAAAGTAACATATTAAATTATTGTTGGTTGTTGAATCCCCTCTTTCTTCAATAGCTTCTTTTGAAATTAGCGTCATCATCTACAATTAAAAAAAAATCGGATCTAAGAATCGATTGTTAAAATATCCTTCAATCGATTGTTAATATTTGTGTCAAACCTTCAATTGATTGTTAATATTACAATCTAAGGCACATTATTAATAAAATCACAAGTGATTACTAAACATTTTGTGACATTTTACATCAACATACTAAGGAACATTATTAATAAAATCACAGGTGATTACTAAACATTTTTGTGACATTTTACATCAACATACTAAGGCACATTATTAATAAAATCACAGGTGATTACTAAACATTTTTGTGACATTTTACATCAACATACTAAGGCACATTATTAATAAAATCACAGGTGATTACTAGGTGATTACTAAACATTTTGGTGACATTTTACATCAAGGTACTAAGCCACTAAATTATAAACAGTTCTTAATGTAAAAACTTTAGAATCACAAGTGATTACTAAACATTTTTTATGACATTTAAGGCACTAAATTAATACAATCACAGGTGATTACTATAGATTTTGTGACAATTTACATCAAGGTACTAAGGCACTAAATTATAAAACAGTTCTTAATGTAAAAACTATAGAATCACAGGTGATTACTAAACATTTTTGTGACATTTTACATCAACATACTAAGGCACTAAATTAAAAAAATCACAGGTGATTACTATAGAATCACATGTGATTACTAAACATTTTTGGTGACATTTTAAATCAACATACTAAGGCACTAAATTAATACAATCACAAGTGATTACTAAAGATTTTGTGACAATTTACATCAAGGTACTAAGACACTAAATTATAAACAGTTCTTAATGTAAAAACTATAGAATCACAGGTGATTACTAAACATTTTGGCGACATTTTACATCAACATACTAAGGCACTAAATTAATAAAATCACATGTGATTACTAAAGATTTTGTGACAATTTACATCAAGGTATTAAGGCACATTATTAATACAATCACAGTTGATCAATTGAAGGTTTGACAATCGATTCTTAGATCCGATTCTGTTTGCTCAGTTTCTCCGGAAACTTCTTATTATAAAACTGAGCAAACAAAGCAATCACAATAATAATCGCACCAATCAACAATCTAACATTACTCATCCTCACATCTTCACTGTATCCGCGGCTCGTAACGATCTAAATTACAAATAAATCAAAAACAATTAACAAGTTATAACAAAACATGATCACAATTTGAAATCAAAATGTGTTGTTTTTTGTTTACCTATGATACAGATTCATCGAGCAAGTGTTTGATTGAGTGATGATCTAACAGATTGGCTTTCTTAGGGTTTTTGGTTGCGGAATTGACGTCAGCGGTGCCGTTGGTGGTCGTCATCGAGGATTTTGATTCGACTGGAATTTCTAGGGTTTGTCTGAACTGTGGAATTGACTAATTGGGGGTTTTCAGTTACTAAAGTGAAGATATTTTTCCAATGGGGCGAGTTTTGTTTTAGGGTAAAATTAATATTTTCTCTTTTCTTTTAGGCGCGTGTAACTTTTAAATATTTTCTGAATATGACTAAAATGCCCCTCCGTGTGTTTGATCTATTAATGAATTTGTGTGGCTAAAAGGGTGATCTCTGGATCTCTAGCAAAAAATAGATCCCTTTTGAACCCTCCCCTATATATATATATATATATATATATATATATATATATATATATATATATGACAATAATTTTCCATCTTGTTAGGTTCTTAAAAGTCTTACGATTTTTTATTAATTGTAACGTGTTCTTTAGCCGTCGTATGGTCCCGACCCCATCCATTGATAACTTTCTTATTTTATTGGTAAAAGTCAAAGAAAAACCACATAAATTTTCTTATTTGTTGTTATAATAAACCAACTCCCAATAATATGTAACAATCGTCACTCTCTCCGTTCTTAGTTAGTCTAGTATGTATGTAGATAATTATTGTATTGTATGTTACTAAAAATTTTAAAACTTGATTATTACTATTGATACGAGATTAAAAGTTATGTTTTCTGTTGTTTGATGACTTTTATAATATGTGTGTATACCTTTTATGAGATGATTTCATTAGTTAGGTGCACAGTAGATAGTCCCACTAGACGAGCTCCTAGATAACTTATCGGTTAACTTCGTACTTTAGATACTTTATCACTTTACTATATTTATTGATTGTTACAAATGAGATTCGTAATCGGGTTCGATAATTATACGTAAGGTAACTATTCAAAGGTTCCTTATATTGGGTTTCCGTATAACACACTTTGGAATGTCGACCGCTACTTGTGCGTTAAACGAAAGAAGATATTGAAAATTTTGGACTACACTGCGTCGCACCCAGGGCTAGGTGCGACGCAGCGGGGGCAACAACTTATTCTTTTCGTTTTTAAATGTTGACTCGAACCACGGTATGTCTTGGCTAGGCTCGTGGTTGCAGTCTTCTAACCCGGGCCTGGTTTGGTTTAAAGCTTTAAACATTTTACTAGACCCAATAGCCTTTTTGGTTAACCTAAACTAAACACAAATCTAACCCTAATCTCCTAAACCGTCACCTTCATCCTATCTCACCTTGCAGCCATCGAATTCAGCAGCCACAAATCGAAATTCTTGTAGCCCTCTTCATCTCCATCGTGGTATTCATCTCTTGGTGTCAAGGTAATCGAATTCTAATTTTTATTGATTTGTTTCTAGCCGAAAACCCTAATATGGGTTACATGAAACCGTTTTTATAATCTCTTCTTCTTGCAATCGATTTCCAACATATTCTAACCATCAAAATCTCATTTGTTTCATCAGCAACTCCGTGAATTCATCAAAGTATGTTGAATTGGTATCATTTTCTTTGAAATCTATTCATAACCGATTCTAAAATTTGGTTTGTTTTGAGTTTGTGTTGTCATTATAGTCGAATCTGAGATCGTGGAAGTGAAGCACTCAATTCAGTTCCTATTTAGATTATCCTCTTTCATATTCAGGTCCAAAACATTTTCTTTTTGTTATTGTATTCTTTGTGGTTAAAATTATCTATTCATATATATAATTGCATTGTATTTTCTATCGTTAAATCCCTAAATTATCGTTGTTTTGAGTTGAAGGTTGCAGACTGTTTTTGGGGAATTGAATACACTCATAAGACTTGAATGCTCTGATACCACTTGTCAAGATCGATTCACTTAATCACCTAAATGAATTGAAGATTTAGATCTAACAAATACAATTTGTATTGTAGCGGATAAACACAATTTGTATGAACAAGGTTATGATTAACAAGTTATATGAAAGAATAAATTTGATAGAACAAATACCTAGTTAATCAACAATGCCTCAATTGATTGTATTGTATTAATTTCAAAGAAACATACAATTGTTATCTCTTACAACCAACGTTCATATCACGAATAACAAAGGAACTATTTTATAGTCCTTGAGGCTACCTAACAAAGATATTCGTACAGATTACAATCGATTAAACCTATACAAAATCTATGTCCATACTCTATAGCTAGTTTGATCTCAAATCAAACTATTCTATCTACTTTTACCAACTATCACCAACTCACTGTTTGAACACGTGAAAGTACTTTAGTTGGTGATCATCATCAGTAGTTGAGGATCTTCATCAGTAGTCATCTTCCAATGATTATCCTCCTCTACTGATCAGTTGAAGATGATCCGTTTCTACTTATCAGTACTAAAGCTCTTAGCTACTGATCAGTACTCCATCTACATATTGATCAGTGCTTTGGGACTAAGAGTTTGTGCTACTACTGATCAATAGATAAAACTCTTTACTACTAATCAGTAGTAAAACACACTTAGTATATTTTTGTCCCAACAATCCGCGTCTATAGACCTCATATTTGTCATATCAAGCATAACAAACGGGACATCAGCATTTGATGAAAGGTCCTCGAAGTCATGACCCCCGCTCCTCATCCTAATCTCATATCCGTTATATTGGTGCATGAAAGAGTCGCCTGAACCTGAGTTTCATCGATGGGAGTAACTAGAACCGATGGTTTAGGAGTGAAAGTTTGATTGAACCTAAGATTATTGACTCTAGCTTCCCAAATGGGCAGGAAAGAAGAGTTGGCAGGGGTAAAAATTTGTTGTGAGATGAAAGTTATGTTGTTTGAGTTAGATTGGATGTAGCTAATGATATCTTCGGCAGAAACTAGTGTAACATCATCAATTATGGAAGATAATGGTTAAACCGAAAAACAGAGACTTAGAACAAAGACAAATAGTACAGAAGAATTGAGTTGAGGTTTTTCATGTTTCTATGAGTTTAAACTTTCCCAATGGCGGATTTATATAAATTCGAAAGGTGGCTTAGAAAATTTAAAGGTGGGGAATCGGACATGGCCAAACCATTTTTCTATTAGTCAATAGAAAAAAAATTCCATTTTTGATTTTATGCTGTATTATTTCTAAAATATCCTCTATACGTTTAGCAAAAAATAAAAAAAGATGCAATACTGGTAGACATTTGGCCCCGTGTCTAGTAATTAGGGAGTTCAAAAATCAAAAAATTGAATCGAAATCGATCAAGTAAAAAGATATGGTTCGCTACTGATGAATGAAAAACCGAAAATATTTTGTTTGGTTTTTCAAAAATTGAACCACGAAAACTGAAAACGGTCGAAATAAGATAACTGCGGTTAATGAAATATTTTTCTATTAGATTACTTATTTTGCATATGTATTAAAGATGTCAGTTACTTTTCGAGTTTGATAGATTGAAAATATTTAAGGGTAAAACGGAAAGTTATTACATTTTAATTATCAATATTTAGAAACATAACAATAATTTTGGGACAATTATAAATAGAAAGATGGACAGTTTTTTTTAAGACGGGAGATATATTACATCATTTTTAGACCAAAATCATTACAACTTATATGACAAAATGTTATAGCTTAATTAATGATTTTAATTATTAAGTCAAAGTTATACTTGATTGTAAAAAAAAAATTATAAATGAGATGTCTATTTAGTCGAACTAATCAAAGTCTAAAAAAAAAATCAAAACCAAAACCAAACCGAAATTAATTCTAATAAAAAATACTGAATCGAACTGTTCCTAACCCATTAAAAACTAAATTTTTGGTTTAAGCAAAAACTGAGTCATATTCAACCATGCTTAACTCCACTTTTATGTAGATTTCCCGAGAATAAAAGAAAAAATATTCACAACCTTATAAGGTTATGGATAAAATATATTAGACATGCATCAAACTTTATTATTGGGATAAAAATTAATCTCTAAATTTTCGGATATTATCAATTATGTTTATGAAGTACAATATTTTGAATTATTTTTTGTCGATTCCACAAGTAATACTAAATGCTAAAGTTACAAAAAAGCAAGAAGAACAGAAAATTCATATGAGTCGTCAAACGAACAATAGTCTAGTAAAACCTTTTGAAGTATAAAATTCCGTACTATATAAAATCAAGAGTTAATTACATAAATCGTCACTATGGTTTATCCAAAGCTACGGATTTCGATCTTAAGTTTAAAACTTTACATAATTCGTTCACTTTTGAAAATAAATTACGCATTAACGTCCACTTTGCATAATGTAGAGTACAATGGGAATTTAAGAGGATCCAAAATGCTCCATGATGTAGAGTACAATGGGAATTTAAGACTGTTAGATTATAGGGCCCAATCAAATGTAAGCACAAGCCCGTATGTGGGCTTGGGCCTGATAGGTTAATATTTCTTTTAAATAGGCTTCATATGTAATCGTTGTTAGTTGATGAAATACAAATATTATTCCACAAAACCCTATTGTTAATTTCTACATGGTATCAGAGCAGGTTACTTTCAAAAGTACCTGTTCGGACTAGAAAAATAGCCTACACGACTTGTAGGTTCGACCGAAAAACTAACCTGTTCGAATTGGACAATTCGACTGGAATCTTAACTCATTCGAATGAAAAACTAACTTGTTCGAATTGCCTTGTTCGATCCCAAACCCAAAGCACACGAACCATCTCGTCCGACTACAAAATTAAAGCACACAACCAGTTTGTTGTTCGACTACCAAATCAAAGCACACGACCAGTTTTTATTCAATTAGGTCTCGATTCGAGTAGGATTTCAGACAAGACTTGTACCTATTCGACTAGCTCCTTCTTCGATTAGTCCGTTCGACCAAACCAGCGACTAGCTCCTTCGACCAAACCAGGCGAATTGAATTGAATTGATGTTCGTTTTTGCTATTCGAATTGAATTGAGGTTTAGAATTTGAAGTGAATTGAGGTTTTCGAATCGAAGTGTTGTTGGGTGAATTGGATTGTTGGTCGTTCAACTAAGGGGTGAATTGAATTGCTGTTCGTTTGGCAGCTTCAACCTTAAAGCCCAATGACAAAGTTTAGCCCAAATCATTAATTAAAAAAAAAAAACCAAAGTTTAGCCCAAAACCACAATTTAAACAATTTAAAACAATTTAAACCACTATGGCTGACAACGAAAACAATAATCTCGCCATCCAACTAATGGAGTTGCTTCGTAACGGAACTCAGAACCAGTTCCAAAGTCCAAAACCAAATCCGTCTGATCAACTCAAGATTAGTTTAACATTGACAAGCACCAACTACCCGCTATGGGCTCGTATGATTCGAGTATCTATTGGGGGGAAATCGAAAGTGTATCTCAACCATCTTACTGAAAACCCTCCTGCCATCACTGATGAAAAATACGATGAGTGGGAACAAGCCGATCTTGTGGTTTTCTCGTGGTTAATTCAGAATATCGAGCCTAGTATCGCAAGTAATCTTACTGAATTTCCCACAGCGAAGTCACTATGGGAAGCCCTAGCCGTCACTTACAGTAGCGGGAAAGATAAATTGCAAACCTTCGATCTCCACGTTAAAGCTAATGAGTTCAAACAACAGCAACTATCACTGGAAGAGTTTTGGATAGGGATGCAGGGAATTTGGGGAGAAATTGATCGTCGGGATCCTAACCCGATGACGTGCACCGCTGACATAGCCACATATAATCGAGTCTGATCTGAAACAAAGTTGTTCCAGTTTCTGAACGGACTTGACCGGAGGTACGACCCAATTAAACGGGAAATTCTCCATTCTGATCCGCTCCCATCTCCCGAAACCGCGTATGCTGCGGTCAGAAAAGAAAAAGCTCACCAAGCTAATATTGACGGGAACCATGAGGCAGATATGGGTGTGGCAGCTGGGCTCAATACCACCGGCGATGGAGCACGGCTTGTCTCGAAGAATTATCGATCAGAAAAACTAGCATTCCGATCCCAGTCAAAGGTCGACAAAAGCAAGCTCAAGTGTGAAGAGTGTGGTATGTCAAAACACACCAAAGAGCAATGCTTTAAAATTGTTGGCCATCCGGACCGGTGGAATGAGAATCACAAGACCTCAAAGACTGGAAAAGTTGTGGCTGCTGTAGGAAGCACTAAAACTAGAGGCGTAGGAGAGACGAGTACCGATGGCACACCAGAACCAGGTATAGGGTTTGGTTGTTCTATACCAAACCCTCCGGGTAATGAATCTTTTTTAAATCCAAAAAGTTTTAATAAAAACTTACTCGATAAGTTAAATGAGTACGATTTAAAAAAGGAACAATGTGAGTCTCTTTCTGCCAAAGCTCATGTTGCAACCAAAGATTCTAAGTGTACTTCTTGGATCTTTGATTGTGGTGCCACCGATACGATGACGTTTGATATCACTGATCTCACGTCAAAATCTAGAGTTGATAAAACAAGAATTCACGCAGCAAATGGGGAAACTCTCCCAGTTAAAGGAGGGGGAACCATTGAAATTTCAAAATTATTACGACTCTCTAGATGTCTTTATGTACCATCACTATCACACAAGTTATTAATAACTCTCTAGATGTCTTTATGTACCATCACTACTAGAAACAGGGCTATCCTTGACCCGCTTTTTATGACCCACGCCAAAAGATGACGCGCAATGTCAAGAGTCATAAAACAACAGTCATATTGGGTAAAGGGATGACGCGTTTTCAGATGTGTCATAACGTATGGGTCATAATCAGTTAAAATTTAGATTTCGAAATGACGTTTGTTTTTCTTTGTCCTAAATAGGAGTCATGTATGGTTTTTTTTGGTTTTGGCGGTCGACTTCCCCCTCTTTCTCAGATCTAAAATTTCCCAAACTTAAACTTGGTTTTGACTTCCCCCTCTTTCTCAGATCTAAATGAAGCTTATTAACAAAAAAATCTCCTTTTTTTTTTTTTTTTTCTCTCCCCCCAAATTTCACACACCAAAAACACACCTGCTTCATCGATCCTCAATCTCTCACATTAATTTTCTCACAGGTTATATCTATATATTTTTTTAAGGAGTATAATTATTTTCACATTAATTTTGTTTTCAACAAGAACAGATGGATCCTCATCCCATCCCCAATTCACTCACATCTTTTTTTTCTCTTTTAGAACCCTAAAAAAATCCATCCACCACCATCACAGTCGCACCACCCCGTCACCATCACCACAGCCTGCACCACCACGCCACCACCACCACAACCATCCACCACCACAGTCGCACCATGTCACAACCACAACCGTATTACAACCGCATCACCATCGCTGCTAGGGTTTTCACATTTTTTAGCCGTAAGTATTTCAGATCTAACTTTTTTTTGTGTTGTTTTATGGATCTGTATTTCATATAAACATGTTTATATTGTTGTAATGTTGTGTGTGTTGTTTTTGTTATTGTGTTTAAAAGGTAAAAGGAAAGATGTCACAGGAAGTTTAAGCACCCAAGACATGGTTCTCTTGGATTTCACATAGGCAAAGGTATATATCTATATCTATACACACATTTTTGTATTAGTTATACTGTATTTAGATTAGATTTGGTAATTATAAATTTTTCCACGGAAATATAGTTCTTTACACGAACTCTTCAATTTAGATGGCATAATTCTTTATGCTCAATATTCACATATGATTGTTCGAGAGGGCGGTGCCTTGCCTGCTCGGGTACTGTGTACTATTATATGATGTCGGTCTAATTTCTGTGCATCAGTACTTTTAATTACGAATGACGAAATCGTATTTTCATGTAGAAAGACGTACGAGTACATCACTATATCAGCTCGTCAATAAACACTTTTACTTGCATAATTAAAACCTCGCCGCTATTGAAATGGTAATATATCTGTATGTTACAAATGAAAGTAGAATAATAGAAATGTGTTAAGACTTGATAAGCTATTAGCACGAGGACAGGCGACTAGTTATTTATTTTGGATAATGACACTTGTTCTTTTGTAGATTGATGCTCATGTTGGCGGAGTAAATGATCTTGCATTCTCTCATCCCAACAAGCAACTCTGTGTGATAACGTGTGGGGACGACAAGGAGTTCCATGCCTTTAAATACTACCTACTGACCACATTTCTTGTACAAAAGGGAGACCCGCCTTTCATGAATATTAATATAATTGCTAAGTTTATGTATGGTCTTGGCATAGTAGATCTAATAGAATGAATGGGCTGGCCTGCTTGGGTAATGGTTCAAAATGGGTACCTTTCGGCACATGTTAAAACTGGTCAAATTGCGTTTGGCTGACTCGACACACTTTTCGTTTTAAATATCTTATAAATAATCAGTGTGTAAAAACTCCAATATAATTACAAAATGTGTATTTATTCAAACTATCTAATTTATTGGTTAAAATGATTAAAAGGATTTAACCTTTATCCAAATACAGTGTGGGCTCCTTCTGATCTGTTTGACTCATTTCTTATCTAGCTGAATTCTGTATATACCCATTGGAAATAAAAACATAACCTGATCCGAAAGGTTAATATTTTAGGTTAGCGTTTAGCAGATTTGAGAACTGGTTTTAAAGACCTCTCTTTCTATCGATGGTCTAGAGGTAAGCTCGGTATCTAACTCTTCCATCGCTTAGTGTTTGGTTAAAGGTTGCCACAAGTGATTGCCCATGGAGGTCATTGTTTGGTTAGTACTGCTAATCTCCCTGACAAGAAGTATCATTAAGCTCACATACTTCATTCAGTTACTAACAGTGATATGTCCTTACAGATTTTTTGTGGTTACATGTTCCCTTTTGTAATTATATTAATATTCGATTTTTGGTTATATTATACTATTTCAGGCTCTTTTCATGTGGGACTAGCAAAGATGGGGAGTCACACATTGTGGAATGGAACGAGAGTGAAGGGGCTGTAAAAAGAACGTATATGGGTTTCCGAAAACGATCTTTAGATAGAAAAAGGAAAGCAGTAAGTAGCAAAGCAACCTTTTTTACTGAATAAGTTTTCTAGTTTTTATATAAGCTGTAAGTAGCAAAACAACCCTTAATTAACCTTCTTGTCGTAATGTCTCTTAATTTTTCAGACAAAGGTAAATGCGACACCAAAGAAGGATGGAAGTAAGACCTCAACAGCTGAGATTGCAGGTGCTCCTCGAAGAAAGAATACAAGGCATGACGGCTGATAATGTAAAACAATGCCTTAATGTATGTGATTTTAATGTATTGGTAATGAAAAGATTTGTTGAACAAGTGTGATGTAATGAAAAGCTTTGGTGATTGAGTTACATAAGAATGTGGAGAAAAGTTTTAGAAAATCGGAATCAATTTTTTTTTTTTTTATATATAAAAATTATGACGCGCAAATACGAAGGTAAAAAAGGAGAGTCATATAACGCGGGTCTTAAAACGAAGGTCAAAAAAGAAAGTCATGTAACGCAGGACATAAGTGCGCGTCATTCAGTTATGACGCTTGTTTGCGCGTCATGAAATATTTATGACTGGTCCATCCTTGACGCGCATTTGCGCGTCATAAGGCCTCTTCTTGACACGCATTGCGCGTCATTAATAGCCCTGTTTGTAGTAGTGTATTAACCGTCAGTCATGTTACGAAAAAATTAAACTGTGTGGTATTAATGCACCCCACTTTTTGCCTTTTGCAGGATATCAGAACGGGGAATATCATTGGGCGTGGTACTGAAAGACAAGGACTCTACCAAGTTGATGAAGTTACTCAACATGGTTCTGTTCTGCTCACTCAGGTCCAACGATAGGAAAGCTTGGTTATGGCACAGAAGATTAGGCCATCCATCCGCTGGTTATTTGAGACAATTATTTCCGCACTTATTTCCTAATAATAAAACTTTCCATTGTGATACTTGTATTTTGGCTAAGAGTCATAGACAAACGTTTAAACCTAATGATACTCGAGTTGATTCTCCTTTTTCGTGAATTCATTCTGATGTTTGGGGTCCCGCAAAAATTGAAGGGGGACAAAATTATCGTTATTTCCTATTATTTATTGATGATTGTACTTAGGGGTGTTCAATCGGTCGGGTATCGGTTCCATGGATTTATTCGGTTCGGTTTAATCGGTTTTTGATATATATTATAACCGGCCAAATCCAAACCAAATGATAGAAAATCCAAACCAAACCAACCAAATAAAATTTCGGGTTAATCGGTTCGGGGACCGTTAAACCATAGATATAATTTTCAAATTTCTACTTATGAAATAACGCAAACAACAACATAACAAATTGTAGGGAAAAAAATGCTAACAAGATCAAATTTACTTTAACTTCATAGGAAATTCAGAAATCCAAATTAAACTTGAAATTATCCAAAACAAAAGTGAACCACAAAACTAACATTCAAAGAAATCTCGATGACATACAAAAAAAAACATTTAAAATAAATACTTCATGCTCACATGTCTGCTACATGCCTACATAAAAGGAAAAACATAGTTGATAGAGCTTGAAACTTAGTTATCCCTCAAAGCTCCTGTAAAAAAAACCATCAAATATTGTTACCATACACATCACCATTTCAAGTTTTAAATCACTAAAATTAATGATACCAAAATATTACGACTTACATGTTCAGTGGATATCTATTTCATTATTCATCACAGGATCCATATCACATTAAAGGGTTGTCATCATTCACAAGTTCTACAAATATATAAAAAAAAGATAACAATTATATAAATAGATGGCGCTAAAAGAATATACGCCAAACAGAGAATCAAAGATAAACAAATGTTAGGGGAAAAAAACGCACCTTCTTCAATTTTCTGGATTTCTTCCCAGTTTTCTAGAACATCCGTTGGCAAATAACTTCCACGTACCCAGTCTTGGGTACAAATCAAACTTTCAGTGATGCGAGGAGTTAGGGAACTCCTAAATGCATCTAAGACACGACCACTTGTACTAAAAACTGATTCGGAAGCAACAGTGGAAATTGGAATTGCCAAAACATCTCTAGCTATTAGAGATAGAACGGGAAACCTTGGGCTGTTTACTTTCCACCAGTTTAAAATATTAAAGCTTTCAGACTCTTCTTCGGTCTCCTCTTTTAGATACCTATCCAACTCAGATTTTGAGTCCCTCGTACCACTTTCAACCTTCCTCCGCTTCATCTCCATTCTAACCTGTTGGAATAAAAAAAAACTTCAAGTTAAATAGAGTAATATTAAAAATGTAAAAGGATTATGGAAATATTTACCTTATCTTTTAACATGACTGAGGGCTCCACATTTGTTGTATTTTTATTCGCAAATGATGAAGAAGTAGAAGACTCAGACATTAAAGGTGTCTTTGGTGGGGCATGAATTCTTACATAATCGTAATACAACTAATACAAAGACTCCTCTATGGTGTCACACATTGAAGTACCTTCAGTTTCACCGTACACATCCACAAGTAACACTTCCATATAGTCTCTCTTTCGTGTTGGATCAACCATCGAAGAAACTAGCGTTACCATATTACACTTTTCTAGACTTCCATAATACTTGTCATACTTCACTTTCATTAACTTTGCCATCTCAACAAGACCAGAACCATAAAGACCCTTACGCCAATTTTTCAAAAGAACATCAATCGAAGTTATATCATCTAAAAACGTGTTTGATGTCACATAATGTTGCCCTGAAACTTTCAAAGTCAGTTCATAAAAGTGTTGTAGAAACCTGGCCAATCTCCTAACATTAGCCCAATCACCTGATGTTGGCACCCCGGTCTTCTCAAGATCCTCCCTGTAATATCGGTCTTCACTATCATATCTTCCAAAAGCCCGTTCATAATGTTGAGCAGTTTCCAGCATCAGATATGTGGAATTCCAACGAGTAGGGACGTCTAGAATCAAACTCTTGGTGCTGGAGCATTTTTCAAATTCGGCGTATTCTTTAAACTTCTTCAATCTCATAGGAGATTGTCGAATATACTTCAAAGCAGCTCTAACTGAATCGACAGACTTCCCAATATGACTAAAACCATCTTGCACTATTAAATTCATAATATGGGCAATACAACGCACATGTAACCATTTCCCTTCTAAAACACAATTATCCCAATTCGCAAACTTACTTTGCAAATATTCAATAGCTTTGTCATTAGCGCTCGCATTATCAACACTAATAGTAAAAACATTCGACTCAATCCCCCACTTTATTAAGCACATCTCTACCGCTTTTCCAATTTCAACACCTCGGTGACTTGATATGGGACAAAAGTTTAGCACTTTTTTTCTTAATACAAAGTCATTGTCAACATAGTGAGCCGTCAAACACATGTAGTTTATTCTTTGCACGGAAGTCCAAGTATCTGTTGTCAAACAGATCCGTCCAATGTTACCCTTTAGTACAACACCAACTTTTTTCTTTTCCTTAAGATACAACTCATAACAATCTCTAGCCATGGTGATTCTGGATGGAAGATAAAATGATGGTTGGCAAGCATTTAGAAAATACCTTAAACCCCTTCCCTCAACAAATTTGAATGGGAGCTCGTCGACAATTATCATATATGCTAACGCCTTCCTAATTGCTTGCTGATCAAATTTCCAAGAAATCATCTTCTTATCATCATCATCATCTCCCCCTTGAAAAGATATTTGTGCTTGATCAGTAGGCGTATTTCCAGGAAGTTTTTCACACTGTCTCAAATGACCCCGCAAGGTACTAGTTCCGTGAAGTTTAGTATCAGAAAAGTACACCTTGCCACAATGTCTACATGAACTTTTGTTCTCCCCTTTCTTGGTAACAAATGAGTCAAAATGGTTCCAAACAAAAGACCGTTTGCGGTTTGCTCGAGGTTTCTTTTGTTTCTCGCCATTGTTGACGCCCATGTCTACCATGTTCACTTGTTCCTGTCCAGACATCTAAAAACAAAAAAGTAGAAATATCTTTTCTCATATTTCCCTATATTAATACGTATAAGTACAAGAAAATCCATGCAAAAAAATGAGGTAATGACTATCTAAGCCTCACATAAAGTATGACAGCAACAAATAAAAAAGGGGCAAATTGAAATGACTTTGATCACCTACTCTCCAAGACTAACTGTACATGTACTCAAATACATAGTAGAAATTAAATCATATTGGATATTGACTAACAAAATCTCCAAGACTAACTGTACATGTACTCAAATACATAATAGAAATTAAATCATATTGGATATTGACTAACAAAAGTATGACAGCAACAATAACAAATAAAAAAGGGGCAAATTGTATTGTAGTGACTTACCTACTCTCCAAGACTAACTCTACATGTACTCAATACATAATAGAAATCAAAATTATATTGGATAATTGACTAACAGAAAGTATTACAGCAACAAATAAAAAAGGGGCAAATTGCAGTCCAAGACTAATCTTCGATCGCCTACTGTCCAAGACTAATCCACATCTGTTTCTTGTACTCAATACATAATAGAAATTAAAATATGTTGGATAATTGACTAACACGTAATACAAAGATTTATCATACAAATCAGCACAAACAACCCATTAAGAAGATTAAAACAAAAAGGGCAATTATGAAGTGCTAAATATCTTAAACTACAAGTTTTCATTCATAAAGCAAAAAAGAGACAATAAAATACAGATTCTTGATAAAATTATCAAAGTAGCAGTATTACAAAATATAGAATCAATACTAAAAACATACCTTGACCACTTCACTCTTGATATTGATTGAAATTGAGAAGGAGAAGCAACTAAGAAGATGGTAAACACTTGATCTCCAGTGACGAAGTAAGCAGAATCGATTACATATTTATAATCAATTATTGTAGTTAAAAACAGAATAAAATCAAGGGTTGACACAATTAAGGACGAAATGAAATCACATAAGAACATTTGAATGGAAATTACCCGTTAATTTAGCAAGGAGGGTATAATTTGTGTTGAATTCTAATTAGGTAAATTGAAAATTCTAAAAATTGAATACAAAGTGAAGGCTGGCAACTAAAAATGAAATTGGGCCTTTGAAATATATCGGGTTTTCGGGTAGGCCCAGAATATAATCTTGAGATCCATAACCAAACCATAAACCAATACTTATGTTCGGTTTCAACCGAATAACAATCCGCAACCAAATAAGCCAAACCCAAATAAACCAAATGCATTTGGATTGGTTGGTTATTCGGGTGTAACCATTTAATGAACACCCCTAATTGTACTCGTATGACATGGACTTATCTTTTAAAAACTAAGTCTGAAGTGTTTATTAAGTTCACATCGTTTTGTCACATGGTAAAAACCCAATTCAAACAGGACATACAAATTCTCCGATCCGATAATGGGGGAGAATTCTGTAATACTTGTATGAAAAACGTTTGACAAACGCGGGGAATCATTCATCAAACCTCGTGCGCTCACACCCCTGAACAAAATGGGGTTTCAGAACGCAAAAATCGTTTCTTGTTGGAAATCACTCGTGCTCTAATGATTGAATCACAAGTCCCAAAGTCTTTTTGGCCAGAAGCAGTTGTCACTGCTACATACTTGGTTAATCGTCTTCCGACCCGAGCTCTAGCTCTCAAAACTCCTCTCCAGATACTCACCTGAAAGAAGTTCAAAGGGGTCAAGATATCCAGTTGCAAATATCGCAAAGAGGAATTTAGTTCCAGAAGCCAGATCCTTCGCAAACGCCATTTCTTTCGAAAAATACCAACAAGTGTCGAAGAAGCACTTAAATATAAAGAATGGAAGGAAGCAATTGGCATTGAACTTGAAGCCCTGAAAAGAAGTGAAACATGGAAAGAATGTGAACTGCCTCCAGGAAAGAAACCCGTTAAATGTCGGTGGGTATTCACTATCAAGTATAAACCCGATGGATCAATCGAAAGGTATAAACCTCGATTAGTCGCAAAGGGGTATACTCAGACTTATGGGATTGACTACTGTGAGACCTTCTCACCAGTAACCAAGATTGATACTATTAGAGTTCTATTCTCAGTTGCAGCAATCAAGGATTGGCCACTGCACCAATTTGATGTCAAGAATGCCTTCCTACATGGAGAACTGAAGGAAGAAATCTACATGGAAACTCCACCTGGAATTTATGATAGTTCCGAGTCCAGGAAAGTTTGCCGACTAAAGAAATCTTTGTATGGTTTAAAGCAATCTCCACGGGCTTGGTTTGGTCGATTTACCACAGTGATGAAGAAATATGGTTACAATCAAAGCAATTCTGATCACACCTTATTCTTGAAACGGAGAGGTAAAATCATAACCTGTTTAATAATCTATATTGATGACATGATTATTACAGGAGATGATTCGGAGGAAATGACAAAATTGAAAGCCAATCTCTTTAAAGAGTTTGAAATGAAAGATTCAGGAAGACTCAAGTATTTTCTCGGAATCGAAGTTCTAATATCAAAAGCAGGGATCTTCATTTGTCAGCAAAAGTATGTCCTTGATTTATTAGCGGAGACGGGAATGCTAGATTGCAAACCTGCAGACACTCCCATGATTGCTAATCAAAAATTGTTCATGGAAGATGAAGCTGAACTGGCAGATAAAAAAAGATATCAGAGAACGGTGGGAAAGCTGATTTACTTAGCTCATACTCGGCCAGACATTGCATACGTTGTGGGGGTTATAAGTCAATTCATGCACCAACCTCAAGTCCAGCACATGGAAGCAGCTTTACGGATTATCATGTATCTCAAGGGAACTCCTGGACACGGTGTTCTATTCAAAGCAAATGGGCACCTGAAGATTGATGCTTATACCGATGCTTACTGGGCAGGCGACAAAGGTAATAGGAGGTCTACATCAGGGTATTTTACCCTAGTGGGAGGAAATCTTGTTACATGGAGGAGTAAAAAGCAAAAAGTTGTCGCCCTCTCAAGTGTTGAAGCTGAATTCCGAGGAATAGCACGAGGATTAGCTGAAGTCTTATGGCTGCGAAAACTATTGTCAGAAATTGGGTATCCCTCAGAAGAAGCCAGTAAGATCATGTGTGACAACAAAGAGGCTATCCAGATCTCAGGAAATCCAGTTCAACATGATCGAACCAAACACGTTGAAGTTGATAGACACTTCATCAAAGAAAAACTTGAAGATGAGATTATCGAGCTTCCGTTTGTTTCATCAAAAGATCAGCTTGTAGACATCCTTACAAAGGCGGTTACCGGAAAGATCTTCGCTCACTGTCTTGACAAGTTAAGCACTGGAAATCCCACTACTTAGCTTGAGGGGGAATGTTAGATTATAGAGGCCCAATCAAATGTAAGCCCAAGCCCGTATGTGGGCTTGGGCCTGATAGGTTAATATTCCCTATAAATAGGCTTCATATGTAATCGTTGTTTGTTGATGAAATACAAATATTCTTCCACAAAACCCTATTGTTAATTTCTACAAAGCCAATACATGATTGTCATGTGTATAAGAATCTTATACTGATCTAAAATTTTTAGACTACTCATTCAACCATTTCAACTTTTTCTTTTAATTAGGCTATCCAATTAGACCATATAAAAGTGCCATGCACCGTATAGTGTCTAAAAACATAAAAGTACAATATGAATGAGTATAAAACCAATTGCATTTTAGATGCACCTACATATATCCTCCAAATTACAACAACCACCTTATGTTGTTAGGAGTTTTAGTCTATGACTAATTCGTAGATTTGATATTTGCTAGCTGTCAATAATCCCTTACTAACAGGTTTTGACTTATTATTAGCCACGTTGTATGTTGTGCAGCACGTGGATGCACCCAGTTGAACTTTTCTTATTTTGTATGGCTTTATATAGCCTTATTGGCTATTCAATAAACTCAAGCTTTATAGCTATCAAATTGAGTCATTCATATTCATTGTATAATCACTGATTAACAATGGTATCAGAGCCATCAAAGGTCTGATTGTGAGTAATTTTACACGAGAGAAGGACCGATGACAGAAGGAAACGAGAAGCATACGAGTCCTAGTCTTCCTATGTTCGATGGCTACTACGAACACTGGGCAAAACTAATGGAGAACTTTCTGCGTTCCAAGGAGTATTGGAACCTCGTGGAGAATGGTCTTCCGAGATCGGGTCCAAACGCAACACAGAATAATGAGCAGAAGTTAAAGGACTTGAAAATCAAAAACTATCTCTATCAGGCTATCTCTAGAGAAATTTTAGAGACAATTGTAGAAGATGACACATCAAAACAAATATGGGATGCAATGAAGAGAAGTATCAGGGGTCATCAAAGGTTCGAAAGGAGCAACTCCAAGCATTGAAAAGAGAGTACGAGTTGCTAAGCATGAAAGAGGGAGAAAAAGTTGACAGCTACATGTCAAGAACTTTATCGGTGGTGAACAAGATGAAGATTATGTTGGGTTAATCGGGTTTATTCACGTATCGGTTCGGTATAATAATAACTTGGTATTTGTTTAACCAAGTTATCATATGTAGGTTGCATGAAGTTACTTTATTTCATTAGCTAGTTATTTAATACACACGTTTGTTAGTGGTGTGTTAGTGGTAGTAGTAGTTATGAAAGTAGAAGTGGTCTAAGTAGTTGTTAGTTTTATTTTACTAAGTCTATTAGTGGGTGAGTAAAAGTAGGATAGTAGGTTGTATTTTTTCTTTATATGAATGTTGACAGTAACTAGAAAGCTATGAAGAAAAGTTTAATCCAATTTAGTGTATCTTTAAACTCTCTGATTTCCAACAATTGGTATCAGAGCCTGAGTTCCTTTGATCAGGCTTGTTGATAGCGAGAGACTAACCGGGTTGCGGAATAAACGGACAGGAAGAGTCGGGAAAGCAGGTGGCTTTGATTCGGTTCGTTTTGCGAGTGACGGAAAACGGTAAAGGTGGTGGTGACCTTGTTTTCTTGATCGGTAGAAGAGTTCTCTCGAAACAAGCTTGGTTAAAGAGAAAAGGGCTGTAACATGGAAGGAGAAATGGCGGTAGTACAAGCTAGGGTAGGAGGTACCATGTATTTTCAAACTCCGGTTTTGACTCCAAAGAATTATCCGGTATGGGCGGTCAAGGTTAAGTCAGTTATGGATGCGAATGGAATATGGGAGACGGTCGAGCCGAGGGCTTTAGGGGAAGAACAAGATCCAAGGAAAAAGAAACAAGCACTCGCGTTTTTGTTTCAAGCAATTCCCGAAGACATGGTGTTGCAAATGGCGAGTTACACCGATCCCAAACAAGTGTGGGATGGACTGAAGACACGATATTTGGGAGTGGATCGGGTGAGAACGGCTCGCTTTGCAACATTGAAGAGGGAGCTTGAAAGTTTGCGTATGAAGGAGGGTGAATCTGTAGATGAGTTTGTGACTAAGTTAAGCGGTTTAGCTTCAAAGGCAAGGAGTCTCGGGTACGAGCTTGAAGAAGTAGACTTGGTGAAAAGATTACTTGACTCGATGCCTAAGTCATTTCTTCAGATAGTGGCCTCAATAGAACAATGTTTCGAGTTGGATGCTATGTTGTTCGATGAAGCGGTCGGAAGGTTGAAGGCTTACGAGGAGCGCTTAAGAGGAACCGAGAAAACGGAGGACATTCAAGGTGGTTTGTTGTTGGCAAGTGATGAAAGGTCAAATGGTTGTAAACATTGTGGCAATGGCGGTTCACATCGGGGTGGCTTTGGACGTGGCCGGGGAGGAGGTCGTGGGTCCGGGAGAAGTCGAGATGGTAATGACCGTGTCCGGGATAAAAGTCACGTTAGATGTTTCAAGTGTGGTGAATTTGGTCACTACAACAGTGAGTGTCCGAAATGGGAAAAAGAAGAAGCAAACTTAATCGAAGATGAACCCACGTTGTTATGAACGAGTGGTACGGATAAACCGATTAAGGGGGTGATTGTTGGGTTAATCGGGTTTATTCACGTATCGGTTCGGTATAATAATAACTTGGTATTTGTTTAACCAAGTTATCATACGTAGGTTGCATGAAGTTACTTTATTTCATTAGCTAGTTATTTAATACACACGTTTGTTAGTGGTGTGTTAGTGGTAGTAGTAGTTATGAAAGTAGAAGTGGTCTAAGTAGTTGTTAGTTTTATTTTACTAAGTCTATTAGTGGGTGAGTAAAAGTAGGATAGTAGGTTGTATTTTTTCTTTATATGAATGTTGACCGTAACTAGAAAGCTATGAAGAAAAGTTTAATCCAATTTAGTGTATCTTTAAACTCTCTGATTTCCAACAGATTCACGGTGAGAGAATCGATTCAAGTGCAGTGGTAGGGAAAATTCTAAGATCTATGACGACTAAGTTCAATTATGTCGTCTGTTCGATAGAAGAATCACATGATATAAACACCTTAAGCATTAACGAGCTTCATGGGAGTTTGCTGGTCCACGAACAAAGAATGCATGGCAAAGAAGACGAAGAACGAGCATTAAAGGTTGTCACAACGGGTGAAGCATCAGGTGGAAAAGAAGAGTTTAGTTTTGGTGTAAGAGGACGAGAGGTCGTGGAAGTTTTAGAGGAAGAGGAAGAGGAAGAGGACGAAGACGTGGCTTTAACAAAGCCATCGTTGAATGTTATGATTGCCACAAGTTGGGGCATTTTCAATACGAATGTCCTAACTATGCTCATTATGCCAACGAAGTTGAGTTTGATGATGACGTTGAGATGTTGCTCATGTCATATGTGGAACTACAAAATTCTACAAGGGAAGCGGTATGGTTCTTAGATTCTGGCTGTAGCAACCACATGTGTGGGGAAAAACAATGGTTTTTTGAGTTAGACCATTCATTTAGGCACTCGGTAAAACTCGGAAATAACTCACAGATGGCGGTCATGGGGAAGGGAAGTATAAGAATGCAAGTTGAAGGCAGAAGTCATATGATCACTGAGGTATTTTACATTCCCGAACTAAAGAATAATTTACTTAGCATTGGGCAATTGCAAGGAAAAGGCTAGCCATTTTAATTCAAGACAATGTTCTCAAAATCTACCACTCAACTTGTGGGTTGATTTTACAAACAAACATGTCTGCAAATCGAATGTCTGTATTTTTTGCTACTGTACCTACTAGTGCTTCAAAATCTCAATGTCTCCAAGCATCATCATCATCAGATAATTGGATACAGACTTATGACATAAAAGGTTTGGTCATCTCAACATGAAAGGGTTGCGTACTTTGGCATATTGAAAGATGGTCGTTGGGCTGCCAATTCTGAAGGCAAGCTCCAAGTTGTGTACCGGGTGTGTTGTTGGAAAGCTACATCGTGATGTCTTTCAAAATTTAAGCACATGGAGAGCCACTCAACCGTTGCAGCTAGTACACTCAGACATTTGCGGTCCAATCACTCCGGAATCAAACAACAACAAAAGGTATATACTTACATTTATTGACGATTATAGTCGTAAAATGTGGATATATTTTTTACATACCAAGTCAGAGGCATTCCCGATGTTTAAAAGGTTCAAGATTATGGTTGAAAAAGAGTTAGGCAATTACATTTGTTGTTTGCGTACTGACCGAGGTTGAGAATTCACCTCATCAGATTTTAACAATTATTGTAGAACAAATGGGATTCGAAGGCAACTCACTGTAGCCTACACCCCACAACAAAACGGTGTTGCGGAGAGAAGAAATCGGACATTAATGAATATGGTACGATGCATACTTAATGATAAAGAAGTTCCGTTAGAGTTTTGGCCCGAGGCTGTAAATTGGGCGGTCCATCTGTTAAATCGATGTCCAACATCAGCAGTAAAAGATAAAACACCAGAAGAAGCATGAAGTGGACGGAAGCCTTCAGTTGAGCACTTTAAAGTATTCGGGTGTGTTGGACATGTTCACATACCTGATGTGAAACGTAAGAAGCTAGACAACAAAAGGTTTAAGTGTGTATTCTTGGGAATTTTCCACGAGTCAAAAGGTTACAGAATGTTTGATCCATCAACAAGGAAAATTGTTGTAAGTCTTGATGTAGTATTTGATGAGGAAGAACAGTGGAATTGGGAGAAGAAAGAATTAAAACATAATGTTCTTAGATGGGATGATGATACCGAAGAGAACAGAGTTAACAATGTCTTCATTTAATAGTTTAGTCATCCATTATTATGCTAATAGTTTAGGATCAAACATGTAATGTCTTCACTTTTCTTATTTAGGATTAAAAGTTTTCATTTAATAGTTTAGTCATCCATTATTATGCTAATGTTAATATCTGTAACAGAGTTAACAATGTCTTTGAGGTGTTTTATTTGTTTCCATGTTATAAGAAAAACATGTAATGATAAATATTGCTGATCTCTTAAAGTGGCTTATTTTTACGCTTACAGCAAAATCAGTTAATGAGTCATAAGCTCTTTAGATGTCCGCCAAAGATTTTGAGAAAACTGGTATACTTTGTGGGTGCTTAAAGAAATTCTCGGGATCAACTTTGGCTTTGATGCGAATCAACTTTTTGAAATTGTCTTTCTTCCAGTACGTCTCGCCCCAAACTCTTGCTTCTTCATAAGTAGCACTTCCAACACCCAAATCCAAATCATTGTAATTCAAATACGCCTCCCTTGGGTTCTTTGACACATACGGAGCTATAAAGTCGTTAAAGCTTCTCAGCCAACTTATACGGCCAAGTGATACTTGAGTCGAGTCTGAGGCTTGATCATCAAAATCAACAACTTGGTGAAATTGGTACAGCACCCCGGCTCTGTGAGGAAATGGAATTGCCGTTTCCGAGTAGTCTTCCATCCTTCCGCCAAAAGAGTGCATGTTCAGAGTTGCTCCTGAGAAGTCGTTTTCAAAAAACTTTTTCCATATATGTTGGAGCCCACTGATGGGGATCGGTGTCCGTACATAGTCTAATTTGTTTTTGCCATTTAGAGTGACAATGGAAGAACGGTTCGCAAGAATCTCGGTTGAGGTGGAACTTGTTAATCCCGCAAATATAAGTGAAGACTGGACCATACTAACTTCTTGGCAAATTTCTCGTGTAACATTGAGCTCTGGGAACGTTTGGTCCAGTAATGGAAGCAATGTATCGGTTCTGCCCAGATAAAGTCCATAAAAGAACATTCGCATGGTTTTCTTGGTGGTGTTTCCGATATATTCGCTGTTCATCTGAACTCTTATGATTAGATTTCGATCACCTTTGGGTATAACATATTGAAATTTATGAAAAATTTCTGTTCCGCCTTCTTCCAAAGTTATATTCCTTTCAAAGGTAGTTACAAGTTCGGGCACTGGAACCAACCTCAGCTTCCAAGCAAGAACGATTCCAAAGCTAGAAGCACCACCACCTCGAATCGCCCAAAACAAGTCTTCACCCATTGACCTCCTATTGTGAATAGTACCATTCACATCCATGAACCGAACATCAACAACATTATCAGCAGCAGTACCATATTTCTTGATCAGGTATCCATAACCACCACCACTCATGTACCCACCAACACCCACCGAGGGGCAAACACCAGCCGGAAAGTACAACGTATTGGTCTTCTGAGAAATCGCATAGTAAAGTTCACCAAGCACAGCTCCAACCTGGACCCATGCGGATCTCTTTGCAACATTCACGTCTACAGACCTCATGTTTATAAGATCAAGCATAACAAACGGGACATCAGCAGTTGAGGAAAGGCCCTCAAAATCATGGCCCCCGCTCCTGATCCTGATCTCATATCCGTGTTTCTTAGTGCATAAAAGAGTCGTTTGGACCTGAGTTTCATCGACGGGAGTAACTATAACTGATGGTTTAGGAGTGGAAGTTCGATTGAATCTTAGATTATTTACTCTAGCTTCCCAAATGGGTAGGAAAGAAGAATTGTCTGGAGTGAAAATTTGTCGAGTAATGGAAGTGATGTTGTTTGAGTTGGATTGGATGCAACTAATGACATCTACAGCAAGTGGTGTAACATCATCGATGATGGAGGATAACGCTCCCCGTGAAACCGAAAAACAAAGAGAAAGAACCAAGAGAAAGAATACAGAAGAATTGAGTTGAGGCTTCTTCATGTTTGTATGAGTTTGAATTATGCGAATGGCGTATATCTCTATATATAGAGTCGAGGGCAGATATGTGCTGCCTTTGTATGCATGAAATGTCTCAACCTACGATGTTTCCTATTTGTTGATAATTTCAAACTTTAAAAATACTTCAAATGACACTGTCTATATGAATTGAATCTTCAACAAATAAGCTCATCAATGACAACTTTTCTCTTAATCAAGATAAGGATTGAGAAATGGGGTTTTGTTTAATAAACATTATGAGAAAGAGCTAAATGTTTACTATTTTAAAAAGAGCTAAAAGTTTTGAAATTTATTAAATTTTATTTCGAAATCTATGGTATGTATCTAATTGTAATTAGATATATTGTATTTATACAAATACTATATATCGTTATTGTATTTATTTGGGTTTACATGATAACCATATAAGGAACCACGTAAGTTGTCAATTTGTCATGTTATCTGTTTTGAAGCTTCTGATTGGCCATATACGTACAATAACTACATTTTAAAAGTTAGATACATATATTATTATATTACCCATTTAAACTTGGATTTTAAAGTAAAAAGTATATATGAATATACTAACCAACCCTAACTGGCTCAAAGATACAAATATGAAGATTAAATTCAAAGAAATTGGTGAAAAATATCATTCTAACCAACCCTAACTGGCTCACAGGCTCACATATTCTAAGAAGTTTACATAAAGTATCATTTACTTCTAATAACTACCAAACTTATAACAAAATGAAAATCAATCCACTTAATAAATACCACTTTACGTTGCATCTACGGAGAAATATATCGGGATTTTAGCAAAATGAAAATCCATGTCAATATATATATGCTTGGTCATTTCATTAAGACTGGATTTTCAACAATTTGTAAATAATTTGTTGTTAACAAGAAAAATGTAAAATCTTTATTGCTTTGTAATTGTTCATCCTTTTAATTTATAACTAGTTATCCTTTCTAAATTCTAATGTTTCGTAACATGATTTTATTAATTGTTGAGTTATAGTTATCTTTTTATCCAATAAACAACGTTAAGAGACATTAACAAAAATGAAAGGATTTAGCATATCTTGATTAACAAATAGTCAAATATACTTATATCATCTAGAACCTCTATAAAGAAGATAAATGTATTATAAATATGGGTTAAGTGGATAAAAATGTAACAAATTTTGTTCGATTTACTAATGTGTATCTAACTTTCAGAACATCTATTATGTGTATTCAACTCTTACTTATTTTCAAATAATGTAACAAACCAAATTTTTACTGACATGTAACCGATTTAAATATTAAATATTTCTATAAAAAGAAGTCAGGTTCTTACATATGTATAAAGTTGAATACAAACAATATAGATTTTGAGAATGAATACACAATAACAAATCAAATAAAATTTATTACATTCTTCTACACTTAGCCCCATGTATATTTATATAAACCGATGATGTAATAATATAATAACACCTCAAGATAATACGATTAGATCTAAATTTGATAGTGACATATCACTAACAATGATGACTTTTCTGAACATTTTTTATGGATTGACTACTTTTACATAGTAGTAATAATATAATACATACATTCATTGTCTGTAAAATTTTAAAATAGAAATTTCAAGTTTAAAAAGCTTACAAAAAATAATCATATTTTTAGAACTAAAAGATTGAACTGATCAATTACATCCCACTCTTAATTAATCACTAGAGCAATGCCTCTGCATAAAATAAACAAACACAAGAACACTTATACATGAATGAAAATGGCATGGAGTTTGAATTTCCATCTTTGTACATTATTCGATCCAAATATTCAAGAATTAGGATATTCTTAGAATAGAACCTTTATCACATTTCAAAACCCGGAGATAATATAGATATAAGTTCAAAACTACACAAGTACTAAATCTTGGCGCTATACAAGTCATGTATCCATATCCATTCATATGTTTATACAAAACAAGTCTTAAGTTTCTTAAAGCGGTCAAACTTCATATTCATGTAGGTAGCTACTTTCATCATGCATCCCATTTTTAAAAAATAAGCATTATGAAGTTAAACTTTGAACGTAACCCTCATCTATATTTGAGATCATACAATTCGGATTATTTTGAAATTCAAAATGTGTTCCCATCTCTAAGTGAAAGATTTTCATATTGAATCCACCTTCTAATGCGTCATTAAAAGGAAATTGATGTCTTACCATTAGAAATTGTGTTGTATTCGGGGTTTCGATTTGGAATACTCAGAGTCGTGTAGATTCACTTTCAGATCAAAATATTTCGATAGTATAATCGAAATTTCTAATCCGATAAAACTTAGTATATACGAACGATGATCTGTGAATATTTTGAGTAAATGAATTCGTAACATACCAGTTTCTTTTAACCAACATATTCGGGAGTTTTGGTAACTATATTCGGCAGTTTTAAAACCATCAAAAGCGGATAAATTATAAACCGATTATAATTCAAATTCGGGTTTAAAATTTAATTTTTAATTAATTAATATTAAGGGTTGAGCGTGGTACCACTCTCGTACCGAACCGTTACCGTACCGGTTTGTTTTTGTAAGAAATCTTGGTACCGAATATCGTACCGTAAAAACCGGTACCGGTACCATAAAACATTTGTTCAAGCATTTCCTCGTCCCGTACCGAACCGGTACCGTACCGGCTGGTACCAGTTTGTTTTTCTTAAAAAGTACCATACCGAATACAAACGGTACGGTACGGGTTGGTACCGGTAACGGTACGGTACCGGTTCAGTACCCCTAATGTTAACTTAAATTGTATAATTCAAGATCGACCCCAACCGGGGGTTAAATTTTAAACTGATTAATAAATTGTTTGTGATAGCCCCTAAACAATCAAGATAAGTTTGAACAAATGTGCACTCCACACTTTCTCGAACTTGTTCGATATTTATCACGGTTATATTGATTAACAAATTAATCCTATTACACTTAAATCATATTTGTGACATAAATCACTAACAAACTGTTTGTACTTTAATGTTAACCCAAATGCAGAATTATCAACCAAGTCTCTAGCTAACTTTGGTCAAGTGGTCTGCTAAAATTTGTTCTGACCTCACAACTCAACTATTATTACCCCTTCGTGATAACTCACGAATCACTCTATCAAAAACCAAAGTGTCGAGACTTTTCATTGTACATCTGATTATAGGCCTTAACCAAAGTAGCAGTGTTGGCAAAGTTAATAGACAATGGTGATATAGGTTTTGGTGACAATGGAATCTCATAAATCAAGATCTTATCCATTCTACTTCTTTACAAGCAATATATAATGCCAAAAACATAAATTCCATAATTGAAAATGTTATGCAAGTTTGGTTCGTGGAAGCCCATGAAATGGAACCTACAACAAGCGAAGACACATCCACTAAAAAAAGAGTGATCTTTTGTATTAGTGATCCGACTCGATCACAATATATTTTTTGCATTGAAGGGTATCCCATATAATGCAAACTATAATCCACGGCTTTCATCAAATACTTAAACACCCGCCATATAGCTCGCCATTGATGTGTTATACGATTACTAGTATTTTTGCTAAGCTTTCCGATAGAAAAGGAAATGTTTGGCCTTGAACTTGTCATGGCATTGAGCTACTTATCACTTGAGAATACTCGAGTTGTGAAATCGGCCATTGTTAACCTTCAGTTTCAAGCCCCATGAGAGTACTTATCGGTGTACAAACAAAACAATTGAAATTCTTTAACACTTTCTCAATGTAATGAGATTGTAAATTATAACTTCATTTGTTCTCACGTTTAATCCGAATGCGTAAGATCATGTCAGAATCCCCATATCCTTTACAAAGAATTTTGATGACAAAAATGCCTTAAATTTACTTAATCCAAATCTGAACCAGAGATCAACATGTCATCAATAAACAAACAAATGATCACTCTTTTACGAGAGTTGTGAAACTTGTTATATACAAACGTGTCTGCTTGATTCAAACTTAATCCACTAGACAAGACCAAATCATCAGAAATTTTATGCCAATGCTTAGGTTCTTGTTTTAATTCATACAAGGATTTAACAAGTTTGCACACCTTTTGTTCATTACCAAGCATAACCAATCCTTCACGTTGTTTCATATAAACCTCCTTTTCCAGGTCATCATTCGAGAATTTAGTTTTCACATCCATTTCGTGAATCTCCATATTCCGTAAGAAAACTAGAGAAATTAACAATAGATATCAAAATAGCTTATCTCAATTCTTTGTCTAAAAACATTGTATTGTGACATTCGCGAATTTCTAGGATATTTCTATCGTCTCGTATTCGTTTTATTTATTTATGTTTATGTTTTGACCCTATTGTATTCCTTTTATGTTTTATCGTATTCGTATTTTATGAGTATTGTATTCGTATTTTCCGTATTTTATGAGTATCGTATTTGTATTTATGTGATTCGGATCTTTATGTCGGGAACGTATAGTCTTAAGTGCCTTTAGTATAAGTCTAGTATCCTCTTATGATAAGTTTAGGGGAATTATGCCTTAATTATACGATTAAGATTAACGTTTAAAAAGTATTTCATTTTTAGTCCATTCGGAAATTTTATTACAAAACTAGTCCTATGGGAGAAATTCCATTACAATTTTAGTCCTTTCCAGATTTTTATTACAAAAATCGTCCTAAAGAGTCTACCAACTTTTTGTCTTATCTATACCTACCATTTTGTCCTTATTCCACCATTTTCCCCATACACTTCTCTCTCTAGAATTAACACCTACAAACCCTCCTCCTTCTCTCTACATTTTCCGGCGATCCGACCGTTGAAATTCAAATCCAAGACTAGATTATTGCTCACCATTATCACCTTCATCTATCCTCCAATTTTCGTTACGATCGGGTAAGTATTTCTCCAATTTGGTTTTAAACTTTGTTATTTTGATTCAAACTCGGAAATACCATCTTTCACCGTCAAAACTCGAATTTTATTTAAGATTATTGTTCCTAAACATATTCTGGACATAGGATTTCGATTATGGATCATTTGGACACCTAAAACACTCAGAAATCGAATCCCGAATGCTATTTTTCGTAAAAACCCAGTTACGTCACGTAACTGTGTTACGTGCACGTAACTGATCAAGTAACTCTTCATAATCACGTAACTGATCACGTAACTAAGACGATTAGTCTTAGTCACGTAACTGATCACGTAACTAAGACGATTAGTCTTAGTCACGTAACTGATCAAGTAACTCTTCATCTGCACGTAACTATGGTCCTTTCTCACGTAAGTATTGATTACGTGACTCATAAGTCACGTAACTAGCCCAAATCGAGTAACTAATCACGTAAGTAGTATGCTGATCACGTAACTAAGACGATTAGTCTTAGTCACGTAACTAAGACGATTAGTCTTAGTCACGTAACTAGCTTGCTGATTTTCCGAAACGTTTGTAATCCTGTTATATCGATATTCCTTTTGGTCATTTTAAACCCGTATAAAACGTTAATCGATAAGGCATAATCCACTAGACTTAGAGATACTTAGACATGTTTATTTACGTGATGTTTAGGGCACTTAGACGTGGGAGCTTGACGGTATTATAGTATTTCCCGACATCTCGTGATTTGGATTGCTTTGCTATACTGTGAGTTATTCGTTGCCCCTTTTTACCGTTTTTACACTTTTTGGGCATGATTAGCGTTGTATAAATGTATTTTATGGTATATTATGTATTATGGTTATGTATTTTGGATATGGATGCCTTTAGGTTAGCATTACCCAACTTGTTCCGCCTTTGTGGTAGAACGAGGCCCCGTATACACACCTGTTAGCTTTTAGCCGCCGGTTCGTATATATAGCGCTATATGGGTCTAACAAACCCTCATTTCTAACACGATGGATGATGGATGCGCCCTGTCCGTGTTAGTAATGTTATGACCGTTGATTTCGAGGACAACCTAGCGTAATGCACTAGGTGGGGTTAGTTGCCAGTATTGTTATGGTTCAGGTGTATCGTATTTACCTAAGGCTGTTATTTATCCAGTATGCTATTTTATGAAATGATTATGGTATTTTTATAGTATATGTATGAGTATTTTATCAAAAGGTTTTGTATACTTCACGTATCTTTTGAAACATCGTTTTCAAATGACTTATCTTCAAATCTTATCATTTTTGGGGTCAAAACCTATTGAAACTTTTATACTAATATGTTTTCATTTACTATTGCGAATAATTCACCAACTTTATGTTGACGTCGTATTTTAACGCTTTTCAGGGATTTGAGGTTACACTATTTGATGCTATGCTTTGACTGGCTACGTGGATTTTTTGCTTGGAATTATTTTTGCTTTGTATTAATTCCTTAGTATCCCAAACGCTGTAGCCGTATTTTGATATATTCGGATGATTGTAATAACGTATTGTATTTCAAACTCTTTATTCTATGTTGATGATGTATGGCTTACTTATGTTTATGTAATCTTTGAATCTCTGATACCGTATACACTGTACACCTCGGTTCGGCCATTTTTGCGGGGTGTGACATGTATGACCAACCTAACCTTGACCTTCGCAATGGTTCCATGAACTTTCATCTACTTTTTGTAGGTCTTTTTACAACACAAAGGTTTATTCCGTGATGGTAAGCCAACTAACACATAAGTATTTTATCCTATGATATAATCTCATCATTGGTTGCTTTTTCCGGAAAGAAACATCTTGATACTTCATTGTTTCTAAAATATATTTTGATCATCCTCAAATTTAAAGCAGTATAGCCATGGGCTTTGCCGCATAAAACCCGTTGAGGCTAAAAAAGTTTTCTTATTTTTATCTGAGTAAACAGTTGATATTATAAAGATTTTTAATAATATAATGGATGTAACAATATCTTACTATTAATATCCTAATTTAGTGACAAGTATCCAATTAAACGTTGATGATTAGTACTCTCGGACTTTGACAGTATTTGGGAGTGAGCATTTGGGTACGAGAAAACAAGTAAAAATAACTCAAATGCACTTCGTAAATTACCTATTTTATTTGTTTCCAGGGGCGGAGCCAGGATTAGATGTTAAGGGGGGCCGAATTTGTTGCCAAAATGTTACGATATTAAAGGGTTGAACAAAAATTGTACTTGACTATAACACCAATTCGCTACATTATTAACTAATCTACTACTAATAACACATAACATATACTAAACATAATTTCTTTTTTACAAAAGTAAACATAAATAAACCGTACACATCATAAAAGTTGTTTTAATTAAAAATAAAGTCTTTACCTATTTAGTGTAATAAATTTTAAAGTAAGAATTTGAAAACTAAAACGTTATCTACCCATTATTTCCCTTAATTAATTCAAGCCTTGCATTTTGTTTGTTATCCCAAGATTGTATCACGTGTCATCTGACTTCTCATTTAAATAAAAAAAACAAAAGAAAAACAATAACCACATAATTAAGTCTTCTTCTCCGATGATAAATATCGGACCATGGCTGCACCGGAAAAATTCGGTTTTTTCGCTTTTTTTCTTAAAGATGTCCGATCTTCGGATGGACATATAAAAAAAAAACCTCTAGAATAAGTATACATGGCTGTAGGTTTTGGGATAATAGGGGGGGCCAAGCACCCGCCAAGCCCCCTACTGGCTCCGCCTCTGTTTGTTTCTATGCAAACAAACAACATAGTTTATATATATATATATATTTTGGACAATAATTTTTCCATTTTGTTTTAGGTTCTTAAAAGTCTTACGATTTTTTATTAATCGTAACGTGCATAGATCTTTCTTTAGCCGTCGTATGGTCACGGCCCCATCCATTAATAACTTTTTTTATTTTTTTTTTACTTTATGGGTAAAAGTCAAAAAGCATACGAACTTTCTTATTTGTAGCGTTATAATAAACCAACTTCCAATGATACAAGTATAATACATAAACTTTCAAAATCCGTAGCAATATGATAAATTTGTAACCGGTTACCCGCAATGCTTCCAACAAGGCATTCATGTCAGATTATTGCTGACATGTCATACACGTCAGCTCCACGTCATCCACATCAGTTTTTTTTTTCTTTCTTTCTTTTCTTCCAAAAAAAAACAAACATCTATTTTATTGAAATCAAACAAAAGTACATTATCAAAGCTACCAAAACTACCACTCTTTACCCAACCTGTCACAACTATCCAAACCATCACTCTTACAAGAAAAAAGTTGTATGTCATTTGCAGGAAAAAAAAAAGATAAAAAAAAAAAAAAAAACATACAAAGAGTCCCGAACTTTTTAGCCATATACAGAAACTTGTAGTTCACACAATGTGAGAATATGCGCTAGTTTATAGATATAGATTTGATTTCAGATCATAAAAATATACAAAACCACATCATTCACATAACCTGTACTCGAATACTTTATTATATAATCCCTAGATGTAATTCTACCACCATCTCTCCACCTAATCAATAAATCTATTTATCATTTCTTACAATTTTGACGAATTGGTTTCGATTGGGGCCATCTGCTCCTGCTAGCGACTCTCATTGTATATGAAGTCGGAACCAGACATAGCCCTATGCTTCTCAAGTTATACGGCTTAAATTCCTACAAATCAAAATATATTAGTCTATAGATACCCGTTTGAAAAATATATCAACAGCTTTACCACCTTCTCTTAACTTGCACAAATAATCAGACATCCGAAGGTAATATATACAGTGTATATCATTAACAAAAATGGACATATCAAAAAAATACGAGATTGACATTTCTAGAATCGAAATTGAAAAGGGAATTCAACAGTGTTATTTCAATCGATTGGTTCAATAAGTTTCGGAAAAACGATTGTACAAGCGTGAGATACCACGGAGCAAGGATATCCGTTTTTTTCTTCAAATTTTCAGCATTGAGAAATTTTCTTGAAACTTTTAAGGAATTTTCGCCATCAAATTTTATATCATGAAGAAAGACATTTTGGGAAGTGTTTTGGATTTCACAATCGACAACGATCAAGGGCTCACATTTTATTGTTCTTCGGATCAAGTTTGGACAAAACTAGAGGAGCTAGAGAAGTTGTGTGATGAAATAGAAAAAATTGTCTCCTTCTAATTGGCAACAACATACCCTAAATACTTCTACAAACACTTTAGGTTAAAATATTAAACAAACAAAATACAAAGATTGACATCCATGTTAAAATCAAATACTTCTTCATTCTTTCACGATCATCTTCGGCTTCTTTCAGTTTTGCTTCAATACACATTTTTTGACCCCAACAAACATGGAATTTTCTCCACAGAACGACGGCAAAGTGGGGGTTCAACCCAACCGATGAACCTGCACTTGGGACAACAACAGAACCTTCGACCAGGGTTTTGAGAAGTCCACGACTTCTAGATCATGGCTTGCATTCCACACACACACAAATCACCATTGTTATGTAGAAGAAAAAAGTAGAGAGAGAAAGAGGAGTTTTTGAAATGATGGGGTGAGACAGAAAGGGTTTTATTCAAAAGAGTGTGGTGTGTAAAGTGACTTTAATGCCCCGCGTGGAAACCACGTAACAAGAACATAACATAGACACTAACGTCTGTTACAGAAATGGACGAGACTTGTGAAGAGTTAACTAAAAAGGGACGGTCAATGCAAAAAAAGGTTTTAGATACGAATACCAACATTTTGATACAAACGCATGGACAATTTATGTAATTTACCTTTTTATAATAATCCCTACAAAATCAATAAATATATTAATTACCTTTAATACGAATTTTTATGCATGATTTGCTTATTTTTATTTTGATGTATAATCCATAATTGTTATATACAAATATTTTTATATGTTTTCATTCCTCCACAAAAAAAAAGATCAAGTTTTCTTCCACCATCATGTATTTATTATTTTTTCATTAGTTTTTACTAGACATCTTCTTCGATCGTCATTATCTTCCACACAAATTTTGAAACAGTGTAAATGTTATTTAAAATATTTTATCTTTTTAAAAATCAATCCAAATTTTTTTACCCCTTTGCTTTATATACACGAATTTTATCCGCATATAAAAAGCTTTCCAGCTCCATTTCTTATTGTGTCAACATCTGATACTGAATAAGCAAAGAAATCAAGGTCAAACTAAATCACGTTTAAGAAACCATCATGGAACCTTATCAAAACCCTATTACCTCTCTTTAATCCAAATCAAAACCCAAGATAAGATCTAGGAAGATGAAAACAAATCTAAGATATAATACTTATATAAAGTTCATTACATACTATTTTAATTAGGGGTGTCAGTATTCGACACGACCTGAAAATAAATATGTTGGGTTTTAAAATCTTGACCTGACAACATGACAACCCGATATTTTTTATGTTAGGTTTGGGTTAATTATTTAGGAAACTGGTTCGACCTCATCCAAAACTTTTTAAATAATTTTTATAAAGTATATATTATTATATATATTAATAAATAACAATAATAATTAGCCAAACTTAAAAAGATAATCTCAACTTCCCCTACTTTGTTTTTGTACTCAAACTATATATGATTATTTTGGGGAGGAATAACCTCACCCCCCCTCCTCTCTATCTTCACCCCCCATGTATTTTATATTATTATTATTATTATTATTATTATTATTATTATATTAATATTAAAAATATAGATCTTAAATTAAAAATATAGATTTAAGATAAATATATTAATAAAATGAACATTACTCATAACAAAATACATAAATAATTAAACATAACAAGTTATTGAACATAACAAACTAGATTATCTAATCATCTACATCAACACCTTCACGATCACAAGTTGAAGGGTTAAGTTGACGATACACTTTTTTTCGATTAACATATGGGGTTTCCCATCCAGAATCACAGTCGGATCTTCCCAAAACCCAGTGCGGATGAGTCGGTGCCATTGGGTATTCCCCTTGTAACTCCACTGAGACATAGTGGTTATCATTTACGAGTGCAAATGTGATGCTTAAAAAATGCTGAGGAGCAGACCAAAGCGGAAAAAAAAGTTATACTGCCCTGCGGACTTAAAAAATTAACTATTACGTCGAACTTTAAAGCAATCATAAGCCCTGTATCCGGCATTAGCATCCAATGCGGCTGTGGTGCAGGACACACATATGGGAAACTCAAAGAGTGAAGAATTTGTTCTAACCATTCAACGTCCATAATTTTCAAGTAACCTTCATAGTGGGAATGAAATTCATCTAATAGAGCACGTCTGATTTGGAGATATTCTTCTTCATCATAGCCGAGGGAATTAGCAATTGCTCGAAATCCGCAATTTCCGTCACCTTTTACATTCTCTATATGTGCGACGTAAGGGTGAAAGGTAGGTGGAATTTCAACATCTTCTTCACATTGAATATCATCATCTTCGGGTAAAGATGATGACAAGTCAAGCTTTCTCCAAAACATGTCAATTGACTCCAATGGAATTGGCAAACCTGCATTAAATAAATCTGCAAGTTCGTGGGCAAACCTGCATTAAACATATGAATGACCTTCCATAAACTCTGCAGGCTCATGATTATGTGTACCACATTTCACACTTAATCTCCAGACATCAATTGTCTTATAATATTTTCCAACCAATTCAAATGGACAACCAATTTTTTTTGTCAAACGTTCTCTACTAGACGTATTTTCATTATCAGTTTTTTTACTTTTGTGAATACCACCCCGATCACAAATAAGTAAAACTTTAGAAACGTAACCATTTTTTGATTTTGATTTTTTAGTAACAATAACATAACCAAGAGACCGGGCCACAGTTTGCGCCCAACTAAATAAATCTTCACGAGTACTGAAGACCTGAAAAAAAAAATTGAAAATTTGTAAATATAACACAAGTATATTACTAAATGAACGAGATTAATGTTATTTTTGAAAATAAGGTTAATGTAATACCGTATCGGTTGTAAATTCTGAACTATTATCCATTTGAGAATGTAATGAAACTAAGTAAACTTTGAGATTGCAATGAAAGGAAATGAAATTTGATAATGAAATGTGAGAATGAAATGTGAGACTGAAATTTGAGAATAAATGCTCGTTTATAAACAAAAAACCAGGGAATATATATTCTTTTTCTTTTACTTTAGTCGCGTCAAACAGAAAAGCTGGGAATATATTCTTTTTCTTTTACTTTAGTCGCGTCAAACAGAAAAGGAGGGAATATATTCTTTTTCTTTTACTTTAGTCGCGTCAAACAGAAAAGGAGAGAATATATTCTTTTTCTTGAGTTGACTAAAGTAATATTTAAGTGAATATCATTTAATTAGAAGAAAGTTATCATATTTATATAACACGCATAACCGGTAATAACATTTATATTTTCATAACATTTTGTCTTAATTTCTTGATTTTTTTCATCAAAACTAAATAAATAAAAGTTTTTGTTTAATAATTTATCTAAATAAATATATAACAAATGAAATAATAATAATAAAATAAAAAATAAAAAAAAATAATAATAATAATTTAAAGTACCGATTTGACACTTGGGGGGTGTTGATAACCAAAATTAAATTTGGGGGGGTGTCTCTATCAACACCCGATTATTTTTTAAATTTTATTTTCATTTGTATGAGGGTTTGTTTTTTCTAAATGTCTTACTCTTAATTTCTTGACATAATTCACATTTTTAAAGAGGTTAAGTTGCTATACATTGATCGAAAACCGACCCGAAAACCTGATTGACCAATCTATTAATCAGGTTATATGTGTCGCGTTCCGGTTGATAGGTTTCGGGTTAGGGTTGAGATTTTCAACCTGATTTTATAATGGATTAGGTTCGGGTTGCATATTTTTAACCCGTCAACCTTTTAACCCTGGCCCATTAACCCAAACCTAACCTGATTGCCACCCCTAATTTCAATTAAGATAAAATATCACAAATAATCTTTGTAAGTTAGTTATTTTTCACAAATAATTCTTATATAAACTTTTTAGCATGAATAATCCTTTTGGTATGTTTTTCATCACCAATCATCCTTTCATCACACAAAAAGACCAAAATATCCTTTTACTTAAATTTTGATTTTTTTCCCCCTTTTTTAAAATATATTCCTAATTTTTAATCAATAATTTTTCTTCATTAATTCTCACCATCACCTAATATAATTTCATTTAACGTTCTCAAACACGAGAAAATCACAAAAATAATCACTTGAGAATTCAAAAATACCAAAATAATCATCTGATTCGCGCCATTTTTTTCGTCGCGAGATTGAAAATAATATAAATGAATGGTCATAAATTGGCGCGAGAAAAATGTCGCGAGGACGTGGTCAATTTATGACCAATCATTTATATTATTTTCAATCTCGCGAAGAAAAAAATGGCGCGAGAAAAATGGCGCGAATCAGATGATTATTTTGGTATTTTTTAATTATAAAGTGATTATTTTTGTGATTTTCTCCTCAAACACCCTTCGTTTTCTCCAATTGTTAGAAGACATAGACACAAAGATAGTTCGATAAGGAAACATCAATACTAATGTTGGTTTATGTTGGTATTTACAAGGTGTTTATTAAATAAATTTTGATAAAAAAAAAACGTTTTTGAGTGGTATATCATCAATCACAAAGTGTTGTTTTTTTATTTTTTGTTGTTATTTCTGGTGGTCCTAACCGAAGATGGTGTGGCTTTTCAAAACTAAACTCAAATCTAATAAAGGTATAGGGGTCTCTTTTTTTATTTTAAAATTGTGGTTTAAGCTTAGATTTGGGGTTGTTGATTCTAATTGTATGTTATCTTATTTGTTTTTAATGTATGTGAGAGATAAAAAATAAAGATAAAATAAAATATTGAAAAATCAAGAAAACAAATGACAAATTAAAGGGTATTTGATATAACAAAGGATATTTTAGTTTTTTAAATGGTAAAAAGACCGTGATAGGAAAACAGACTCAGAGGATGATTGATGTCAAAAAATTTATATAAGATGATTTGTGAAAAAAATTAAGCAATTATAACGATTATTTGTGATATTTTCTCCTTAATAATTAATTTACTTTCTCAAAAAAAAAACAAACAAACAAGTAGGTACCATTAGGTAAAATGGATCTCCTATGCTATTCTTGGATTCTAATTCATTGCACGTTTGTCCTGGCCCTAAACATTTTACAAGATTTAAATTGACATTATGTTTGGTCCCAAAACATAAACGTGATCATGTTTCAAATAAATATATGCCATTCCTAGTTTCATACGGTCGAATTACATAGATGCATTTATACATACACTGATAAAAAAAATAAAAATAAAAAAAAAACTTGCTAAATTTGAAGAAAAATGTTTCATTCAATTTGAAGGAACAAAGTTTAAACATAGACCAAGACTCTCTATTACTCTCTTAAACATGCTTATTCATATGCATACAGAAGGGGGGAAAAGACTAAAGAAATAATTCTCTCTAAGCCACACACAAATGTCGTTGATCGAGCTGACGAGCTTCATATGTCTGACCGAGATTTTGATAACTTCGGAAAAACTGGTATACTTTGAGGGTGTCTAAAGAAATTCTCTGGATCTACTTGCGCTTTGACGCGAATCAACTTCTTAAAGTTGGCTCTCTTCCAATACCTCTCACCCCAAACACTTGCTTCGTCATAACTAGAACTTCCAACACCCAAGTCAAGATCGTTGTAGTTAGAATAAGCCTCTCTAGGGTACTTTGACACATAAGGCGCTATTAAATCGTTCCAGCTTCTCAGCCAGTTTATACGTCGGACTGATACTGGTGTCGAGTCTGAAGCTTGATCAGTAAAATCAACCATCTGGTGCATTTGGTACAACACCCCAGCTCTATGAGGAAATGGAATTGCTGTCTCTGGGATTTCTTCCATCCTTCCGCCAAAAGGATGCATGATCATTCTCTCTGATAAGTCGTTTTGAAACATCTTTCTCCACATCCTTTTCAGCCCGGCAATCGGGATTGGTTGGCGTACGTAGTCTAATTTGTTTTTGTTGTTTAGAGTAAACAGGGAAGATCTGTTAGCAAGGAGATCGGTTGAGGTGTTGCTTGTAAATCCTCCAAATATAAGGGTTGCCTGGACCATTCTAACTGTTTCGCAAATTTCTCGTGTGACGTTTAGCTCTGGAAACCTTTGGTCCAGATATGGAAGCATCACATCGGTTGATCCCAAATAAAGTCCAATAAACAACATTCGTATGGTTTTCCGAGTAGTATTTGGGATAAGTTCACTGTTAAGTTGAACTCTTATCATCAAATCTCGATCACATTTGGGTACAACAGTTTGAAATTTATGAAAAATTTCGGTAGCTCCTTGTTCCAAAGTAATATTAACCAAAAAGGTAGTAACATACTCTGGAACCGGAACCAAACTCAACGTCCAATTGAGAACGATTCCAAAACTAGAAGCACCACCACCACGAATCGCCCAAAACAAATCTTCGCCCATCGACTTCCTATCATGAATAGTCCCATTCACATCCATAAACCGAACATCACGAACATGATCAGCTCCAGTACCATATTTCCTAACAAGGATTCCATAACCACCACCACTCATATAACCACCAACACCCACCGTAGGACAAAGACCACCCGGGAAATACAAGGTATTCGTCTTCTGAATAATGTCGTAGTAAAGTCTACCAAGCACAGCGCCACCTTGGACAACCGCGGTACTATTTGCAACATCCACACTAACAGACCTCATGTTGTGAAGATCAAGCATAACAAACGGGACATCAGCAGTATACGAGAGACCCTCAAAGTCATGACCTCCACACCTGATCCGTAACTCGTATCCGTATTTCTTGGTACATAAAAGAGTCGTTCGGACTTGGTTTTCGTCAACTGGAGTAACGATAATCGATGGTTTAGGAGTTGACGTTTGATTAAACCGAAGATTGTTAACTCTAACTCCCCAAGTGGGTAAGAAAGAAGAGTTATCAGGGGTAAGAATTTGTTGAGAGATGGCAGTAATGTTGTTCGAGTTGGATTGGATGCAACTAATGATATCTTCGGCAACGGGTGTAACGTCGAAAATGGAAGATAATGCCCCGAATGAGCCCGAAAACGAAAGTGTTAGAACAAGAAGAAATACCGAACTAGTAAGTTGAGACATTTTCATGTTGAGATGTGTTTGATCTATGGAAATGAGGGTATATATAAAATGGATAGTCTAAGGCGGCTGACTATATTAAATAATGGGTCTAAGAGATTTGGAAAAACCGTGGAAGGGGTATGGTGGTTTCGGTAGGTGATAAATAGCCTAATCACAAAAAATAATATTGCAACTTGCTTGACCATCAGACAAAGCATTTGAATATATGATAGTGGGAAATATCAACTGAGGCATACTTCAATCGGTGTTATTATGATTTAGGTTATCGATCTTACGATCAATATCTTAATTTTATGATTTTACGATTTTAGTCATTAGAAACGTATAAAATCTTACGTAAGATCTCTATACCATGGGATCTATCTAGGATCCCGATCTTGCTCATAGTATCTTAAGATCTCGATCCAAGTCGATCCTACTTAGCTTGACTTACCGAGTTAAAAACCATAAATATGCAAGTTTTTTATGAAAATAAAGAATGGATAACCTCTAAAAATATATCTCATCACATATTCACTTTAATAGTTCAAAACTTTAAAACCTAAAGAAAAAGTAATATATTTAATAATATAAATGCATACAAATTCTTCTTCTATTCAAATCCCGTCTTTGGCTTGGTTTTCGCGCCCGGGTCGGGTTTGGGTCGGGTTGGGTATTAATCTGGTATGGGTTTGGGTTTTGGTAATCTTGCTGCACGTGTCCTCCTTCTTTACACGCGTCTACTTTCTTTCCTTCGTGTCGTCTTTTCTCTAGCCCCATCCCTCTGTTTCTCCCGCCTCTCTCTTTCTTCTCTACACAATATTCTTTCTCTCTCTCTCCAAGGTGAAACCCTAGATTTGAACGCCGAATTGCATGTCGAAATCGCCGGCTGGTCCTCCGATGGATCGGGTATCGAAATCGCCTGCTGGTCTTCCGATGAGTAAACGTTGTTCACTATTCAGCTGTTTCACTGACGACTTCGTCCGGTGTCGGTCCGTCTTCTCTTTATCTTGATTTCCAGATTTTAGTTCTGGAATAGTCTCCGACTAATATTTCAGGCAGATGAGGTAATTGTTGTTATGTTTTTTTTTATTAGTTTGTAGATACAAAATCTGAAACGGAGAGTAAAACAGGCTTTCAGGTTGCGGAAGTGACGAAGATGGTGACCCTTGCGTTTCTGGCGGACTGTCTTTCTCCGGCGAATCTTCAATCGGAAGAATTGTAGTTACTTTAGAGTAAATGAGGTCAAACATCTTCTCGACTCTAATAACAGGTGTGGAGGTTTTGCTGTCGGTTCGGAGGTATAGAAATATCATTTTTGATTTTTGCTGTTCTTTTTCATTTATGTGCTAAAGAATGGGGTAGTAATACTTTTTTCCGCTTTTGTTGTTTATGCATGTTGATGTTGGTTTATGTTTACTTTAGTATTATTAATCTATTGATGTTGTTTTGTTTTTGGTGTTGCGTTGTGATGGCAGAATACTAAGGAAAAGAGGAAATTGGGGTTTTTATTGCAGCAAAGTGAGTTGTTTGCTCACTTTGCAGGAAGTGACAAATCTGCTTCCCAAAAGAGGCGAAAGGGCAGATAAGAAAACCAATAACTCAGGTTTGTGTTGTTGAGTCTGTTAATTTTTGGAATGAGAATATTGATATTTGATTTGTTTGTTACGATTTTGAAAATCAGCAAAACAGGAAGTCCCCATTTGTTGTTAGATTCGGGAGGATGTTTGATTTCATTCACTTTGAATCTCCTGCAATGTCACGGTTTTTACTTTGTTCGGCTAAGGGCTAAAGCTTTCATTGCGTTCTGCAAATTGCTTATAACGCAGGTACTTTACCTGATGTCGGTTAAGTAGTTATGGAACTTTCTATAGTAACTAATAAGATTTTTGTTCATTTCATTTGCGTTGGGTTTTTTTCTATGTTACAGAACGGCATTAGATATTGAACTAAAGTCTCAGATTCTTAGTTCAGGTAAAGTGGATAAGGTGCTTATTATTGATGGACTTACTGGGAGTGTCATTTGTACCTAATCTGTTTGATGTTTAAAATATCTAACGATATGCATTTGTACTGATGTTTTATTCCAGGATTGTCGGATTTAGGTATGTCGGCAAACGATAATTCCCATTGCAGGTGACTGTTATATATACTTATTATTATGTGCTGTGAAAATCAAAACTGAACGCCTCATTGCAGTTAGAGATACAGATTTGTTATTCTGTGTAGGTACGCTTATTTAAATTTTACTCTTTATTTAGTATAGGCAAATAGAAGCTGCTAAGAAATAACATAATTATCCAGAAACAAAATATGAAAAGGTAGAACACAAAACAAACAAAAATTGAAGGATTGAAAAAGATGCATTGTGAGTATCAACTGAAAATTGGGGTTTTTGAAAAGAGGTTTCTCGATTTGAATATTAGGGTTTTGGGTTGGGAAAACTTGGGTAGAGAGTTGTTGAGTCAGCAGCAAAAAATTTCGTCTTCGAGTTTCCGTACTGCTGTGGGCCGTGATGTGTCTTTCGCACTATATAGCAGCACGGACACACTGAGACAATTTTTTTTGTTGCCGGCTCATCGACTCTTTACTCAAGTTTTCCAAACTCAAAACCCTGATATTCGTATCCAAAAACCTCTTTTCAGAAACCCTAATTTTCAGTTCTACCTCATAATTCATCTTTTTCAGTTCTTCAATTTTGGTTTGTTTTATCTTCTTCGTTTTCATGTTTTCTTTTTAGACAATTGTGTCAGTTAAAGCTGAGCATCTGCCTGGAGTTAGAGAAAAAAGTGAAAGCTGCTAGGAACGAGGAACAGGAACCACGTATGTCATAGGGTGCGGTGTACTCTACAACTTCGGAGGTTGCTGTTATTCCTTCTGACCATCCTTCACTTTTTTCTTTAACTTCAGCCAGATGCTCAGCTTTAACTGAACAGTGTATATAAACGTTCTACTTATATTTTCTCCTAGCAATACATTTGATTGATGATCTTTATGAAGAGGCTATGATGATGAATTTCTTTAACACGTCTGAGTGAATTCAAGCAGAGTTGAGATTATCTGTATATTGGCAGGGCAACTCGGATGGTTATGTCAAATTGCATTGCAACCGATAAGTAGGTTTGCAGCCATGGCAGATTAGTCCACTTTGTTTGATTGTTAACAAATCTGAGCCCCATAATCATTTTAGTTCCTGAAACTTTATGACTTATGAAATTGGTTGAACCACAAATACTCACTTACATGGAACTCGAACCCATTTGTCTATTCAAATTCCGTCTTTGCCTTTGGGTCGGGTTGGGGTTCCGTATGGGCGAGGGTATTACCCGGTTTGGGTTTAATTTTCGGGTTTGGGTGTTTTTTTGCTTATTTTAGTTCTCTGGGTTTTTTGAGTGGAGGCTATGATGATGAATTTCTTTAACACGTCTGAGTGAATTCAAGCAGAGTTGAGTGAATTCAAGCAGAGTTGAGATTATCTGTATCTTGGCAGGACAACTCGGATGGTTATGTCAAATTGCATTGCAACCGATAAGTAGGTTTGCAGCCATGGCAGATTACTCCACTTTGTTTGATTGTTAACAAATCTGAGCCCCATAATCATTTTACTTCCTGAAACTTTATGAAGCTTATCTTTTTATTATTCTAATCTTTCTTATGAAATTGGTTGAACCACAAATACTCACCTACATGGAACTCGAACCCATTTGTCTAAAAATGTATGTTTATCCTACATTTAGAGGTCTGCTGTTGCAACCATGGATAATCACTTATCTTCGAGGTACTTCATATAATTCGTCTTTTTCAGTTCTTCAATTTTGGTTTGTTTTATCTTCTTCGTTTTCGTGTTTTGTTTTTAGGCACATGTCAGTTGAAGTTGAGCAGCTGCCCGTAGTTAGAGGAAAAAGTGAAAGCTGCTAGGAACTAGGAACAGGAACCACGTACGTCATAGGGTGCGGTGTACTCTATGGCTTTGGAGGTTGCTGTTACTCCTTCTGACCAGCCTTCACTTTTTTCTTTAACTGCGGCCAGATGCTCAGCTTTAACTGATGTGGTACGTATAAACGTTCTACTTATATTTTCTTATGCAAAGTGATCAACGGAGTTTAAAACCACTTGAATTGTTTGGAGAAAGTGGAAATTCCCAAAGTGAAACTCTTTACTGACATGTTGATGAGGTCACTTGAGCTTCGTTGGAACGAACATTAGTTGCTATCGAAATTTGAGGACGGGATATAGCAGGCTAAATATTTGGATGAAATTTTTTTTCATCCACCTGTTTTACCTCCTGTATTCCGTTTTCCAGTTTCGACGAATACTGATTTTCCTTTCAGCCAACCTCGCATTACTTCATTAATATGTAAGGACGGAGTTTAACTTTGGAAATTTCCATTTTCTCCAAGCAATTCAAATGGTTTTGAACAACGTCAATCACTGTATTCGGTGCCGTGATCTGATGACATACCGCATTCAAGGTAACTTTAAACTTAATAAATACGTAATCTTTTAATAGTGTTTATATACGAAAAAGTTGCTAAACTGTGCTAATTGACAAACAAAATTCAGAAACATTTGAATTGCCCGGGAAAAATGGAAATAACTACTCATATGCTGATGGAGCTGCTTGAGCTTCGTTGGAAGGTGGATCGGCAGCCACTGAATGTGGGGAGTGGAATGTCGGAGGTCTAGCACTTGGATGAAAGGTTTTTATCCAACTGTCGGACCTCCGGTATTCCATTCTCCATATTCGATGACTGCCGATCTCCGTTCCAACCAAGTTCCAATAGGTCCATCAGTATGTGAGTATCGAGTCTTACTTTAGAAATTTCCATTTTCCCCGAGTAATTCAAATGGTTTTGAATAATGCGGAAGCCTAATGCTGCAGGAGCTCGGATTGTGACAGTGAGTTCACAACTGGGAAGACTTAATGGCAGAGAAAATGTAAGAAAAAGTTTTGGTTTTTTAGTTACTTTTTCTTGAAATTATTTTTCTTGCAATTAATATATAAAAGATGATATCAGAGGATTTCCGATGAGGCAATGGAACAGTGAACAAGTTTTTGGAACAAGTGGAAGACGGGAGTTGGACTTCAGGAGGATGGCCTCCAAACAATATAGATTATTCGCTGTCAAAACTTGCAGTAAACGCACCCGCAAGGCTGGTTTCCCGTGAACTGGCATACCGGCTCGAAGGTGAAAAGATTTACATCAACTGCTATTGCCCGGGTTGGGTCAAGACAGCCATGACTGGTTGGGTGGGTCCAGTTACACCCGAAGAGGTGCTGATACAGCAATATGGCTTTCCCTGCTTGCTGATATGTGGCAGATTCTTTGCTGAAAGGCGTGAGATACATTTTTGATAGCAGTTTTCAGAAAGATGATATCGAAGAACAAATTTTTATTCAATGGTCTACTTTTGTGATCTGCTAACTTTTTAGATGAAGATATTTAGTCTCGTATTTTTGTTGTAAACTAGACATTCTTTTGTATAACGAAAACGCGACCGGACCTCGTGCAACGCACGAGTGTCCCCTAGTTATATTAAAGTTTTTATATTATGTTTAAATTAACATTTATTATGAATATGTCGTATATTTACACTTTTATATTAATTATAACGCGTGATATTGCCTATAATTTTTGATACGATCTTTTTCCGATCTTTTAACGATCATGCGATCATGATCTTATAAATTCAAAAATGATCCATAGTAAGATCTCGATATTAACAGTCTTGTCCTAAACGTTTAGATTTTACAGGTGTGATAGAAAAGATTAGGGTTTGAATCTATTTTTCAGCACATGTGAATGATATGAGACCATGTATTTATCCAACGCTGATGTTATTTGCGGGTAGAACACACACACATTAAAATATATACGGAGACAAAGGATTACTTGAAAATTGAAATATTGAATTTTAAATAGTTTTTAACATTTGAAATATTTGTTTTGTACTTGTCAAAGAAATTATCAAATGCAAGTAATCTTTTAATATTAATCGATAATGTTATTTTTCAAAGTCTAGAAAGGAAATATGATTATTTTTGTAAAGATAGCAACCACTAATCTAATACAATTATGCCACTCCTATATGATTTTAAAAAAAGATTAGCTTGTCGGATCATGAATACTTCGCACATGTCACCCTATTTCTTATCATAAGTTTTATTGGATAAAAAGTCAAGCGTAGACTTTCTTAATTAATATCTGATGATGGCTATTGCCCGTTACATCCTTTAGCCGTTTTAGATAGTATAATTCAAGTGTAAATATTTTAGACAAGGATTAGACTTATTTTCTTTTAAACTATGGACAATTTAAAATTTTAGACACCCCATTATGGATACTCTAATATGTCACCATGCAACCCATGTCGTACCCATGCCAACACTCTAATCAAACTCGGTACCTCATGTAGTTGTGTCCTGGTTAAATTAACCTTTTAGTTTCTTCTACAACCGCTAAAGTCGGAAATTCGTTTTTTCTTTTCTTCTACAGTCACCTAAAGCCGCCACCTAAAGCCGGCTAAAATCATCAGTAAGTCAAATATGAAGTTCAAAGTTATCAAAAATCAAGACCAAAAAAAAAACACAAAAAAAATTCAAGCGTATGTTTATGAAGACGGATCTGTCAAAGTCGGATCTTAAATGTGCAACAGATCTGTCAAAGCCGGATCTCAAGCTCCTACTGTCTTTGTTTATTTTATTTTTATTTCTTTATCTTTATTTTCATAGATAATAAGCCCAAACCCGATATGTGAATTTGGGTCAATTATCGTTTATTAAGATTAGGCTAACATTGTAATCTCTATATATTAAATATGAATAATAATTATAACATAATTATAATAAACAATGTATCTTTAAGAGCTGAAACCCGTATGGTGACGGGACCATTAAAGGTCAAAATTATCATTGTGGAAAACAATTTTAGTTGTTTATGTAGAAAATATAAGAAAAGTATATTCCCTTTTATGCTGTTAGAACTTTTACTAATCTCCCACAAATTTTATTGCAAAAGAAAACTTTTTAGTTTATATTTATAATAAAATTTTGTTTATAACAACTCACAAAATGTGTAGTTTGACTTTGTTGTTTATAGAAATTACAAACTAATTTATTCATTTTTATTTTATTTTTTTGGATAAACGACATATTCATACAAAATAGGGAAAGTAAAGTTATAAAATAAGTAAATATATTTCCCTTTCTGAAAAATATAAAATAGTGAAACAAAAGCTAAAAGATAAAAGAAAGTTTTTAGATTAAATAATTATTTATTATATTTATATTATTATTATTATATTTTAGATCAAATTTTGAGAGCTTTTTTATTAGAAAAATACAAGGGTAGGAACCATTAGCCACCATGGTTTTTGTCTTCTTTCTTACATAAAAGACGCCGAGGTTGACATGATAAGGTCGGATCGTCACACACTTACACTTGCCCTTTTTTCTATTCTCAATTAAATACTCGTACACTCATACTTAAATCTGAATCTGAAAGTGTATGATATTTTTTAATAAAAATAAATAATGCTACTATCATGGATGTTTGTTTTTTTGATACATTGGTGCTTTTACTAAGATTTTTAAAAGAGCATATGGTCTCATCTATCAAAACCAACTGTCACAGCCCTTTCAGGCGGAAACCCGAGGTGTACAATATATTAGGTATCAGAAGACCAAGTATTAAATCGAATTCAATACTATAACAATAAGAATACATTAAATGAAGTTTAGGCGTTACAACAATACAAATTAAAACAGTATGAAATAGTACATGGCCTAAATAGAAACTAACTACGTCTAGCTAAGTCTCTTCGAAAGTCTATACAATATCCAAAGCAAAAATAGTAACTCCATAATCGATGCAAAACTCAACCTCCTGAAAAGCGTTAAAAATACGACGTCAACATAAAGTTGGTGGGTTATTCGAATTTTATAAAAAACATAATATTTTGAAGATTTTGACCCATTAGAAAATGTAGTTAGAAATCAATAGTAAAAATGGATAATATCTTGAATTATAACAATGTATGATATATGCATAAACCTTAGATATTCATCTACACCTGAACCGTACTGTAATGTAAAGGCAACAAGTAAAGACAACAATAACCCTCTGCCTTAGTGTGTCCAACTAAGGTAGTTACGAGATAAACATAGCGGCAATAACATCCCTGCGCATAGTGAGGGATGAGGGTTTGTAAAACCCATATAGATCTATATATAAATACCGATGGCTCAACTAGAGTTAACAGGTGTTTAATCGAGGGCCTTATACTACCACCAAGGCCGTATAAGTGAGGTACACTAAATCTAAAGGCATCATAATCTAAACATGCATAATCAAGATATATAAAATTTAGTTAATGCTAATCATGCCCGAAGTAAAATTTATAAAGTAGTAAAAGGGCATCGAATAACTCACAAATCAGCGATAAGTATGTCGGGTAGACACAGACTGGAGAATAATACTCCACCGCCTAAGTGCCCTAGCATAAGACATAAAAGGTCTAAGTATCTCTAATGTAATAGGTTTAGCCTCGTATTAATTAACGTTGTATTAAATATTAGAGTTTAGTAGAGTTTAGACGAATGATAAATATTTAGGATTAAAGTCGTCGAATCCACCGTCGATAAGTCGTAGCGGGATGACGAATAAAAAGGTATTTGATATTTCGAGTCGATAATGACTTCTAGAATTATCGATCATTTAAGTTTATAAATACGATTAGATATGAATGATATTCCGAGCCTAAAGTGACTACCAGGAATATCGTTGAAAGGAGTATTAGATTTAGTCAAAGTCAACCAAAGTCAAAGTCAACCGAAGTCAAAGTCAACCATGGTCAAAGTCAACCATGGTCAAAGTCAACCAAGTCAAAGTCAACTAAAGTCAAAGTCAACCAAAGTCAATATCAAAGATAGTTGACTTGGTCAAAGTCAACGAAAGTCAACCGTTTTGAAAGGAAGTCAAAGTCAACGAAAGTCAACCTTTGACAATTTGAATATTTTAAAGTTGTAGATTTGAATATTTGAGTAAAATATGATTAGAAATCAGTTTATAAAAGTTTATTTAAAAGTTCACGTTTAAAATCAAAGATTTGATCGTTTTCGGATAAATATCCGTTTTAACGCTAAAAAGACGTTTTAATGTTTATAACGGTAAATAATGTATCGTTTAAGATTGCGTTTTATGTTTTGAGTCCAAAACATATATTTATCAGTTTATAATACTTTACGTATACTAAAATAGGTTTACGTATGCTTAAAATCGTCCGAAATACGCGAAAAAGGCGAAACAGCTGTCATGGCTGCGCACAGACTACCCCGTGCGTCGTCCTGGTTGGGACAAAGGCCCGCTGCGTCGTTCCTAAGGGCTAGGACGACACACAGGTTTTGTTTCCCAAATACAGCTTGTTGTTTAATTACGTTTTAGTTCCGGTAGGTTAGTTTAAGTATTGGGTGAATATTTACAGATTGTTAAGTGGAGTTATTTAGTCAAATAACTCATTTTTAAACTTATATATTATTTACATAATCATACTTCTACTCATTTACATGATTTTGCAAGTTTTAGTTAAATTTTGTTAAGTTTGATTATATTACATATTACGTATAAAATACTTACATTTACAAGTCCACTAAGTGTAAGAAGGTGTTGGAACATTTTCGAAAGAATTTACTAATAATCTTATATGTGATTATCCGGTTTTAAAGAGTTTACATAATATTTTCGTTTACATGTTCTTATAACTTATTAACATAGTAAATCAATAAGTTTTAAAGTAACTTTTAGATATTTAGTTATTTTAGTCATTTTAACCATATTATTAAGTTTTAAGATGGTTTAGGTGGTAAAAGAAGAATTAAAAGAAAAAGCGTAAATATGAGAAAGATGAAGATTTACCGGAAAGTCTCCGAAATGGCTCACAAGTCTAGACTCTTTGCCGGAATGGACTTCAAGGAAGTATGGAGAGTAAGAACTCCAAACAAGAAGAAAAGAATATGTTATAAAAATGGACTTTTGAAGATGAAAGTGAAAGGAAGTATTTATAAGACTTTACTTACCAATTTTCACAAAGATGGGGAAATCTTCCACTTCAAGAACAACACGGAAAAAGCTTCCAAACAAGAAACAAACCAAATGTTAGAAAGAATGGAGTTTTTAAAGAAGGAAGTGGAAGAAAAGTGTTTAAAGGATAGAGTTTACTTACCACGTTTTCAAGAGTTGTAACTCTTCAAACCCAAGAATAAACCGAGAAGTAAAAGATGGAGATTTGTTGGATAAATCCCTTGCAAAAACATAGAAATGAGTTAGTATCCTCATAGTTTCAAAGAAAGAAAGTTAGAGTAAGTAAAAGATGAATTTTCGAAGGAAATTACTTACCGAAAGTTGTATGATCCTCAAGGTGACTTCTTGTGATCTTTCCTAACACAAATACCACTTTTGAATATGGTTTATGTCTCTCAAAGTTTCTGAAAATGAAAAGAAACTTGAGAGAATTTGTGTTAGAGAAAGATACAAAAATTTGAATAATGAAATGAAAAGTGGTTTAAGGTTAAGAAATGGAATGAGAGATGGTGTAAAATGGTCAAGAATCCACATTTTACTCATCCTACACCATTTAGGGAAGGTTTTGGGCAGAAATCACATGGTAGCATGTGGTTTGGAATCTCAAGGAAAGCAAAAAAAACGAGTTTGTAGTTTTGTGACCAGCTCAGGACGCCGCACATGGCCATGTGTGCGTCGTCCTGGGCACTTCCTGCTCCGTTAGATGGTCCGTTAAAAGGACTGAATTTGTAACAGTTTCCGTTAGATCCCATTAAAGGACTAATCTTGTAACAGATTTTTATTTTGAGGGTAAAATTTGTAATATTTCAAACTTTAATTTTTCTCGAAAAGACGAAGGCTTTAAAATATCAATATTAACCTACGAGAATACTTAATATTGCTAGGCACTTAGGTACTATAACGTTTACGTCACGAAGGACAAAACAATCATTTAAATCCCGACTAAACCAATATCGCGTAAAACAAAATAAATACCAATAATAATAGGGTCAAAATAAAATAAATAAAAATAACGGTAGATGATAAAACGCAAAAGTGTTACGAAATTTGCGGTTGTCACACCAAGGATAGTGAATTCAGCAGGATCGGAGTACGATCGTAAGTCGTTTATATGATCATAAAAGAGCTATAATCGATCAATTAATTTTGTTAGTTTTTACTTTCATCTTTCCTCATTACGATATAAAATGCCTTGTATTTACTTTTAATATCTCATAATCGGTTTAGGTAGAGAGTTTTGTGGGCGACTTATGTATAAAACTCACGATCTTCGCTAGGGAGGATAGTTTTGCTGCTTAGGTAGCATGCCACTTCACTGACTCCCAAAGTGAGCACAAACAACCTCCCACACCCCTACGGAGGTCATCTCGTCGAGCTCTCCACCTCGCTTGACGCTTGTTGTCTTCCCTTTTGCCTTTTTTGTCGTTTTTTCTAATTTATACATTATTTACTTAAAAATAGAAAAGGATAAAGCAGTACGAAAGCCAAGTGAAACACGACAAAGTCATATAATATATTATTTTAAAAATAAAGAACTCGCTTGTAAACTAATTGACTCTCGAAATAAACCTAATTAGAAGCATACCCTTTAGGTAGGGTCGTAAGAGGGGAAAACTAGTCAAATCGAGCTCGAGTTCGTTAAAGTTGAGCTCATGCTTAATTAATTTCGAGCTTTTCATCTATAGCCCGAGCTCATCTCGTAAGTAATTTTGTAAAGTTGAGTTCCGGGCTTCACTCGTATACAAAAAAGTTTGGTTTTACTAACAACTAGCTTATTGGCCCGCCTAATACGCGGAAGATTATATTAAAAAAATATATAATCTTAACAATCAACATATAACTTATATAAAAAGATTAATAGAAAGCTATTAGTCATGTAGACAAAATGATTATGTTAGCAAATGTGAAGTAAAATAAAACATTTACTGTGTAATTCGAAAAAAACCTTATTAAAAATAAAATAATTATAATATATAAAAAAACTAAAAATATTGTTTAAATAGGACGAAGAAAAAAAACATAAGATTTTTTTATTTGATATGTTTTTCGTTTATATGCAAAACACTGGTAAAACAATAAAATAATTTTATTTTCTTTTTATAATATAAAAAAAAAAAAATATTGGGTAAATAGGAAGGAAAAAAAAAACAGAAAATTTTTTTATATGATATGTGTTTCTGTTTATATGAAAAACACTCTTAAAACAATAAAATGATTTAGTTTCTTTTTATACTAAAAATGTGTATGTGTTTGAAGAAAAAAATATGTTTTGTATTTTTTTAGAATTAATTTAAAATACAAGTGTTAGATTATTTAAAGTAGAAAGGTTAATTAGTTTTATTTAATTATTACTATTTAAAATAAAGGTTAAATTATTTAAAATAAATGGGTTAAAATGAAATTATTAGTGATGACATCATCAAAATGATCTAATAGTTCAAATTAAAGTTGAATTTTCATCTAATGGTTAGTACTTTGCCAAATGGCATTTTAGGTCTCTCTTTTATTATATATTAAGATAACATAGCATCATCTTAACTATATTATAAAGTATTTCTTTCAAACTCTTAAACTCTTAAAATTTAAGTAATTGAAATTACTAATCTACCCCTATTATACCTTTCACAAAATTTATCATTTAAAACAATTTACAATTAGTGACATTTCTTTAGATACAACAATAACTAATAAATAATAATAACTATCTTCATCTTTATCTTTATTAATATATAACACATTTTCACTTTTTATTAAAATTTTTAAATTTTTAAATAAAATATAATTAGTAATATATCCCTTAATGAATATAACATATAAACTAATCTTAATTTCCTTTAATTAATTCAATTACTAATTTCATAAAAAAATATGCATCCATACAAAATAAAGGCAATTCAAATTAATTGATATAAAATTTATATTCATGTAACCATTATTTTTGAACTTTAAAAGTTATTTGATGGAGTAAATTATCAAATATCTTAACTATATTATAAAGCATTTTCTTCAAACTCTTAAACTCTTAAAATTTAAGTAATTGAAATTACTAATCTACCCCTATTATACCTTTCACAAAATTTATCATTTGAAGCAATTTACAATTAGTGACATTTCCTAAATTACAACAATAACTAATAAATAATAATAACTATCTTTATCTTTATCTTTATTAATATATAACACATTTTCACTTTTTTTTAAAAAAATTAAATTTTTAAATAAAATATAATTAGTAATATATCCCTTAATGAATATAACATATAAACTAATTTTAATTTCGTTTAATTAATTCGATTACTAATTTCATAAAAAAAAATACGCATCCATATAAAATAAAGGCAATTCAAATTAATTGATATAAAATTTGTATTCATGTAACCATTATTTTTTAACTTTAAACGTTATTTGATGGAGTAAATTTTCAAATATTTGATTTATAATCTAAATTTTATAAAGTTAGTTGACAGTGTTGTGATTCGTGTTGCTCTATAATTCTAGGAAGATGGTTATCATCAAAATTTTATATATTCTTCTATTGGTCACCGATAAGTCTTAATATCAATAAACTGAGTAGTATTACATTTGATACTTCTAAGGTTAATAAACCTTGTTACCATATTGATTATCCTTCATTACAACATTCGAAAGTATGTGTTACCATATTGGATTCATGGAAACAGACTGAATTTGAATGTCTTGAATGAAAATATTTTTTTCGGGTTGAAAATCAGAACGATAAACGATTAAAAAGCGTAGTGTCTGAATGGATTTTTAATTGTTGTTGCATCGTTGAAGAAAAAATAGTTTTTGTTTATGGAAAACATGGGTTTTTACGGGAATACTATTCAAGAAATATATTTAATTCTTTTTTTGATCGAACGTGAAATTATTAGACGTCACTATTAAAAAAATAAAATAACCTGAAAATTAGACTTTTGTTATGTTCGTAAATGAGCTTAATCTTCAAATGAGTCGAATTACCCCAATGGGTTGAATGATCCGAACGGAAAAATATTCCGCGAGGGTGTTTGTTTCACGAAATCTATAAAATATTGAGTGAATTTGAATTGAATTCTTTTTCCATAACATGTTTGTTTGAAGTTTTTGACGGAATTTAAATCCGTTAGAATCTAAATTTTTCTTTACTTACAAATTTGAGATTCCTTAGGGTAGTTGAGAAGAATTGAGAAAATCGATCATATGACATAATAATTATTATCGCTGAATGGTCGAACCATAAATTGTTACCACAACATTCTTTTTATATTGTCCGAAGGACCGAAATTTACACTATTACACTCCACATATATGTAACGAGACAAATGATAAATTATCATAAATCATTATTCCACTTTAAATTGTTGAATATGATTTATTTCATCCGTTGCATCGCGCAGTATAATACTAGTATGGTATTATTAACAACAATATTTTATGAAAATTGTGAAACTTTAAGATATCTATCATATTTTTATAGATTTTCAACCAACAAAAAAATAGCTAATTAATATAGAACTATATAATAATTTATAAATAATTAATTTGAATAGTGCATTTTTGTAATAATAATTACTAAAAGATATTGTTATTAATAATAGCATAGATTCTATTGTTAGCAAAATTATGATTTGTATCGATCTATTAAGTGTATTACTATACAAATTAATAAAATATAAGTTATTATTTGAAGTGGTTTTTAATAATCATGGATATAGTTATATTTGTTATCTAATATACATTTTATGATTTACATATTATTATATCTGAAAGTTTGTCTAATATCTGTTCATAAGACTGTTAAATATTAATTTAACTATTGATTAAAGTCAAACTTTCATTTTAAAATCAAATTTGCATCTATATAAGGAATTTGAAATTTATAAAATAAATTTTAGGTTATGTGAATGACAATCCTACATACCGCCTATGTCATGGTTTTTTTATGCTACTTTGGTGGTAAATTTTCTAATCTGGGAACAATGTTATTAATATATAAAGATATTAAAGTAGATAATAAACTGATTCTATTTTGAGTGATCAAGACTTGCCATTGATGAATGAAAATGAAGCCTCCGAAAGAATCATGGTTAGGAGGATTTGCTTGATCAGTACTACGCATTTGGGAGGAAACAGAAGACGGGAGATCTGTTGAAACATGATTGCGACGCACTCATTGATTAAACGCGTTTTTGAGTTATGGAAACAAGTGGTGGTGCACTGCGAAGCAGTAACTGAATGTCTGTCAAAATCGACTAAAAACTTTCCTTTTTGCATTTTTAGGGTTTATTTTGTTTTCCGATATATAGGAAACGTTTTTATTCATTGAAGTCAGTTTATGTTCGAATATGTTGAGGGTTTTACCTTTTTCTTTGAATTGATGCTTCAATTCGTCTTTGTTTCAATATTTGATCGTGTTATCTAAGCTTGATTCGTTAACAAATCAATAGATCTTGATTGTGTTAACATTAGTTGATTGATTATAGGTCTAATTCAATTAACATTCTATCCTTTTTCTTTTATTCAAATCAATTTGGTTCATAATTGCCGATTGGTTCAATTTTCCGCTGCGAATACGTATCAAAAACTCTTAGAGACAACCCACAAAATTGTGAGTATCGTTTTCCATGCATCTTCTAACAAAAAGGAATTTGCATCATAGCATGTGTCTTAATTTGTTTAGGCTTGCAAGCTTAAGGTTAGTGTATGAACTATGAAACTCGGGTTTAGTAAATGGCCTTCAAATAATGCTCAAACCGCCGTGTGTTGATCTTTTAACAAGTTAAACTCAAGTAGCTTAAATAATTTACATCCTTTCCTTATACAAATAATACGACCATTCCCGGCTTTTAAATTAATAATATTATTTAAAAAAAATAAAACTAAACCAAAGTTGTATGTTAAAAAATAAGATGGACTATTAGTGTAACTTTCGGTTATTTGAATTTTTAAGGAGGGAGTAGAATATCTAGTTCGGTTGACATGTTGCATCTTTAGATCATCATATACCTGTTCCATTTGATTTCATTTTCTTCGCTAATAGGATTCGCTATTACAAGTAAATTATTTCTAATTGTAATCAACGTAAGACCTATGTTTTGATAAATTCGGTTTAAGTTCAATTTAAGTTTTGAAGCACTTATGAATCACCTTAGGAAGATGATGCTAGAATACGAAACTGATGAACTGCAAGGGTTATTTAAAGAAATGCTATATTAGAGACTTGTGAAAAACTTTGTAACATAAGATATGGTTCATACTTCATACATAGAGGGAGACAAAACTGTTTGTGGGCGTTGATGAACAGGTAGAAACACTGCTTGATCAACTTACTGCAACGTCAAGCAATTGCAGATTGCCTCGATCACAGGAATGCATGGGCTCGATACAACGAATTTGGCTAGAAAACGATGCAGACATCAATCAATTGAGTATATGTTTGAAATTCGAGCGTGGACTTGTGTTTCTCAAGCTAATGAAATTATATCCGCCCCATATATAACCATGGCTGACGAAGCTCTCTTTGACATCTTGAAAAATAGTTGTGGCTCGATGCCTCTAATGATGCATCACCTTATAGTTTGTTATCTTTCGAAAACCTAGATTGAGGAATAAAACGGATTTTATAGTGAATGAATGATATGCTAGAGATTATTGATAAACTCTTGATAACGAAGTAGGAACACTACTTGATCAACTTATTGGAACTCCAACAAAGCATTTCCAGGTTATCTTTAATTGCAGGTATGGCTGGGCTTGGTAAGACGACTTTGGCTACAATTATCCTTTAATTGAGTATGTCTTTGACATTCGAGCATGGACTTGTTACAAACCGAACGTTGTGGTTATATTACTTACATATATTATATAATATACAAATAAGGTCTAAGTGTAGGATTACACATACTTAATAAGTACGACTTTATGTTTAACCGAGCATATCAAATTTCATCATTGAGTTTAGAGGTGCTAAACAGTCTATGTACAATGTACAATCAAACCACTTACAATTTTCTTTAGAATTACCAATTTATTTGAGTGAAATATAACAAAGTTTGACATCAAAGATGAAAAAGGGAACTAAATACATGCTAACAGAATCACATGTCCGTTAAATGTGATGCGAAAACTGGTATACTTTGAGGGTGTCTAAAGAAATTTTCCGGATCAACTTTGGCTTTGATGCGAATCAACTTCTTAAAATTATCTCTTTTCCAGTACCTCTCTCCCCAAACACTTGCTTCTTCATAAGTAGAACTTCCAACACCCAAATCCAAATCATTGTAGTTGAAGTACGACTCCCTCGGGTTATTTGAAACGTACGGCTCTAGAAACTTTTCAAAGCTTTTTAGCCAACCTCTCCGTATAAGTGATATTGCAGTCGTGTATGAAGGTTGATCACTAAAGTCCACAGTGGTGAACAACTGGAACAACACCCCAGCTCTGTGAGGATACGGAATTGCTGTTTCTGAGTAGTCACTCATCTTTCCGCCAAAGTGGTTAATGATAAAAGTTTCTGATCCGTCGCTTTCAAGAATCTTTCTCCAGATCCTTTCGAGCCCAGTTTTGGAGATTGGTTTCCGGACATAGTCTGATTTGCCTTTGAAGTTCAGCTTCATGATGGCTGATCGGTTTGCTAGAATCTCGGTTGGGGTATTGGTTGTAAACCCTCCAAATAAAAGGCTAGATTGGATCATTTTCACCTCTTCACAAATCTCTCGTGTAACATTGAGCTCTGGGAAGTTTTGGTCAAGTAAAGGAAGCAATGTGTCGATTGTGCCTTGATATATTCCTTCAAACGACATTCGTATCGTTTTATTGGTGGTGTTTCCTATATTTTCCCCAAACATCTGAATTCTTATGTGCAAATTCCTATCAAACGTTGGTGCAACGTATTGATATTTATGGAAAATTTCCGTCAGGCCTTCTTCCAAAGTTTTATTTACCATGAAAACAGTTACCTTTTCCGGAACTGAAACCAACCTTAGCTTCCATTGAAGAACAATTCCGAAACTAGAAGCACCACCTCCACGAATCGCCCAAAACAAATCTTCTCCCATTGACTTCCTATCGAGAATATTTCCATTAACATCCATAAACCGAACATCAACAACATTATCAGCACCAGTACCGTATTTCCTCATCAGATTTCCATAGCCACCGCCACCCAAGTACCCACCAACACCAACCGAAGGGCAAACACCACCAGGAAAATACAAAGTGTCGGTTTTCTGAGAAATAGTGTAGTACACTTCACCAAGTGTAGCGCCACCCTGGACCCATGCGGTCTTATTTGCAACATCCACGTCTACAGACCTCATATTGGTGAGATCAATCAAAACAAATGGGACATCAGCAGTTGACGAGAGACCCTCAAAGTCATGTCCCCCACACCTAATCCTAATCTCGTATTCATGTTTCTTTGTGCATAAAAGAGCAGTTTGAATCTGTGTTTCATCAACAGGAGTGACAATGACCGACGGTTTAGGAGTGGAGGTTTGATTGAACCGAAGATTATTGACTGAAACTTCCCAAACGGGTAAGAAAGAAGTATTCACAGGAGTGAAAACGAGTTGAGTAATTGAGGTGATGTTGTTGGAGTTTGATTGTAGACAGCTAATGAAATCTTGAGAAGTTGGTGTAACATTAAGGATGGAGGATAATGTTAAAGTTAACGCTCGAGATGAAAAAGAAAAAGATAAAGCTAGAACAAAGAGGAACAAGTAAGAGCCAAGTTGAGATTTCTTCATGTTTTGATGAGTTTAATTTGATCTATGTTAATGGCGTATTTATATACAGCGATCAAGAGTATAGCCGGCAGCATGCAGAGTGCAAATGGGGTTATAAAAATAGTTGAAAGTAATATATGATTTTACTACTATAGAATAAGTTTTTTGAATATTTTGAACAATCAAAGATATGTAGGTTAGCCATCATTGATTGACAATATGTTAACTATATGTTAACTAAAATAATAATAATTAAGTCTTAATTAGTATTTAGCCATCATTGATTGACAATATGTTAACTATATGTTAACAAAAAAAACATGTATACAGTTAAACCCAAAAAATAGACCAATTCTCCCACAAATTAACATTAGCAAAACCTCGCAACAGGCCACAAATTAACATTAGCAAAACCTCGCAACAGGCGGAGGCCAAAGACCAGCAAACTGATAAATAACTATTAATTAAGGACTTATGTGAAAATTAAACGTCTCGTTTTCAAAACATGAACTATGTAAGTCCTGTTGGGGTTGTTCGGATCTTATAGTCAACGTTATATCACTAACCTAGCGGAAATAGATCAATGATTATCTAGCGAATATGTAACCGTCGGAAACGAGATCAAACCAATGATAATTGATAAGATCGGACCTAAGGAAGACTATTCGGATGATTGTTTATGTGTTATAAACGATTTGGAACACAAGAAAAACCGGCAGCAGCAATTCAGTACGCACGTAAAAACCTAGCAAAACCTTACGAATGCTGAAACCCTAAGCTGGTATATATAGGCCCAGCTTTTCATTCGTACGAATGTGATCTCATTCGTACGAATGACATTCTATTCGTACGAACCATATCTCGTTCGTACGAATGAACCATATCAATAAACAAACTGTTTAACTTTCTCATTCGTGCGAACGTAACCTTCATTCGCACGGATATCATCCTTATCCGTGCGAATGAGTTTGAATATCATTTAAACATTTCAAAAACACAGATTTGATTAATTCATAACAACGTAATCGTTCTAGCTTATAATTAATCAAACATTCAATATAGATATTCAACCAAACAATATAAAGACTGATATAAACGTTAATTACATACGAATCTAGGAACTACATAAATGCACCTACAAACTCCCCCTAGGAACTAGATTCTATGTCTTCAGTCTTCAAAAATATTTGCTGCTTCCCAAAACACTTCTTTGATCTGCCCTCTTATGCATGAATCTTGTGAATAAAACATACACGTACAACCTTGTTGAAACGCGACGCTTGATCCATATCTTTGACGTCGCAGAATATAGGTTGCAGATACAAAGAGTAGATATCATCATCTGTTAGATTTCTAATCCACATCGGATCAAAAATTCGCACAGCTTCCCAAACACCTCTGTGCTCTAACACGATTACAGCTTCAGTGGTTCTATAATCATAATACCACCACTTGAAGTTTCTCCAAAATCCAGTCTGCATCTCGCGAAGTGGAATCTTTTCCAGCACCTTTGGCGCTTGATACGTGACACGCTTCACATATTTTCCTGTTCTCCGATCTTTGGATCTTGTAATCTTCGGATACTGAGGCCTGAGTAGCTTCCACTTACTTCTGAATTCAGATCTGAGCGTTTTCTCCAACCATCTTGCTCTATCATCTTTTTCACTGTATAGTAATTTAAGACGTGCCAGTTGCATCATATCAAAATATGGCAACGTCTTCAAATCATGAACTCGGTTGAAGTAGTCTATTCCTCGTTCTCTTTTCACAGCATAAACATTTAGATCCTCCAAGTACGCCCAACTGATTATTGGACCTTCAGTCTTTGCTCCCTTTAACGAGTAACATTTTGTATAAGCAGGTTGAGCATCTTGACGAGGTGGACGTATACAATCTTTCACTGCTTGACGCCATTGAGCTTTCTTAGCATCTAATTCTTCTTGATCTAACGTCGCTTGACTAGCTGCTGGATTGTTATTTAATTTCCGAGTAAGATCTTCATCGTCTACATCAAAAACCGCATCGTCTCGGAAATCATTAGCCTGATAGATAGGTTCAGTTGAATCAGCATTATGCTCGAACTCTATCTCTTCATCATCAGCATCAGAATCGGGAGAATTTAAGTCAGAAACAGATGCAGATTCGTCAGATGTAGCATCTTCAGGATTCATCGCGATTAACTCTGCAATCTGTTCTTTAGATAAGCTATGCATTATTTCTCCCTCTTCTAGATCGGGATCAATGCTGAACTGTATTACCCCCTGCATATCCAAAATGTGAGTTAAATTGGACTTTTTAAATGAAATGGGAGCAATATCGTACTGGGATTCACTCTGTTGTTCTTTACCAGCTCCCCCAGACTCCGTGCGTTCACTATCTGCACCGATCTGTTGAACAGATTCATCGGCCAGTGCTTTGACTCTGTAGATTCCATCCTCACCAGCTTCCATCGAGTCTTGAATTGTATTTGTGGCAGCATCTAAAAATTCGATCTTTCCTTGAAATAACTCCAACTGCTTGTTCTGATTTTCAATCATCAGCTTCTGTGACTCAATCCTCCTTAGCATTTCGGCTTTCTCAGCTTCCCTCTCAGCTTCCTTTTGCTTCATTAGCTCATTCAATCGTGTGATTTCTTCATCCTGTTTCTTCTGCTTCATCAGAACCTCCAATAGCATAGCATTCACAGTCTGGAGCTGAGCAGACTCAGATAGTTGCCCCGACGACGATCCACCAGCAGTTGGTGTTATCGTAGTGGCAGGTGTCATAATTGGAATGCTTTGTTGTGGCTGAGAGATCACAGGCGGAGGAACTGGAGTGGTTGTGCTGGCAGTAATATCTGTAAGTCTCACATGCTTGAAACGTTTAGCGATTCTCCCTTTGACTATATCCCTCATTGATTCTGCTGCTTTCCGTTTCGGGACTGAAGGAGTTGCCTCAGCACTCACACTAACATCATCTTCATCTACTAACTCAAGCTGAGTATCAGTAGGTGGAGAGGTAGCAGAAACCACCTCCTCATCAGAATCAGGTTGAACAGGCACAACAAGATCCTCTTTCTCTGAATCACTGTCATCGTTTCTCCATTTCCTCTTCTTCGGGCAGACATACTCAGGATTTGCGAGATGTCCGATCAACTTTCTCTCCTTTGGTGTAGGCTTTCCCTTGTATGTAAGCATGCGTGCCATCGTACTATCACTCATAACGTCCAGCTTGACGATATCTTCTTCATTCTTCTGCAAGTCATGAATCTTCGCATCTAAGATCATTTGCACGAATCTGGCATACATCAAGTACTTGTGCTTGTTCTTGAGTTCTACGTTCTCTATCATAAACTGCAAGACCATCGCCGAGAAGTTGAATGGAGCGTTCAGTGCCAGTGCGACAAATGCACTTTGAAGAGTCTCTCGCATCTGATCATGTCCTGCCTTTCTGGGACCCAGACAATGCTGTATTACGTGACACAGGTACTTGTATTGCACACTGAAACCTGACTTTGTGATCACCCCCTTCGTAATATCACCATCATAATGCATTCTCAACAATGCCCCTCTGACCTTGTACACATCCAGATTTGTTGGCATTCTCGCTTCATCTCCGAATCCAACGACTTCTCTGATGACGTGCTCGTCAACCATAATGTCATTTCCGAGCACTTTACTATGTATCTGAACCTTGCCGTCTTGACGAACCGCCTTGGCATTGTTCCAGAAATCAGAGATGTGAGACAAGTAGAGCACTTTCTCGGTAGAAATCGCCTTGAGGATTCTTGAACGCTTCAAGAATCGAATAATTTCGACAAACTTCGTGGAGTGAGGTTTTGTTTCGTCGAGGAAAGCGCACATGTTGTTCTTTGGACCAATAACTAGACCAGTGCTTTGAGATGACGACGATTCAGCCATTTTCCTGTAAACAGAAACATAAACGTCGAGAAACAAACAGTTAGAATTAAGATTCAAACGTTTTAAATATTTCTGTTATGGCCCATCCGTACGAATGTAGTATTCCATTCGTACGAATCAGTGTGTAACCGTACGAATGAGTCACTTAAAAACAAACGGATTACATTTAACTCATTCGTACGAACGACATAGTCATTCGCACGAAGGTCCTATTCGCACGAATGAAAACACATTCGTGCGAATGGAGTTCATCAGTTCTGTTGGTTTTCCATAAAACCTAGATTTCCAAAACCGTTGTTTTAGATCACAAAACCTACATAAAATTGCTCGCAATCCCCCGATGAATCAAACCCCTAACCCTATTACCCATTACAAACATGAATAAAGGTCCAATTTGATTCAAGTATTCTCGGGTTTAAATTTCAACTATTAAACATTCAAATAAACGTTATACCTTTCGTGGTATATATGATTATGATCGCAATCAAAAGTTACACAAGAAAATCAGATTCAAAAACTCGTTTATGCACTTTGAAAAATTTAGGTAAAAATCTCTTGATTCGGACGAATGAGTATTGAAACGTGAATAGTCCAAACGAATGACAAAAGTATATATAGGCATCTCACGTTCGTACGAATGTGAAATACATTCGTACGAATGTGATCATATTCGTGCGAAGGAGAGTTTTGTCTCAAACTTTGATTTTCCTCTGATTCGTGCGAATGTCTTGTTCCTGCGTGCGAATGGACTTTACCTTCGTACGAATGTCGCTGAAAGATTAATAACCTTCTTGATTTTCACTTATCTTCAAAACTTAAACATTCAGTAAACGTTAAACACATGAAAATTATCAATCCATCAAAATAAAACGTTTAGCTCAAATCAGATATCCTAACCAAACACTTTATCAACGTAATTTCAGTTTCACTTTTAGATCTTGAGTCACGACAAGTAACCGTAAAACTAAGAAAAATAAAATTAAAGAGAAACTAAAACTAAAAATTAAAATCTTTTTGTACTTTTCTGTTTTGATAAATCAAAGGAAATTTTAACTATAACAAACTACTGAAATAACAATTAAATAGAACTGAAATTTTCACATTCTTTTTGCGTTTTTCGAATAAGGGATCAGACTGATACTGAAACATAGCATTGTCATTCAATTTTCGTAGTAACTATTAACATATCAGTTGACGATTATTGGTATATTTGTCCTCTTAAACTTAAACTAACATTCACTTGACAGTTTTTCTTTCAAAATGGTTATCTCGCTAAGATCTCCCAATATTTTGAACATAGAAAACAACACACAATTTGAATTTTTAACAGTCATCAAAATTGTATCATAATTAGAATTGCAAGTATGTTTGTGTATTTGTCCTCTTAACTTTTCAGCTTTTTCAATTCTATTTTCCTAAACACCAGATGTAATATCATAATATTTATTTCGTATGTCAGTATAGCATCAACTACACATGCAATAAGGGCCAGTGATTCTTGATCATTGAAACAATACATCACTCAGAGATAAGCGCTTCTTCAACCTTTATTTGGAATAGCCGAGTTATGATCATTCTTTCGACCTTATAACTCTGTTCATCCATCAAAGTATTTGTGAAGTCTTTAGGTACTTCGTCACCCTTTATTTGGAAAGCCGAAGTATGATCATTCTTTCGACCTTATACTTCTGTTCATCCATCAAGGTATTTGTGAAGTTGTTTCTTACCTCTTATTGCGATTTTTTTTTTTTTTTTTTTTTTTTTTTTTTTTTTTTTTTTTTTTTTATTGTTGATCTTGATCAAAACATTCAAGAATGTTATCCACACAATCACTGGAATGGCCCTTAATTGCTTCAAAATATACTGACATACTGTATTTATTTTCTGATATTACACCTAATATTTACTATTTTTGAATCGATCCAGCGAAAAGCCACAAACACTACAAGACAAAACTAATCATAATATCTTAAACATTTAATTTCGACTGCTGTGTGTTGTTTAACAGTGTTCTCAATTGTTATTGATCTCCAGATATCATTTAGACAGTCTTTGAGACATATCCATAAAGATTCATATTAAATTTGATATCTGCGACAACCAAATGAGTAATTTTCGTCAAGTTTCAGTGAGATAAGCCTACCAATATATCCTACAACTGACATGTATAACGTTACGTTCAGCATACTTTTGACAATTTACATGTTCAGTTTTAGTTCAGTGTTTCCTCACTTCCCTCTTTTTTTTTTTTTTTTTTTTTTTTTTTTTTTTAACTAACTATCTATTTCTCCCCCTAAAATTCTAAAAATGAAAATCTTTTTGTATTTTTCGAAATTTTATAACTAAGAAGAAAAAGAAAATAACATAAAAATTAAGAAAAAAATTCTTAACGTAGTATACAAAAACGGGGACGGTTACTTGTCCGGCTTTTCTTCCTCTGTAATCACGTCACTTTTCTTAACAACACCATTTTCTAGCAGTAAAAACCCAAACCTAGACTTATCAAATGCTTTGGTGAAAATATCAGCTTTTTGAAACATCGTTTCGATATAGATTACGTCAATTAGATGTTTTTCAAAACAATCACGTATAAAATGATATTTTACGCCTATGTGTTTGGTTTTAGGATGGTGTACGGGATTTTTAGTGACAGCTATGGCAGCAGAATTATCAACATAAATAGGAGTAGTAGAGATAGACAAACCGTAGTCACGCAGTTGTTGCTGAATCCAGATAACCTGAGAACAGCAGCTAGCAGCAGCTACGTATTCAGCTTCACAAGTGGACAATGCAACAGCAGTTTGTTTCTTGCACTGCCACGTTACTAAGCGCGTTCCGAGAAATTGGCATCCTCCTGATGTTGACTTCGCATCCTTTTTGCAGCCTCCATAGTCTGAATCACTGAACGCAGATAACTCAAAATTGTCGTCATGAGGATACCAAAGACCTAAATCTGGAGTACCCTTCAAGTATTGCATAATCCGCTTCACTGATTGAAGATGAACAACTGTCGGTGCTGCTTGGTATCGGGAACACAAACACACCGGAAACATGATATCTGGACGAGAGGCGGTGAGGTACATAAGAGAACCGATCATGGAGCGATAAAGTGACTGATCAATTTTCTCCCCCGTAGAGTCTGGTGATATCCCGTGATTCACCGATAAGGGAGTAGAGGCTGACTTCGTTTCTGACATTTCAAACCGTTTCAAAATGTCGTTGACATATTTTGTCTGATGAATAAAAATGCCCTCTGCAGTTTGATCTACTTGTAGCCCCAAAAAGAATTTAATCGGACCCATAGAACTCATTTCGAACTTGCTTGTCATCACCGTTTCAAACTCTTTACATAACTCTGGATTTGTCGAACCAAAGATAATGTCGTCCACATATACTTGCACCAATAAAATATCTTCACCTCTTTCTTTGATGAACAGCGTACAATCAATGACACCTCGACGAAAACCGTTGTCGGTCAGATGATTAGCAAGTGTCTCATACCAGGCGCGCGGTGCTTGATGCAGACCATAAAGTGCTTTATCGAGAATATACACTTTATCCGGATGTAATGGGTCTACAAAGCCTGGTGGCTGATTAACGTACACTGTCTCTCGAATATTCCCGTAAAGAAAAGCGCTTTTTACATCCATCTGATAAACAGTAAATTTCTTATAGGATGCAAAGGCCAGAAAAATCCGAATCGCCTCTAATCTCGCAACCGGAGCAAACACTTCATTATAATCCAAGTCAGGAATTTGTCGAAAACCCTGAACCACTAGCCTTGACTTGTTTCTGACAACTACACCCTGATCGTCCCTTTTGCATCGATGAACCCAGCGACAACCCAATGACTTGGCACCTTTTGGCTTAGCGACAAGCCTCCAGACACCCAGCTTCTTAAACTGTAGCAGTTCCTCTTGCATCGAGTTGATCCAATTGTCATCCAGAAGAGCTTCTTCAACGTTAGCTGGTTCAATCTGTGAAATAAAACAAGCATGAGCACAATAAGTAACATCTCCAGATTTAAACAAGTCAATGTAAACATCGCTTTGAATCTCTCTTTTGGGTCGAGCTCCAGCCAGATAGGTTTCATAATCATCAAAATTTGTCGATCTGCGAGCTCTTGATGATCGCCGGAGCTGACTTGCTGGTTCTTCTACGTTCAAGTTAGGAGGAACCGCAACGTTAGGACCCAAGTTATTAACATCGGGAGCTTCAATTTCCTCTGCATTTTCTTGAACATTTTCAGGATTTTCAATCGGCTCATTTACGTTAACTGAACCATCAGAATCTGAATCATCATCATTTGCTTGAACGCCTGCAGGATTCTCTTGTGGACCGGAAGGAGTAGGAACTGTTGGAGTCACTGGATCATGAGGAATAATTTCTTCCAATGCCTCTTGATGAGAGTAGTATCTTGCAATATCTTCATCGGAGAACTCAGGAAGATTAAATGATTCAAACAAAGAATCATAATCGAACATCCATGGATATCCTTTCGAAGGAATGGGTTTAGAATACTTCTGAACATCCACCTCATACCATTCTTCAATAGCTTTAGTGGCTGGATTCCAAACTCTCTTGTTAGGAGTGCTGTATCCCAGAAATATCCCTTCTACTGCCTTTTCATCGAATTTTCCATCTTGTTTACGCTTGAGCATAGTACACGGAGCTCCAAAGGGTTCCAAGTACTGTAAATTAGGCTTTCTTTTCTGCAACAATTCATAACACGTTTTCCCATGTCGTTTCACTACTAGCACTCGGTTTAAAGTGTAACAAGCATTAGCTACCGCTTCATTCCAAAAACGTACTGGCAGTGTCGAATCAGCCAACATAGTCCTAGCTGCTTCAATCAACGTTCTGTTCTTTCTTTCTGCAACCCCGTTCATCTGTGGAGTATAGGCTGCACTGAATTGTTGTTGAATTCCTTTCTCCTTGCATAAATCTTCCATCCTCTGATTCTTAAATTCCGTTCCGTTATCAGTTCTAAACCGTCGAACTTTTAACTTATACAGAGTCTCCAGTGAAGTAACCAACAGCTTGATATTCTCATAAGTTTCGGATTTCTCCCGTAAGAACATAACCCAAGAGAATCGAGAATAATCATCGGTCACCACCAAACAGTATTTATCCCCTGCTACACTCGAATATTTGATAGGGCCAAACAAGTCCATATGTAGAAGTTCAAGTGGAGTGTCAATGGTGTGGAACTTCTTTGCTATATGAGACTTTTTGGACTGTTTTCCCTTCTTGCAAGAAATACAAGTTTCCGGCAACTGAAATGTTTTCACATTAACCCCCATAACTAAGTCTTTGTGCATCAGATGATTCATCTTTCTCAAACTCAGGTGTCCCATACGTTTGTGCCACAAAATAGATTCCCGTTCAGTAGCTTTCGAGACAAAAGCTTGATGTTCCGTCGAATTCACAGTAGTCTTCGACATGTCGAGCACATACAAATCTCCAACTCTTGGTGAAGTAATAATAACCAAGTGTTCAGGAATCACGAATTCTTTCTTCATAATATAACACTGATTCTCGTCAAAAATCACCTTAAACTTCTTGTCGCAAACTTGAGAAACGGACAACAAGTTGTTGACCAATGCCTGAACAAAATTCACCTTATCGAAGCTTATTTTGTTGTTTGCAACCAATCCCTGAGCAGAGATATAACCTCCCTTATCACCAGCAAAAGAAACATAACCTCCTTTAATTGTTCTAACATTTGAAAGTAACTTCATATTCCCTGTCATGTGCCTAGACGCCCCACTATCAACAATCCAGGTATTCTTGATAGGATCATAGACGACCTGCACAACAAATTGAAATTATTAATTCCCAATGCAAACCCAAGCCTTAATAGCCTTGGGTTTGCCATCATCACCTAAGAACTGTAAGTCAACCCATTGTCCCTTGGAACCATCAGATATGTTTGAAGGTCCAGCACCTTTAGTTTCATTCTTAGCTTTCCATGCACGTTTGACATAGACAGTTGGTGAGATTGACCGTTTTTCAATTTGTTTAACAGTAGGTTGCTGTTTGGATTTACCAGCAGGAAGCAACTCATTGTTTTGTTTAGAAGATAATGACCTATGGTTTGGGAATCGATTTCGATTTGGGCTTGAAAAGCGATTTCCAGTGGACATTCTATTTTGGTCAACATTATTCCTAGGCCTTTGTTTCAAATTTGGACAATTATAGTTAACATGGCCTTTCTCCCCACAATCAAAACAAGTTCTCCATTCGTTAAGATTTTGAGAACTTTGCGTCATTCTCCGGTGGTGTGTATGAGGTTTGGAGAACATAGCATTTGGACGCATGAAGCCGTTATGTTGTTGAACATGTTGTGGCCTTTGGGGATTTGTGGGTGACTGTCTCCTATGAGGTGGTATGAATTTTGCTTGTTCTGTTTCTTTTGACTCAAATGCGATTGATGATTCGCCGGTTTTGACAAATTTTGGTCCTTTAAATTCAGGTCGTTTCAAAATTCTGACTTGTTTAGGTTGACTTGAAGTTTTGTTTGGAGCCTGATAACCTAAGCCAGTTTTAATGTGAGGTTTGCGACCCAAATTTGTGTTATAAGGTAACTGACGACCCAAACCTGAACCCTTTTCTTCCTCATCTGAGTCAGAAATCCAATCTTCAACTATGACGGTTTCTTTCAATTTTTCGTTTACATTACTTTTAGCACTGACAGTAGGTGTTTGGACAGTTGGTGTTTGGACACTAGGGGTCTGAACAGCTGGGTCTGATTGTTGAAGAATGAACTCAACATCCCCTTCCTCCTTTGGAGACTTAATCAGTTTGTTAAAGATAGGAGGTGGACAAGCTTTGTAGTCAACCCCTGATTTCCCTTCCCCATTTTCAGGACGTTTTTCTTTCAAAATGTGATCCAAAAGATATGATGCAGTGGAGTAACTTCTAACTTGTTGGTTTAAAGTTTCAAAACTGATTTTAACAGAAGCATTTTCACGTTTAAGAGCATCAATATCTTTTAGATATTTGTTAATCGAGTCATGTTTGTTTAACAAAGCAATTTCCAAATCACTTACTTGTTTTGCTAAAAGTTTGTTCTTTTCTGAAAACAGTTTTTCATTTCCCTTGACGATTTTGTTTTTACGAAGTTCATCAACAAGATTGTTATTTTCTTGACTAAGCTCATTTACTCGTTTATCTAAAACAAAACAGTTTGAACAGGAAGTTACTGTAGTTTCAGATTGTACCTTTGATGACTCAGTAGTTCCTGCCATCATTGCGAACTCTCTTTTAGGCACTGGTGATTCTGATTCTGTTGAAGATTCTTCAGATGATTCTTCAGATGTAACAGACTCCTCCCCGTCACTTTCTTCATTCAGATTCAAAATCTTTACAACATTTACTTCAGCATCAGATGGATTGGTTTCAATTTGAATTCCCCAATCCAAGCCTTCGTCAGATTGAAAAACCAAGGCCTTAACATCTGAGTTCTCAGTACCAGTATAGGTATTCGAGCCAGTCGTCACCAAAGCCGTATTCTTGTTTGTCTGAGGAGCGTTTCTGTTCATATTCCTGTTTGGCTGATCTCTGAATGGATTCTGAACTGTTCTTGGTTGTTTTGGCTTTTCACAGTTTCGAGCAAAATGACCCTTCTGTCCACAGTTGTGACAAGTAATCGCTGACATGTCGAAGCCATACTTAGTTTCCTTGTTGGCTCCGATTGGGTTACCAGTCTTTTTCACATACTCTTTAGCCCTCCTGACGAGATTAGCGAAACCCCACATAATGTCGATTCGTTCCATCTCATCACGATCAATCTGTTCATAATCCTCCCCAGTTAAGTGTATATTACCAATTTTACCCTGCAGCAATTGGTCATAGGATCCAACTAAAGCACTCAGCATAGCCATATCTTCATTTACACTTTCAACATTTCCTTTATGAAAGTGCTCGATCTTCAAACTTGTAAATGCTGATTCTGAAGTAGCTTGAGCTTGTGACTTCTGAACCGGAGTACTTTGACTTGAACTTGAGTTGGAACACCCTGAAGTTCCTGAATGGGTTGAGGCGTTAGCAGAAAACGCTGTCTTCAGTGGGGCATGAGTAGGAGTGGCTGGAGTGGGATCAGCATAGTACAGTGAGGGATCTTGAGTGTGTCCCTTTCTTTGAGCACGAAACTTATCATCCTGCTCCTTCTCTCTTAGCTTTGTAAATAAATCATTCAAAGTTGTGCGAGCAAGATACCCACTTTCCTTTAACATCTCTATATATCCATTCCAGCTATCTGGCAAAGCATCCGCAAAACATTCTACTCTCTCTGCACCAGTTGTCTCTACCGAATATCCGTTCATTTCACTAATCAAATGCTGAAAACGTATGATAAGGTTGAACAATGATTCTCCTTGTAAGCAAGTAAAGTTATCAAATTCCTTCTTCAGTGCTCTTCCCTTCATTGACTTCAACTTGTTGTTTCCCTCACAATCCAATTCAAAAGCATCCCATAACAGTTTTGATAACTTGTGAGTCTTGTATTGATGAAACACCGATCTAGGAATAGCCTGACATAAGTGAGAATAAGCCTTTTTCTCAATATCGTAATTCTTCCTTTGTTCTTCTGTATATCTATGAACGGGAATAGGATCTCCATTTTCACTAACTGGTTCATTATATCCATTTTGAATCATGTCCCACATTTTTGAATCCAATCCTTGGATGTGAATTTCGAAGCGAGGTTTCCAGTGTGGGTAATCGTCCATTGAAATAAGTTTCGGAACCTTGTTAATGCTTCCAGTTTCAGCGTCATTGATTAGCATTTCAGACATCTTAGTGTTGGTACTAGCCATCGCGTATTCCATCTAAAATTTGAAAAATTAAATCTGTTTCTGGTTCGTGCGAATGAATTACTGCTACGTACGAATGAAAGACTTGATACGTACGAATGAAGGTGATTCGTACGAATGAAACAGGAAACCTAAGCTCTACACGAATGAGTGATTCGTACGGATGAACTGACCGATTCGTACGGATGAAATTCCTATTCGTACGAATGAATTGAACTTTAAATTTTTAGACAAAACTTAGATTCGCACGGATGAATTCCCTATTCGTGCGAATGAGACCTCTATTCGTACGAATGAAAACTGTCAAGAACTTGGTTCGTATGCGCCGTGAAATTTTAGGGTTTTGCAAAAAACTCGATCTACAGGTCGATTTTCTAAACCAAAACGATTTCTATTTGCCCAGATCTTAATCTAGATGACTCAGAAACGTTCTAAGACAATAAAAACAAGGTTTTTAACGTAAAATTCCAAATTCTAAGAAACAATCAAAAACGAAAAATCTTAAGAATCGCTAGAAGAACGTTGATTTCTACAACCAACGCTCTGATACCACTTTGTTGGGGTTGTTCGGATCTTATAGTCAACGTTATATCACTAACCTAGCGGAAATAGATCAATGATTATCTAGCGAATATGTAACCGTCGGAAACGAGATCAAACCAATGATAATTGATAAGATCGGACCTAAGGAAGACTATTCGGATGATTGTTTATGTGTTATAAACGATTTGGAACACAAGAAAAACCGGCAGCAGCAATTCAGTACGCACGTAAAAACCTAGCAAAACCTTACGAATGCTGAAACCCTAAGCTGGTATATATAGGCCCAGCTTTTCATTCGTACGAATGTGATCTCATTCGTACGAATGACATTCTATTCGTACGAACCATATCTCGTTCGTACGAATGAACCATATCAATAAACAAACTGTTTAACTTTCTCATTCGTGCGAACGTAACCTTCATTCGCACGGATATCATCCTTATCCGTGCGAATGAGTTTGAATATCATTTAAACATTTCAAAAACACAGATTTGATTAATTCATAACAACGTAATCGTTCTAGCTTATAATTAATCAAACATTCAATATAGATATTCAACCAAACAATATAAAGACTGATATAAAGGTTAATTACATACGAATCTAGGAACTACATAAATGCACCTACAAGTCCTTTCATAATGCATCAAACTAAAATTTGGATCATTATTTAGTTGTTTATCTTCATTAATAGTTACTTGTCCATTTTATTTGATCTGGTCTTTAAAGTTAGGTTAATGGGTAAAACTTGTCAACGGCAAAGTTTTTAGTTTAATATTCAACTAATGATCAATACATCAGCATGTATCCGCCTTTAAAACACAACGTATGTACAATGTAAAGCATCTGCAAGATGATCACAAGTACGACCAATATCATACACAAGCGCCATAAGAGATCATGAGGCTATCCAAGCTATCAAACACAACACCTAAAGTTGACAGTTTCATTCATTCACTTAAAAAATAGGTCCAGGTTACCAAAACAGAACAAACATTTCATTAACTGAAAATTTAGATAAAAATTCTGATAATATGTTACTAGAATATATTTAGCTTTACCTAACTTAATTTGACCCGAATCCGTTTTGCCATTTTATCAACCCACCCCTATTGCCACCACTAATACGCACCTTACCAAACATCCATAACATAACAAGATATTAAGTAAAACCACGCGAAACTTTTTATGCGAAATCTTGTTAAGATTTATCAAAAAGAGGCTGCTTTCTACAAATTCTGATGTGGCATAACGTTTTCTACTCAACCATTAACATAGAAGACTAAAAACAAATCAAAATCTAATCTATTCAGCTTCCGCAACGACTTCAGCATCATCGTCAACTTCAATAGCTTCTTCTTCCTATAAATCAAACGATATCCATATTTCAATTTTATCATATAATCATATAACACAACATCAGAATACACAAAACCAAAACAAAATAATCCAATACTTACCGCCTTATCAGTCTCAACTTCAGCTTCACTTGGATTCTCCAACGCCTTTTGATATTTCTCTTTAAGTTCAACCGCTTTATCAGTATAAACCTTCTTTTCCTGTAAACAATGCAACAAAATCGATAAATAAGCTTGACACGACACAAAATAACAAACGAAAAAATGCAACTTACTTCATCGGTCATTGACTTCCATTTCTCACCTCCTTCTTTTGCAACCTAAAATTTAATCAAAAACAATAAACATCAACTAAAAGAAGTCGATACAAAAGCCGTAAACGTTTCTAATTTCAATAAATAATTACCACTGCAACTTTTTTGTTATCGGGATTCGCCTCCTTGAATGTTTTCCTAAAGTCATCCCTATACACCAATTACCAATCCAAATTAGTTAAATCAAAACCAAATAAATAATCGAATTAAAAATCGTTGAGCATTACATAAACAGAAAGAATGCAGTCGGTGGCCTTTTCGGCTTGCTTGGATCCTTTTCTTTCTTAGCTTTCTTAACAGATGGTTCCTTTGTTTTCACAACCTTCTTTCTACACACAAAATATGTAAAACAACTAAATATAAAAATCGCACGAAAAACCGCAAACTTATATTCATTTAATAAGAACTATAGAATAACAATTACTTCTCGGTAGGCTTTTTCGCAACTGATTCGGTTGGTGGATCAACAGCCAATGTTTCTAAATTCATTTTGATTTTAGCTTCGAGACCGCAATCATGCATACCGATCAACGCAACAGCCACATCTTTGTTACACGAATCACTGTATTCAATAAACCTCAATTTCAATTTCAGTTCAAATTTTCACCAAACCCTAACAGATCTAAAACTTCAAGATTACAACATATTCAACAAATTAACAGAAATGGAAACTAAAATGATGACGATACCATCGAGTGAAGGCGCTGCCGTTTTTGGCTCGTTTAAGAGTAGCGTTTGTTACTGCTTCGACTCGTTTTCGGTTGCGAGTAGCGTTGACTGATTTCGGAGCGGATTCGTCATTGATCGCCATTGATTGAAGGTTGGAGAAATTAACTGTGTGTGTGAATTTTGTGAGATTTGGAATTGGGGAAAAGGGTTTAAGAAGAGGGGAAAAGCGCGCCAATTTGAAAGAGGGAAATTTTAAATATTTGATTTTTAACAATTTTTGGAATTCATGCGGATTGCCAGCGTGGCAAAGAGTCTCTGCCGTTTATTCGCCGTTAAAAGTATATTTTGGGAAATTACAAGTTTTACCCATATGATTATGCCCAACTAGCAGATTTAGTCCCATGGTTTTACTTTTTACTATTTAAGTCCAACTTTTTTGATAATAATCAAATTCACAGGGGTTGGTTGCCATGGACTAGCCCGGAAAATTGGCTTATAACGAACCAAATAAACTCGAAACTCTACACATACAATAAAACAAACACACCCTTAAACAAATTGCCATATATAGTGAATTTCCATCTTGACGCGCCTCCGTCTCTTTAAACCGGTAAAAAAAACTTACAAAACCTATTCTTAGCTCACTTACCGGAATAGCATATATAAACTGTTCACCATTGTTGGGAAAGTTATGACGAGTCCTCTCCTGTTCTTTCAAATGTAAATCAAAAGACTTGAAAAGCTGAAAACCTGGAGTGCTCTAGTCTAGTGGTCGTTATCTTGATTATTTTGTTTTTCACGACCTTTCAATCAATCATGTTGTCGTTATTGGAAAAGGGACCAAGTGCTTATTATTTTTCTCTAAAACTATTCATTGATGTTCATATTTTTCGTGCTAGACTTGATCATACCTTCTCTGAATCAAAAAGATTGTCCCCTTCACCTAAATTAACCGTTCCTCTGTTCATGACATTACGGCCTCAAATGCAACTTTCATAACCCTTGTTTCCATAAAAAGAACAAACACTTCAATATAGATTAAACGCTTTACATGAAGCAATCTGCATTGACATATATTACTGTAACAAACATTCTGAAGTAGAATATCAGATATTTAATTTTGCAAAATCAAAAGTTGACTACAGTAAATTGATCATCCAAATTCACAGTTGATTTCGACAAACAAAAAACTTCAGACATCTACTTATTCCGATAATGCGGTAATCATTAAAATATCATCCCTCTTATTTTTCAAATATCGGTCATTTTCACCAGCTTAGTGTAAAGAATACGATCGTCCCTTCCAGTGCTGCTCTCAAGCAGTGCACTTTGTACAAGTTCCTGAATCCATGAAGATAATATGCTAAGAGAAGAGACTCGTGAAATAATTCAAATAAATAACTACTAATGGAATATTTATTACCTTGGCATCCCTGTGAGACATGCACTTTCCCAATGCGTGCAGGATCAATCGTAAATCTTCAACCTGCAAAACATATGGGTTAAACACGTGAAGTAAAGAAAAATAAATGGGTTGATTAGGATTATAGTTATTTTCTAACGAGTAAACATGTAAAAAGAAACAACTAGCAAACATATAAATCAAAACCCAACAGTCCCCCAAAATGTATTTTAAATGCAAACTACCTCCTAAAACTTGATTATAAATTTACATTTCTTGTAATAATGTTCAACATAATACCAAAGATCTTGTAGCCTAGCGGTATATAAGATGGCCCATTAAATAAGAGGTTACGGGTTCAAGTTCCATAAGGGACAAAAGTGTGAATTATTGTGAGGTGTGTGTATATTTGCCTTTCTAAAAAATATGTTCTTTGTTTAGAAAATATTTGAACTACAAAATCCAATCCGTAGCTCAATCCACCCATTTTGCCACCTCTATAGCAAGCATTAAAAGCTCAACTTACCCTGATGTAGCCCACTCGATTTCGGTCAAAAAACCTGAAAGCCTGTTAAATAAAGCAAGTGCATATCAGACACGACTCAATATCATATAAATTATATCAACTAACAAAAAAAAATTAAGATATATTTCATTAGATTGACAATTACAAGATAACATGCCTGCAAAAGTTGCTTGTCAAGTGGAGTTTCTTTCTTCTTCGTGTCCACTTTTCGATTTTCCTTTTTCTCTTTTTTCTCAAAGTCCGATTTGGTAGAAAATTTGGCCTTCTCTTCTGGATCATCTTTGCCTTTTTCATCCACGTTTTCAGACTTCACATCCATGTTGACTTTCTCAACCTCAACTTTCTCCTGTAAGTAAACCATAAAACATTATTACTAGTGACCAAAAAGACCAGTACTTCTGTTATTTCCCGTTCCTTTAATAATCATTAATAACAAACAAAACTTGCCTCGTTTTCTACATCATTTTTAGGGTTTGCATCTGGCATGTTTTCATCTGCTTCAGGATCCTCCTCGGGATCTTCTTCTGGATCCTCCTCGGGGTCTTCTTCTTCTTCCTCTGCTTCTACTTCTTCTTCCTCCTCTTCTTCCACTACTTCTTCCTCCTCCTCCTCTTCTTCTTCTTCGGGATCGTCATCTTGTTCGGATCCATCTTCTGGTTCCACATTATCAATAAGCATTTTTTCGTCTTTAACAACGGTTTTATCATCCACTGTGTCGCCTTCTTGCAATGTTTCAGTTTTAACTGATTTGCGTTCCACTGTGACATCTTCAGTCTTCTGGCGCTTATGGGGTGATTTTTTACCCGATGTTTTTTCCTTTTCCTTCTTCTTAGAAAGTTCTTCCCTCTGTCTCTTCTTTTGGTTCCTTTTAGTCACAAACTTGATCCTCAATTTCTATAGATAAGAAAAAATGATCAAAGAAACCGTAACCATATTAATCAAGTGAAAATAAACATCAATCATTAAAAAATACCAACCTGGAGAAATTTTAATATCCGAGATCCCATTTGATATTGAAGCATTTCATAAAATGTTTCAGCAAATACAGATAGCTGCCAAAAAATAGTGAACTCGGATAAATATACAAAGAATAAGGCCATAAGGGGGAATTAATAAGTGACATACTTCAAATGCTGATTCTTCAATATCTTTATCGGAATAATCCAAAAGTGAGTCCAGTGAAAGTGACAATGAACTCAGCTGTATGAGAAATAATGACAGTCAAATAATGTAAACGTAGCACAACTAGATCAAATAAACGTTAGAAACACCTACTTTTGAATATTTGCTCCCTTTTGTCTGAAGGATCAACCCTGGATGCCTTGGGGGGTCCTCGGTCTTTTTCTTATCTTTAGCCTTAGTTTCAGTCTTAATATCCTTGTCTTTTTTCTCTTTCACGTCTTTAGATTTCACATTTTTATCAGAACCGCCACCTTCAACCTTAGCTCTCTTCTCCTCCTTCACTTGAACTTTCTCACTTATGTTTCCAGCTTCACTTGATCCACCAACATCCTTTCGCTGCTCAGGGACAACACTCTGTGGGACCGCCTCGGATACTAACTCATTGTTCTCCAATTTCACTTCACTTGCAGTTTGCTCCCCAATAGTTGACCCTGTTTCGTTTTCCTTGGCCACTTTATCCTTATTATTAACACCTTTAGCAGCTATCTTTCTCTTAACAATTCTTTTAATTATTTTCTTTTTAACAATAGTTTTAACACTTGCACCAACCACGTCTTCCTTTTTTTCCTTAACATCAGAGCTCTCAGGTTCCTTAACTTCATCTTCTTTCTTAACGGTTTTCACCACCAGAGCTTTTTTGGTAGCTTTATTTTTGGTAGGAGTAGTAGATGGCTCGGCAGCTTCGCCGATAACCTCAGTGTTTTCAGCTCCATCTTTTTCAGCAGCAGCCTTCTTTTTTATAACCTTTCTTATAATCTTCTTCTTTCCACTGCCAGGTGTCTGAACATCAGTGTTGTCTGTCGGATTCTTTTTTCCAGATTTATTGCCTTTATTAACTGTCTCAACCTCATCTTTCTTCTCAATTACGGGTTTGTCTTCATCTTTCTTCTCAACTATGGTTTTGTCTACATCTTTCTTCTCAACTACGGTTTTGACCCCCTCTTTTCCAGCCTCCTTTGCTTTTAGATTAACTTTGGTGCCGACTTTCCCTTTTCCATTAACTTTTGAGGCTGATCCAGACTCTTTCTTTGTTTGCGGTTTTTTTAAATCTTTTGTCTCCTTATCTGATCAAAAGTAGCACATCCATGAAAGAATTTATTATCATAATCATTGGCAGAAATATAAGCCGACAAGCAGGTTCTCATTTAAAAAATTACCTTTCGGGACTTCCTTCTTTTCAAGCAGTTTCTACAAAAAAAGAAGAGAAGATCAGAGGAAAATAATAGTATCAAAAAGGTTCAAAAACTTATTGTACTTCTATTTAACATTTATTTTCCCGGGTTCTAATAACTTTTTTTTTTATATTTTTGTAGGAATCAGGCAAGAAATAATATACCTCTCTTTTAAGAGCATGTAGGCGTTCTCTCTCAGCAACAGCCTTCTTGTGGGCAAGCCACTGATCTCTCCATGCATCTATTGAAGGTAAGCAATCCGTTAAATCAGGAATGTAGAGTACAGTTACCTCCTTATGGCTAAAAAGCCCATCGTTTCCAACTCTGTCATAGTGAATCTGCAAATGTGAAACACTTCGTTTTTAAGTACCATAAAAGTGGTTACCCTAAAAAACCGTAGCATTATATGAACAAACCCATATTTCCGGTGTATTTGCCCTTTGATGATGTTCTCTATGACAAAACAAGTATTACCTCCAAAAATGGATTCCAATGTCGGCAGTTCTTCAAGTCAAGTCCTGTGAGCTCCTTGGCATGCCTAAAAATAATAATTTAATTATAGAAGAAAGGGTAAATAATAAAAAAAAAATTTTACACAAAAACCAACCTCAGAACAGTTTGAACTAGAGTAGATTTATCTACAGCGGGATCATTGCCATCCACAGTGTCACATGAACCTCCAATTGCCATGCAAGAACTCCTATCTTTAAGAAAAGCAAACCTAAGCATATTGCAAAGATGGGGAATGCGATCCTCATACTTTCTTTCAGATGATAACTCCTCCCAAGCATTCTGGCTAAGCCCACTCATCAATAACATCTGAAACAAACAAGCAAAAGAGACCATTTATAACGCAATACCGTACATGCTGGAGCTAACTAATTAAACAAACAAAATAATCTATCAAGTCTTACCTTTGCATTCCACCGAGTAGCCCCACTTTCAAGTTTTACATGGCCATCAGACATTTTTTTGGATGCCGATTCATGCTCACTTGGTGTCTCTTCTTGCACAAAATCGTGTTCAAAACTGTTCAACAACATCAAATTTGTTAAAACTCATGTTCCTCTAGTTTGTTACATCCTAAAAAACGATATACACGCAGCATCCAAAAACATTTCTTGAATGTGTGTTCAAAAATATATATGTAAGAGAATACACACTACATCCTAAAATATGATATACTTCACATTTACGAGATAAAGAAGAAAGATAAATGATACTTCACATTAATTTACTTAAAATTTTATATTCTACCAATCTAAACTAGAAAAGGATTTGGATGTTGGTCTATTTTATGAAAATAATATGAGATTAAGAACAAAACAAAGAAATCAAACCGAACAAAGATAAACAAAACAAAATAAAAGCAAACATACCTTATAGGGGTATTGAAAGGAACTTTAAGGTCCTCCCTTGACCAATTAACAGCCACCTGAAACGATTTATAATTTTAGTCAATTTCAATAACGTAGAATAGAGGAAATGTCGATTTATAAGAACCATGTACCTTGGCACATTCTGGGGGAACATATAGCCTGGGATACCGTTTATCCATGGACAAATAATCCCTCTCAGGGTCCACCAAATTAGAAGAATAAACCTGAAAATATACAACTTTAAATCATTGGAAATGTGTGACAAGAATGAACTAACAATAGCAATTGAGAAAATATTGTTCTTTCGAGATTGAATCCAAAGATGAAATAAAAAAGAGTTCTACAGCTATCTTCATTGATTTGACCAACAACCACCTTAGATTACGACAAAAAATATCAATGGAAATCTCCACAACCGTTCGACAGATGTCGCACAGAAAGCTAGTAGAGAGAAACTGTAGAGAATCTACCTCATGACAGATGAGCGGTCAGAAATCCCAAAAATTGCAACGTATTTTAGAAACAAGAAAAGCCAAGGAAGTAAATAAAAATAACACACACATAAATCATAGTGAACAGGTAGTAATCTTCAGTAAAAAAAAGTCAACACGACGAATTGGAGAACATGATAGTCAATATATAGAACCTTCCATGTTTCCACCCACTGACCCAAAGAAAGAGAGAGGTAGCTCAGATGTGGCTTTTTACCTTGCAGTCATATTCTCTTCGTTTTTCTTTAATAGGTGATTCCCGCCTTACAGACCTCTGGGCTTTTGCGGATGATGAACGACCTCGATCCCTCGAGCTTCTCACAGGGGACCGGTCCCGCCTAATTTCAGAACCACGTTTTGACTCCCTTTCTCTATCCTTCTCCCGCCTTTCCAAGTCTCTCTCACGTTCCCTCCTGCGCTCCCTTTCTCGTTCCCGCTCTCGGTCTCTTTCTCGGTCTCGCTCCCTTTGTCGTTCCCGTTCTCGATCTCGTTCACGATCGCGTTCTCGATCTCGTTCACGCTCTCGCAAAATATCCCTACGACGATCTTCTTCTCTTCGTTCAATTTCCCGAGCATATTCCACGTCATCTTTACGATCATCAAGCCTTGCATAACCAGCACGAGCCAAAATACCTCCTGGATAATCCGAGTCCAGAGATGTGCCATGTAAACTCTTCGCAGAAGCATAAGCTCTGCCAGGTGGCAGGCTTACTCCGTAGCCAGGATTTGCAGAAGTATGAGTATACAAGAGATCTTCCATGTCTCTCCTTGGAGCAGCCCCTAGAATCGACGGAGGATGTTGTGTACCACTTATCATTGATAAAGTATGAAGATCGGCAGCGTCCATTCTCGCACCATAAGGTAGAAGTTCTTGACGGACAGTAGCCGCTCTTGCAGCTAGATAATCACCTTGTCTGCCAGTGTTATAATAGATTAACTTACGAACGATTACTCCAAAAATTCCTCTTGTAAAGTTATTGACACATCAGCATTTAGCAAATCTATCATATCTCATTCATTAGTTATCACAACTTATGACGACTACGACTGGAAACAAACATATTAAATAATACATAACATAAACACAAGTATCCCTTTCACGTATTTTTATGTAGTATACCTAGAACTCCCGTCTAGCAATTCTTTCCTTAGAGCTGTTGCCGCATCCAAACGATCATAAATGTCCGTCTGATGTCAAAAAGATATACCATATGTCAGTACACCATTGGAAAAATTCAATAAAGATAATACAACAAAAAGATTAACATAAAAGTGTAAACCGAAACCTGATGTTGATGACCAAAAGCAAGTGAATCAGCCAACCGAACAGCCGACTCAGTTTGCAAATCTCTACCAGAATACGCACTTGACCGTTCAGCATACTTCTGAGTAGCTGCAGGATAATTCTCCGAATTATATTTAGGAGAATCCTGCATCGTTGACCCATAACCACTCCGACCTTCAAAAACAGACGATCCAGCTCCTTTCACACTCGTAGCCGGAACCTACACACATAACATCAAAATTTCACATACCGTTTAAAACGATAACATCGATCAGTTTCAAAAACAAACCTGTAGAACACTATTGAGCGCCGATGAACCATAAACCGAAGCATATTGACCAGTATAATGAGCTCCAGACGACGAATGACCACCTAACAAAGCCGGATGTCGAGAAGGCAAGCCGTCAGGTCCCAACTTCATTAAAACAAACAATAAACATGTTAAATTCAAACTTACAAGTAACTTTTTTTTCGATAAATATCGAAAACTTACATGACTAGAATAAGAGTCTGGTTTTGGTTGTTGCTGCTGTTGTTGTTGTCCATATGAATTACTATTCGCTCTAGATGAATACATTTTTTTTATCACAAATTCATAAACCCTAAGAAAAAATTCTGCACAAATTAATTAAACAGAAAAAAATAAAAATAATAATAATCTGATTTAATTGATATAATTGGTGAATTTGAAAGGGAATTGGAGTAATTTATGATGATAAAGTTTTAATTTTGTGATTACCTGTGTAACGATTACCGGATCGGTGTGTGTGAAAAATTGGGGAAAACTAAGTAGGTGTTTATTTTAGGGGTGTTTGTTTTTATGTAAATTTTGAAGGGGTGTTTGTTTGAGCTTATATAAGGTCTTATTAGCAGTTTCGGGTTTAGTCAGTAATAAGCCCATAAATTCTTACATAAGCCATAAAATTTGGGCTTATAAAACATAAACCGAAATTTAATAGGCTTCGTAAGCCCTTATATAACCTCAAACAAACACCACTAAAAGTTGAGCCCAACACTATCACAACTAAAGTGACTGAGAATAAATCTTTAAATGGATATTTTCTTATAAATTAAAACCGAATTATAATGAACTTTGATAGCTTTATTTATAGTGTATGAAAGAAGTTTTTAAAGTTATACTGCAATTAGAAAATAATTTAAAATATTTTTTTATTGGATAACAATTAAAAAGAAAATAGTAAAAATATAAAATAAACGTCGAAAAGTAAAAAAACATCATTTTTAAACCTCTAAATGACCTCGAATGGCTACAGATTATGAAAACTTTTCATATTAATCTTGATTATTAGCCCATTATACATCAACCATGTGAATTCCGTACTATTCTAAGTCAAAATTAATTCGGCATCTTTTGATTATGATGTCATCGAATTTCCATTTCTACTAGTGATGACATCATCATTACATGATTTATGTTTTCTTCTTTCTTTCGCGTTTCTTTTCCTCTACTTGATCCATAAACGCATCGCCTAACTCAGTAATTGTGTAAAAACGATTTCTATGATTGGCGATTAATGAGTTTGTAAGGGAATTTGTGTAATTTATGATTAAAAACTTTAATTTTTATGATTACATATATGATGATCTTCGTAAATAATTTGATCAAACTAAAGGTGTTTGTTCGGTCTATGTAACCATTCGAAACCTCATAAGTTTCTTTCGGCTTATGAGCTTGATATCGCATATTTATACTTATATTTATATGCGATATTCGGTTGTTTTTTGTATTAAATCATGATGGATAAGATAGGATTTTGCATTTAATCGTGTAAAAAGTGTTTTATTCATGTGACATGTTGAATATGATCGGAAAGTGGACGTTTGGACGAGAAAATGCAAGTAAAAGACTAGTGCCTCAACAAAAGTCAACAACAAGAATTTTCGAGAAACACCCCATTGCGCCGCAGTGGGGGAGAGTTGCGGCGCAGCGGAGCAAATTCGGGAAATCAGAATTCTGCCTATAAATAGAACACAAACATTTCACATTAAATATAAGTTTTTCGGAGGCCGATTTTAGGGTTTAGATATCGAGTTTGGAGCTGCAAGAAGAGCGAGAAAGCTAGTTTCAAAGAGAGATCTTTAACAACGATTATTCCAAAACTCTTTTCTTTTCTAATTCGATTGGTACTATGTTTAATTACTTTTTTTTGTTGATTTCTTCTATGAACATGAGTAGCTAAATATTCTAACATTTGTTTGGTTAGGGATCTTTTACTATGATTTGATTTATGTTAATTGGATGATTTTAGATGTTATATGTTTAATCGAAGATCCGTTCTTGTTTATATCTTAATATTGTTTAAGTTTTTATACTCTTTTGGTTAATTGAAAGTCTATGTACTCTAGAGGAATCTAGAATTAGGTTAAACATAGAAAAGAAACAATCAATCGGTCTATAATTGATTAGAACTTAAGTAATTAGATTAAAACGAGATCGTTAGTTTATAATTAAAAGAGATTGGATTAGAAAACTAGATACACTATTCGAGAGGAAGTTTAATAGAGAGAAACCATCGGTTTAATTTAAAGCTTAGTTATTTAGGACTTTTACTGTATTCGAGAATAACGATAGAGTTTAAGATAATTAAAGATAATTAGGTATTCAAGAGAAACTTAATTATACAATAGAAAAGTTAAAGAAAAACATTCAATTGCATAAGTTAAATCCGATCATTACTGAACTACCCGAACAAGTGTCTTTACACTCATGGAAGATAAATTGGTAAGGATACAATCATAGAAATCTTTTTCTATGGATTGGATAAAGCATCTCATGGGAGTTGGACTTAGCTGGAGGAGAAAAATTTATGTATAAATCCACCAACGAAGCCTATACACTCATGGAAGATAAATTGGTGATAAGCTTGTCTAGGGATTGCAGTGATAATAGTAGGGGAAGAAAAACAAAAGGAACTGTGGCTAGTGTTGAAGGAAGTAATAACGATACTTCCATGATATTGAAGGAAATTAAGATAATGGCGGATAAAATGGACAAATGAATGGGTTATTTGGATAGGGAAGTACACGTGATCAAGAACGGTTGTGAAAATTGTGAATGACCGCACTATGCTAGTGATTGTACACCGTAGGATGCAAATTATGCGCAATATGGTTACCCTAATCGTAGAGTAAATTGGCAAAACCGAGGTGATAATCAATATGGATGGCAAAAGAATAGCTCACGACCTCCACCAAAACCAAGATATGAAGACAATCCACCGAAGAATGAGGTTGATTTGAAGGATTTAATGAAGACATTTATCCATACACAAAATGCGAAGAACGAGGGAATAACGAATCAGATGAAGGTAATGAACGATCACATCGAGCAAGGTCAGAGGAATCAACAAGTTGCAATGCAAGACTTGAAGCGAAGATCTGATCGAATAAACCAGCGATTCGCGACCACCAGGTAAATTACCGAGCAACACGCAACAAAACCCAAGACCGCAAAACAATCAAAATAACTCGGACAATCAAGGTTCAAAGTACTAACCTCCATTAATGAGAAAAGAACACGTGAACACAATTATGACACGTTCACGAGCTAAGTTTGGGGGAAATCAAGAGGAGAACGAATATGAAGAAATTGTAGAAAATTTGTCTGGTAGTGCAATGAAGTACCCGTTACTGCGTCGTAGTGAATCAGAAAAACACCCCACTGCGTCGCACTCACAACCAATGCGACGCGGTGAGGGACCAGACGTGCAAAAAAATTACGTTGATGAATTGAGTGTCGAAAGTAATGAATTATGGAACGAGCTTAAGGAGAATTATTTTGTTGAAAATGGATGTGATGGCGGGTATAACTTCATGAGCATAGGAGTTGACGACAAATTATTTTCTGAAGCATGAGAGTGGCACCATGCTTGGGTGAAGCATAATAAAGTTCTCGGTGTTGGAGAAGAGGCGTTATTTTTTATCGGACATGATTCGAGGAAGAAATTGATACATTTTGGAGAACATGAGGGGAAGAAAGGCGAGAGAAATCTCGACCTTTATATGAAAGCATAAGAAGCGGAACTATGAGTCAAGCTAACGACTCGTTAGAAAAAAAAGCGCTTATCGGGAGGAAACTCGGGTTTGTTTTATGTTTTTGTAGTTAATTTTTCATTTTCAGTTTATTTTTACTTATTGTTTTTAGTTTAGGTGATTTAAATATTTTCATTTTAGTTTTAGTTTATTGTTTTTAATATTTTCATTTTAGTTTTAGTTTATTAGGTACGAAGAAACACGACGAAAAAAATAATGAAAAAACGAAAAACACAAAAATAGTTTCAGATGGTGCGACGTACTCAGGAGGGACTACGTCGCAGTGGTTGGGGACTCCCGTCCCATTTGACCGAATCTGGAAAAAATTTAATGGGAAAAACATTGGTTATGGATTGGACGTTACGGGGTTGTGGGACGCCCGTTCTGCAAGTGGCACGCCCGTTACAGGGTACATTGCGACACAATCGGAAAGAGTTGCGCTGCATTTACTGTAGTTTCCAGGTTTTATCTGTTTCTTTTGTATTTGTACTCTTTATTAGATTTTTACTTAAATTTTTGTAATTTCCTTTAGTTTTTAGATCGTTTTTCATATTAGGGGCAATGTGTTACTTAAGTTTGGGGGGGTCATCGGGAAATTTCAAAGTTATTTTTAGGACCCCTAGTTTCCATCATGTTTATTTTATAGAGTTTTGTTCACTTTTGAATAAAAAATTGAGAAAATGCAAAAAACTTAAAAACTTGAAAAATAATAAAATATAATGTGTCTAGTTGATTAAACCTTAGAAATTTTTGGATAACCGAGCACATTTGATACCCTACTCGAAATAGTGAGAGTTTGAGCATTTGAAAGCATTAATCTTTAATGCTATTTTTTCGTTTCTATGAGTGTGACGATGGTTGATGACTTTAGAACTTGACATAGTTATACATTTCGAGACCACATATGAGCATTACATTAGGGTAACTTAGTGTAATTTGGTACAACAGTTCGGGCAATTATGATTTACCATTTTGTTTAGCCTTTCTGTTTCTTGTATATTTTTATTTAATCACATTGATTTACTATATTTCGCTTAACCGTTGTAACACTCATTTTTAGTGTTAAAAACTCTAGATTAAACACTTTGCGTCTTATCTTTTTCGTTTCTTAAACACTACTATATATTTTTGTACACTCGCCTTTATTTTCGTTTCGTTATTAGATGAATCTGAAATTAGTTTTTAATTGCTACTTTTTTGCTTAGTGTTTTAATTAGAGTTTAGATGATTTTCTGATCAAGAGTTATCTCACATCGAAACCATATTTGTGACACTTGTATTATAAGAAAAATAAAAGATCAAAAACAAATTAAAGGAAAAATTAGTGTGTATTAGGCCTTTAGAGTATACAACCTTAATAGTAAAACTAGAAGGCATACACTAAGTAATCTAATATATATATATATATATACTTGCGAAAAAAACCGAGTGGCAAAAAAAAAGTGAGAGTTGTAAAAGTTATGTAATGCTATGTATTTTGAGTTATTAAAGTAATAAAGTTTAAGTAAGTTGTATATTACCCTTACGTTACAAAAAGGGGTATTAATTGTATTAAGTAATATGTATATTTTGGAGGAAGTTGAAATATTAAGTAAGCAATCGGGTCATTAATGTTTTAGGAGTTCGGATTTAGTCTAAGTTAGATGTATACTACCTTTTGTATACTTCGCATTTATTTACCCATTTCACTCTATTATATATTTTCACATGCCTTTACCTTATACGTTATAACCCGAATAAAAGTCCATGTGTAGTTGTACCTAGACTCTAGTGGTGGAGAAGTGATTCTTTACCAAGCCTATGATAGAAAACTCACAATGATTAAGCAATTGAGCAGATTTTCAGATATATTATACACCCTTTAGATTAGTTTTGAGAGATTGTGTGATTTACTTCCTTAAATTCGTGAGGTGTTTGGTTATGCATTTTAAATATGGCTTGATAATTGATTTGAAACATAGTTTTTGCTTGAGGGCAAGTAAAAAGGTAAGTTGGGGGGTTTGATATCGCATATTTATACTTATATTTATATGCGATATTCGGTTGTTTTTCGTATTAAATCATGATGGATATGATATGATTTTGCATTTAATCGTGTGAAAAGTGTTTTATTCAAGTGACAGGTTGAATATGATCGGAAATTGGACGTTTGGACGAGAAAATGCAAGTAAAAGACCAAAAGTACGAGAAATGGTGATCTGGTCAGGTGTTGCGACGCATCAGGTAACTAGTGCGGCACAATCAACAACAAGAATGTTCGAGAAACACCCCACTACGGCGCAGTGGGGGAGAGCTACGACGCAACGGAGCAAATTCGGGAAATCATAATTCTGCCTATAAATAGAACACAAACATTCCACATTAAATATAAGTTTTTCGGAGGCTGATTTTAGGGTTTAGATATCGAGTTTGGAGTTGCAAGAAGAGCGAGGAAGCTAGTTTCGAAGAGAGATCTTCAACAACGATTATTTCAAAACTCTTTTCTTTTCTAATTCGATTGGTACTATGTTTAATTACTTTTTTTTGTTGATTTCTTCTATGAACATGAGTAGCTAAATATTCTAACACTTGTTTGGTTGGGGATCTTTTACTATGATTTGATTTATGTTAATTTGATGATTTTAGTTGTTATATGTTTAATCGAAGATCCGTTCTTGTTTATATCTTAATATTGTTTAAGTTTTTGTACTATTTTGGTTAATTGAAAGTGATGAGGTTAGTAAGGATTACATCGCCTGTCAAGATTGTACCGCCTGTATGCCATCGCCTGACAGGCTGTCATCACCTGTCAATCGCCCGACAGGCTGTCATCACCTGTCAATCGCCCGACAGGCTGTCATCACCTGTCAGTCGCCTGACAGGCTGTCATCGCCTGTCAGGTGGTCGACAACTCGACATATGTCATCACTTGCCAAGTACCGCCTGTCAGGTTGTCTTAGGTTGTCTGTCATCGCCTGTCAGGTGGTCGACATATGTCATCACTTGCCAAGTACCGCCTGTCAGGTTGTCTTAGGTTGTCAACGCTTGTTGTACCATATTTGAAGGTGCTTGCCCTTGTCTTGGACCACAGTCATAATGACGCTTGACAACCACTTTACTACTGTCGTAATGGTGAGACGTCGCATCTTAACAATAATAAAGATAGAAGACGATTCATATACCACTGATTGATTATTAAGGCAGTTTAAGTATTCATGATCGTCATTAATTGATGGACGTTCCCTATACTTAAACTGGTCGTATAAATACATAGTCCACACCATTGTCGACATAACCTGATTCTCACTTCAACACACACACAAAAGCTTAAACGGAGTTCATATACTCTTGCTTCCACCCTCAACCTTGATCACCCTAGGTTCGTCAAGAACTTGCTGGGTTTGCACTGTGATCATCACAGGAGATCGAAGGTTGACTTCACATCAACTGTATTCCTTGTGTTTGACAACCACTGCTCGAACATTGGCGCCATCCGTGGGACCCGTTTTTAACGGCGTTTCATTTTTTCCAAATTTTTTCTTTTTCCCATACTCCGTAATCAGCCGTTTCCATGGAGGCAACAAATGCATCCCAAGTCATTTCTTCAGTACCAGAAATAACCACCGTGATTACCACCGCACCGGAAACGGTGACGACTTCACCCCCTGCTTTTCCTCCATCCCCTGGTCGCCTCCCAATGTCAGAGCCATACGTTGACTCTGAGTGGACGGTGTCGGATCTACGGTCGACGCGTGGGTACCCCTCTTTAACCAGTCCCCTTTTTTCCACAAGGTTGGCGGGAACAAGTACGTTTACTCCACCACCGCCAGTGACATCTATCCCTCAGGCTCTTTTTTCCCATGGGACAAGCTCTCAGGAAGATGGCACGGATCAGGTAAGACAGCATGTGTCGAATGCTCCTCCGACTGCTACTCAAGGGGTTCGGGAGGATCCACTTGTTGAGTTGCTTAGAAGATTGGCTCAAAGCACTCAGCCACCACCGCCTCCACCACCACCTACTTCCTCAGATTTGTTGTCTCAGCTGGTGGCAGCGTTGCGCCCAGCCCCACAGCCGACGCCTGCTCAACCAGTAGACCCATTGTCGCAGTTATTGCAGCAACTAAGGCAACCAAGCACACACACCCCGCCAACACCCCTACCACATGACACATCTAACGACATGCTCATAGTGTTGCAAACCTTAGTGACAGCAGCAGTTCCACCCCGTGCAGCCACTATGCCTTTGTCAGTGGTTACTTCAAAGTTCTGTGACTGGGTTGCCAGATTCCCACTCCCAGATAAGCAAAAAGTCTCGTCCGTTGTTGGTACTTACGACGGTACTCGAGATCCAGACGACCACCTTGATCTGTTTGAACAGGCTATTATGACGGAGAAATGGTTAGACCCAGTCGCTTGCCACATGTTCCCTGGAACATTACAAGGTTTCGCTCGTGATTGGTTTGCTGACTTGCCTGAGAGGAGTATTCAAGATTTCGCAGATCTAAAAGCCAAGTTTGTGACTCAATTTGTACAACAAAAGAAGCAACATAGAACTCATATAGAGGCTCATTTGATACGACAAAAAGAAGGAGAGGGGTTGCGTGACTTTATCCAGCGATACACACAAGAATGCCAGAAGATCGCTATGTTACCAGAGAGTCAACAAATTTCTGGCTTTACTCTTTCCCTACTTCCAGGACAACTACAACAAAAGTTAATCAAGAGAACTCCAATTACTTTCAAAGAAGCCACAGACAGGGCATATGACTATCTAAGGTCAAAGGAAACTGTCTCCCTGACAAGAGAGGTAGGCGGCAAGTCATGGACCGACACTCGACGAGATGAAAGGAGCAACAGGAGGTTTGGCCCATACGATAAACATGCGTCTGAGCCTGCTCTTAGCAAAACACCAAAAGAAATCTTGATAACAGAGCAGGTGTGCGCTACCTTCACACCTCCACCCCAGATGGAGCATAGGTCAGGTACGAAAAACATGAATAAATACTGTGATTTCCATGAAGACCATGGACACGACACAAATGTTTGTAGAGAGCTCAAAAGGGAAATCAGGCGGGCTTTGGAAGAAGGCAAGCTAGAACACCTTGTCCCTGGCGCTAAGCTGCAAGCAAATAAAACTCCACCTAAGAAGAGTTATGCATGGCAAAAGAAGGGGGAAGACACAGAATACCCCGGACCACCTGATGGCCATGTCCTCATGATACATGAGGGAGCCAATATGAACTGACCTATCAAGGTGCAATAGTCTTTACTGTCATTTTTTCCATTATGTTTTCAATAAATGTTTCCAAGCACATGGAATGTCATGGTCATGTATGAAATTGGCAATAATAGCATTTGGTCTGATCTTGTATCCCAATATTATTGCACAATATCATTTTTCTATGGCATTTGCATAAACAAATAAATATTGAAGTAAGGATTCAATACAAAAAGCATAAGGCCACAATAGACATCTCAGTCTAAAGCCAACCATGCACTTTCATTACGTACAATGTTACAACTAAGAACATAGTTCAATACAACATGTATGAAGCCAAGAAAGGCAATCGTGTCTGGCCAAATAACATACAATCATATTCGTCTTTTAATCTACTTGATAAAAGATAAGCACTTCTCATTGGGAAGCACAATCCTCGCGAGTAAACAAAGTAACGGTTAACCAACAAAAGTGCCATTGGCACAGTGTCACAGGCACAGTATGAAGCATACATCAGAATCTACCTATGTCATTGGCATGCAAAGGAACCATGGGTCCTCAAGAAAGTGTCATAGGCACAACCAAATTTACACACTGTCATGCACACCCAAGACGGTGTCATGGACAACATCCATAATAAAAAGATAAAAAACAAAAATGTGTTATTGGCTTGATCATCCAATAAAACATTATTTTTAAAAGCTAGACAATGTCACACAAAGCAAGGCTAAGCCTAGACAACGCCATGCCAAATCACAACAACGGCAACTACAATATAAATAACAAGCTATATAAGCTATTACTACCTACATGGTGTAAACAAATCAAAACAATGGCATAAAGTTGCACAGCTTTTGGATTCTAATATTGTTAATATTATGGATATCCACTAGAGTCACGCTACGCTAAACAAAAAAATAATCATTTTAATAATTAAAACTTTGTTTCAATAATGAAAGAAACATTTTTTACAGCCGGTACCAAGGCTTACCGCCATGGCCTCCCAACTACCGCCGGTACAGGCTGGCGCCATGTCTTCACTGGCTTACCAATCACCGCCGGTTCTGTCGGCTAGGAGCTTACTGTCGGCCTCAAAAAAAAAAAAAAAAAAACGTCGGTAGCGAACAACAAGCAAACTCAAAAAACGATGAACTCTCATCTTCACTCCTTCAAGAACATCAAGCTTTTATACTCGATCATGGATCCGGAAGACATCTATTAATTTCACACATAGAGCAAAGGCTATATACATACCTAATAAGGAGGCACATCTAGACTAATGTCAAGAAAAGTTTTCTAAGGATATAAAGCAAATATCATAAATACGGATAAAACAGGGGAGCATGAGATTGCATCATATTTAATCAAAATCAACCTTATCATTCCTTTGCTATTGCTGTAAATGTTGATCTTTCTCTCTAGTCTCTTGCAAATGGGGAGATACAAGGCTTTTTACGTGACTACATGAGGCTACTTTGTCTAAAACCATTGATCTCTAACCGATGAACAATTGACATCGCCGACCAAAGGATGGCAGCACCGCCGACCAAAGGATGGCAGCACCGCCGGCCAAAGGATGGCAGCACCGCCGGTATGGGTATGGGACCGCCGGTGTGGTGTGGTACCGCCTGTGTGGTGACCATTAAAACCATTAAAAAAAACTCAATATCTTTATTTGACAGTGCTCACCTATGTGTATAAAGTATTCAAACCATTAAAAAACTCAATATCTTTATACATGACTTGATGCCCATGCCAAAGAAGTCTGTCCATATCAATATTTTATTAAGTTAACAGCAAATTCTTTGTTATCTACAATACCTTTGAATGCATGCATGTATTGTGGTACCGCCTGTCCATATCAATATTTTATTAAGTTAATAGCAAATTCTTGGTTATCTACAATACCTTTGAATGCATGCATGTATTATGGTACCGCCGGTGTGGTATGGTACCGCCTGTGTGGTGACCGGTGGTGACTTAGTTATTTCGGTTAATCACTAATCCTATACTTGACTATGATAATAATTGTTTTTACGTGACTAAGTCTTTACGAGTATTGATAGTTACGACTTGCACACCGTTGTATTGGCAAATCCTAACTCGGGGGCATGATGAGGTTAGTAAGGATTACATCGCCTGTCAAGATTGTACCGCCTGTATGCCATCGCCTGACAGGCTGTCATCACCTGTCAATCGCCCGACAGGCTGTCATCACCTGTCAATCGCCTGACAGGCTGTCATCACCTGTCAGTCGCCTGACAGGCTGTCATCGCCTGTCAGGTGGTCGACATATGTCATCACTTGCCAAGTACCGCCTGTCAGGTTGTCTGTCATCGCCTGTCAGGCTGTCATCGCCTGTCAGGTGGTCGACATATGTCATCACTTGCCAAGTACCACCTGTCAGGTTGTCTTAGGTTGTCAACGCTTGTTGTACCATATTTGAAAGTGCTTGCCCTTGTCTTGGACCACAGTCATAATGACGCTTGACAACCACTTTACTACTGTCGTAATGGTGAGACGTCGCATCTTAACAATAATAAAGATAGAAGACGATTCATATACCACTGATTGATTATTAAGGCAGTTTAAGTATTCATGATCGTCATTAATTGATGGACGTTCCCTATACTTAAACTGGTCGTATAAATACATAGTCCACACCATTGTCGACATAACCTGATTCTCACTTCAACACACACACAAAAGCTTAAACGGAGTTCATATACTCTTGCTTCCACCCTCAACCTTGATCACCCTAGGTTCGTCAAGAACTTGCTGGGTTTGCACTGTGATCATCACAGGAGATCGAAGGTTGACTTCACATCAACTGTATTCCTTGTGTTTGACAACCACTGCTCGAACAGAAAGTCTATGTATTCGAGAGGAATCTAGAATTAGGTTAAACATAGAAAAGAAACAATCAATCGGTCTATAATTGATTAGAACTTAAGTAATTAGATTAAAACGAGATCGTTAGTTTATAATTAAAAAAGATTGGATTAGAAAAGTAGATAAACTATTTGAGAGGAAGTTTAATATATTAAATTATAAACATCGGCTTAATTTAAAGCTTAGTTATTTAGGATTTTTATTGTATTCGAGAGGAACGATAGAGTTTAAGATAGTTAAAGATAATTAGGTATTCGAGAGAAACTTAATTATACAATAGAAAAGTTAAAGAAAAACATTCAATTGCATAAGTTAAATCTGGTCATTATTGAACTACCCGAACAAATGTATTTCCTTTAATTTATTTCTAAAAACATTCAATCTTTTCAATCAACTTTTATGCGTTACAATTACTTTTTAATTTACTTAAGCAATGTGACAACTCGGTCACAAACACCCAAACAAATAGTATTATTAATCCGACTTACCTGAATTAAACTGTATACGATTAGGTTCACTGCCTATAAGTGTGTAGTCGAGTGATAGCGTATTTCGAGTTTTAAAATTAAACTATATTTTACACATCAGAGCTTTACGAGATTATGAAGTTATTATAGAGGTAATTATATAAAGGGTTAATGTGGTTTATCGGGTTTTACGAATTTAGTCCCTAATTTTTTTCCGGATCGGTTCATGTGGGTTCAAACTTTTATGGATTCAGTTTCTCTATTAATAAGTTTGTTACCGTGTCATTAAATAGAGTGACCAAATTCATAGTTCATGACAAACCATACAGACCATTTATGTAATCAACTCTTTTTGTTAAATGAAATAAAGTAAGGTAAACACTCACACCCTCACAAACACGTACACACAACATCATCGTCTATTCGACTATTCCAACTTACAATTATCATTTATGTTGACCGCAACATCAATATTAGAATTCGACTTTTAAGAATTTTGTTATTGGATTAACATTTACAAGTATCATAAGCGAAAGTTAGATTTTCATTGATATCAACAACTTTTCATCTTTGTCCATCACCAATCAAAACCTCCACTAAATAATATGACGACAAGTTTATATCCGAGTTCGACTTTTAAAAAAATTACTTTTAGTGAAATTACATTTGATCCATAAAGAATTGTAATTTGATATTTTTTTATACAATTTTTTTCGATCTTTTATGTCACATATATGGTCCCTATAGTTTGTCATACTTACGAATTTGATCCATCCATTTAACGACAAACTAACATACTTAACGACATAGGAATGGATCCGTAAAAGTCTAAAACCACGGGGATTCGATCAAGAAAAACAAAAGTTTGGAGACTGGATCCGTAAAGACCGACAAACCAAATGGACCATTTATATAATAACTCTAACTTATATGTTCAATTTGATAAGTTTATAATCCCAAAAAATGAGTTTATTAACTTTCCAAAATTTATATAAACTCATAAGTTCGGTAAATAAGTCGAAACAAACATCACGTAGTTTATCTTTTATGTTTGGATCACGTGTTTCGTCTTGTCCCACGTAAACAACTTAAAAACTATAAAATAAGTCATATAAAACAGGATCATAAGCAATAAATCTAGTCAAATAAACTTATAAATTTAAAAACAAGCTAAAACAAACATCTTTCTAATTTTGATTTTTAATTTGAATGTTTTAAATTGGGCTTTAAATCAAATGTATTTGAGAAAATATATTTAGAAAAAAACTGTATTATAGAATATTGACATTGTGGATGTATATTGTATCAAAAGTATATTTTGATTGAGAAAAAATAATAACAAACTATACCATCTTGTGATGATATATATGTTTGACTTGGAATTCCTATATAAATTTTGACTTTTCTTCTTTCTTTAGCATTTGAGTTATACGTGTGGTGGGTCGTCACATCCCACAACTAATATCATAATGTGCTCGTGATCTCATCCTCAAAGTACCCCGTGATGTCATACATGATCAAATATGATTTGTAATTCAAAACTCTAAATATAACTTCACATCGATTTTGTAAACAAGACACACCTAACTATAACCTTACCTAATTTGTACATGTTTTAATCCATAACATATCTTGATGAAAATTTTGTGTTGTTAATGTGTATATCCCCCCAAAACGAGGGCGATATCAACAAGGGATGTAATAATGATGGCAATGGTTATGCTAACGGGAAATAACATAATGCAAAGAGATATAAATTCGTTCAAGTTCATTTTCAACTAAGAAAAGCACATTTGTTGCTTCTTACTATGCGTTTCTTCTAACAATATAGAAAATTGGCTTAGTGTATTACAAGAGATAGAAAATTGGGTTAAGTGTATGAAAATATAACAAACTTTGTCCGTCTTGCTATTGTATGTATCAAATTATCAAAATTCATATTGTATGTATTTAATTTTTATTTTTTCACAAATGATGTAGTAAGTCGAATTTTTCTGACATGTAACCAGTTTGTTTGATAGAAAATTCTCTTAAAAACTCGGTTCATACATCATTTATGAAAAAATAAGAGTTAAATACACACAATATATGTTTTAAAAATTGAATACATACAATAACAAAACAAATAAAGTTTGTTAAATTTTAGAGTAAATTACATAGATCGTCCCTAAGGTTTATATCGAATTACGGTTATCGTCCCTAAGTTTAAAAAGTTGCATGGTATGTCCCAAAGTTTGGAGTAATTATGGATTTCGTCCCTATTTTAGACGTCCGTCTAATTTCACCGTTAGGGTTCCCTCACGTGTTAAACACGTGAGGGTATTTTAGTCATTTTGCCCGCAAAAGTCAAAAGTCAAAATCAGATTCATCTTCTCCATCTGGGTTTTTAATATTCTTGAATAAATTGTGTAAGATTAATTAGTTATGATTAAGCAATAAATGAATCTCCCTTTATTCTGATTATTACCACACACAACACACAGTCTCAGTCTCCCCAGATCCACATGACGACGGAATCACCATCTGTGTACATCCACACACGGCGGGAGCCATTCGAGCACGGCCTAATCCCTCTCCAGAAGCTAATCTTCACAGACGCAACACAAACCCTAACATCTCTCCGTCACAAGCTTCTTCATCATCCAATCTCTAATGACCACCCGCACCGAATTGGATCCAACGTCTTCGCGGAGACTCTACAGATCTCTAACGAACACGTGCGTCTCGTGTTTGAGATAATTGCATCACTCGCCGCCACCACCGGCGCCGCCGTCGCCACCAAAAACACTCCGGCCGTCGCCATCATCACCACACACACACACAGAAATCTTAGAAAAAGGGGATTTCCTATCTGTTTGATTAATTATGATTTTGTATGATTTGGATTTAATTTGTGTGAAATTAGGGTTTGAAAAGGGAGATTTGCTATCTGATTTTGATTTTTTTTGATTGGGGGTTTTGAAGAATTTGTGTGAAATTAAATTGGGGGTGGATTGAAAAGTGGATTGAAAAGAATCTGTTAGTGTGTGTGTGTGTCTGTTAGTGTGTGTGTGTGTGTGTGTGTGTGTGTGTGTGTGTGTGTGTGTGAAGGGTTTATTTGATTTTGGGAAGAAGATTGCAAAAAGACCAAAATACCCCTCACGTGTTTAACACGTGAGGGAACCCTAACGGAAAAAGTAACGGACGTCAAAATTAGGGACAAAATCCGTAATTACTCCAAACTTTGGGACATACCATGCAACTTTTTAAACTTAAGGACGATAACCGTAATTCGATATAAACCTTAGGGACGATCTATGTAATTTACTCTAAATTTTAATACATGTCCTATAAACTTTTCATAGGTCAAAATTGCATATGATTACAAAATGTTTGGCGGCCAAAATATAAAAGTGTTAATTCAGGAAAATGTGGTGATTTAGTCGTGACTGGTAACAAACAAGAAACATGAGTTGATTTATGTTGACGTCATCAAAAGGAATGAGAATAGACGACATGGTTGTAAGGAATAAGCAATTAGGATATAAGGCAGGCCATAGATATAATCATCAAGATGGGGGCAAGTTGGGGGCATCAATTGATTAGGTTTGGAGATACTTTGGTAAATGTCGATATAGGGTTGTCCATGCAAGTAACGAGAATATAGATAAATACTTAAGTTCTCAAACATTTTTAGAGCACACGGAGTGGGTATAATTTTGCCCCGTTCTCGCGTGATTCTCGTCTCACAACGAGGCATAAGCCTCGTTATCACTCCGGCACGGCCCGTTCTGGCCTCGTTGTGAGGCACCCGTTGTGCCCACAACGAGCAATTCTCGATAGTTTTTTTTTTTTTTTTTTTTTTTCCTTTCTATTTATGTTTCTTCTTCCTTTCTTTCTTCTAAATGTTTTTTCTTTTTTCTTTCTTTTCAATTTTCGTTTTGCTTTCTTTTTCAATTTGGCTGTTTTTTTTTTTTCTTTGTTGCAGGGAAGGGAAGGGAGGAGGGAGAAGAAAGGGAGTAGGTGGAGATTTTAGGGTTTGATTTTTGTTTATATATGTTTTAAAATTTTCAATTTTGGCCTAATGTTTGTAGAGTTTGTATTTTTTATCCTTAATTTTTCAATTTTGGTATAATGTTTTAGTTATTTACGTTTAGATTTATTTTTAATTATTGTATTGAAATTTTTTTTTAATTATTGTATTGTGTGTTTTTTTTAATTATTGTATTGTATTTTTATTTTAATAAATGTATTATTTATTTTATTTAAATCTTTTAAGAAAAATAAAAAAATAATAAAATAATCCCACAACCCACCACAACACTCCCTATCATAAGAGCACTCGGAGTGATAATGAGTGACAATGAGGTTGTGGTGGGTTGTGGGGAAAAAGGTGATGACGTGGCGGTGAGAATGAGGGTTGTGAGTTGTTATGATAGGGAGGGTTGTGGTGGGTTGTGGGATTATTTTATTCTTTTATTATTTTTCTTAAAAGATTTAAATAAAATAAATAATACATTTACTAAAATAAAAATACAATACAATAATTAATAAAAAAAACACAATACAATTATTAAAAAAAAGTTACAATACAACAATTAAAAAAAAAACACAATTATGAAAAATTATACCAAAAATGAAAAGTTGAGGTATAAAATGAAAACCCTAGAAAGATTAAATCAAAATTGAAACTTTGAAACATATATATTTGTTAGTTTTCTTCCCCACTCCTCCTTCAACCTCCAGCCTCCCTGTACCTGCAAACCAGAAAAAAAACAAACAAGTTAATCAATGAAAACAAGAAAATAAAAAGAAAGAAAGAAGAAAAGAAAAGGAAGAGAAAGAAGAAAAGAAAAGAAAAAAAAAAATGCCACAACGAACCGTTCTCTGCACAACGCCCTCGCCACAACGAGCCCACAACGAGGAGACTCGGAGTGGTAACGAGCACAACGCTCGTTGTGAGCTCCACAACGAGCCCACAACCTTACCACTCCGAGTGCTTTAACAACTCACAACCCTCATTCTCACTGCCACGTCATCACCTTTTTCCCCACAACCCACCACAACCTCATTGTCACTCATTATCACTCCGAGTGCTCTTATAAACAACATTATGAAAGATGATCTGTCTCATTTCTCTTTTACACTGTTTCATCTAGGATAGGAGTTGAGTTGTATTATTTAACATTTGTATAATTTAATTATTGAAGACTTTTTTTTTCTTTTAAAAATCATTTAAACCCTAAAATAACATGACGACTTATATACCAATCATTTTGAAAACACACATAATTTTAGAAGTTTGTAATTATCACATTATTCAATAATCAAGTATCATATTATACGACAACCCAAAATAGAAAATAAAAACATTTAATTTGAGACGGAACGAGTTTACAAATAAATAAATTTGATAGTAACAATACTAAACAAAGTACCTCTATCATGATCTAAGACCCTAGAGTAATATTGTGACAAGTGTGGCATCACATACTCATTGGGATTCTAAACTCCAAGATCTTTGCGACGTCATCACCTTTTTCCCCACAACCCACCACAACCTCATTGTCACTCATTATCACTCCGAGTGCTCTTATAAACAACATTATGAAAGATGATCTGTCTCATTTCTCTTTTACACTGTTTCATCTAGGATAGGAGTTGAGTTGTATTATTTAACATTTGTATAATTTAATTATTGAAGACTTTTTTTTTCTTTTAAAAATCATTTAAACCCTAAAATAACATGACGACTTATATACCAATCATTTTGAAAACACACATAATTTTAGAAGTTTGTAATTATCACATTATTCAATAATCAAGTATCATATTATACGACAACCCAAAATAGAAAATAAAAACATTTAATTTGAGACGGAACGAGTTTACAAATAAATAAATTTGATAGTAACAATACTAAACAAAGTACCTCTATCATGATCTAAGACCCTAGAGTAATATTGTGACAAGTGTGGCATCACATACTCATTGGGATTCTAAACTCCAAGATCTTTGCGACAAAATAATCTTTAAAAAAGCTTCAAACAGAAATAACTTTCATTTGTACTCTGTTTTCTGATTGGCCAATTTCCCACTATCCCATTATTCCATTCACCACTCACTCAAACCCACATCAAATTATCCTCATTTTCACCATCAATTTCTGGGATTTTTCAAGATTAATAAATTATCAAGTGTTTTTTGCAGATGGGTATGTAAAAAGATTGAATCTTTAGTACTTATTTGATGATTATTGAAGAGGGTGTTTGTAATTTTTGTGAAAAGATTGAATTTTTAGTACTAATTTGATAATTAATGAAGAGGGTATGTAAAAAGATTGAATTTTTAGTACTTTTATGATGATTATTGAAGAGGGTATTTGTGATTTTTGTGTGTTTTAATTTTTTTTTTTGATTTTTTGAAAATTTGGGGGTGAAGAATCTAGGGTTTTAACCTTTTTAGGTGTAACATTAGGTCAATAGTGACTAGATTCTGTAATTTTGGAGACTCAACGCTACATAATTTGACATACTTTTCGGAATCGATACTTTTTCTTATCTAGAGATAGAGATTCATCTATATATATAGTTTGTTTTTGCACATAAAGACTTAAGAATAGTAGAGGGTTAAGGGTCAATAATTGGTGTATAATAAGTTATGGATTCGGGTTTTCATCATGATCAAACTATGAGCTATGTGCCAAATCGACATGCTATATCGTTTCAATCGAGTGCTAATGACACCTCAAATGAGATGATCATGATGAGGGATTACTATGGGTTGAATAGTACAGCTGGTATGATGTTTTCGGGGAATTCTGATATGGTAACTAGCAGTTCAGGATATGTTCAAATTGGGAATTCGGGTGGTTTTGTTATTTCGGATATGGTTCCAGGGTTAAAGCACGACGCAGGGTTGGCTGTCGAGTGGTCTAATGAAGAACAGAATAAGTTGGATGAAGGAATTTCAAAGTAGGTATCTTGTTCCAAGTTTAGATCTCTTGCTCTTGTGGTTTTCGGTTTTTTTTTTGTTAAATTTTAATTCTGTTACTACAGTATAGTTTTTATGAATCCATGGTTGTGATGTAGTGTTTTAAGATTTCATATGGGTGACACTTGGTGTAGGTTTATGCTTACGAGGGTCTTTGGATTTGTGTTTTGAAACTGATTATGTGAAATTTCCGGCTTCTAGTTGCAATAGTTAGTTTTTGATGTTTGGATTAACATATTCTGCTGCTTAATTTTAAAAGTTTCATATATCTGCAACAAAGTTGATTATCGTTGCACTAAATATAATTACCTAATTCCGCTTCCCATATCTCATTAGACGAATCTCTTTTTTTTCTCAAGAATGACATTTTATGGTCATTGTGAGCATTACTTTCTTAAAAAAACTGCCTTTGACTTGTTAAATATATGTAGATATGCTGATGAACCAAGAATCATGAGGTATGTCAAGATTGCTGCTACATTGCGTGATAAAACTGTTCGTGATGTTGCTCTGAGGTGTCGGTGGATAGCGGTAAGCCTGTTACTCATTTTTTTGATTAAAAAGAATGACAAACATCATTTACATATTATTTTGCTACAGATTTTAAACTCTTTATACACAACTTTCGGTTACGCCCTCTATTTCTAAATAAGTGCAAAAAAAATGCTCGTTTGAGGCGGTAATGTCTTCTAAAATACCCCTTATACTCAATAGCCAAGGGCTGAACATATTTTTTTTGCCCAAAACTTACCAAAACACGGACAGCAATTTTGTTATGCATTTGAAAAGTTATCAGACTTCCTCATTTAGATGCTTACTAAAGTGAGATATTTGACAGAGTAAACGAAGAAAACAGGATGAATTGAAGTCGGGGAGGAAGTCTAAAGATAAGAAGGTATGCATATGCAACCACTCGATCGGATATTTACAAGTTTTACCTTTTACTTACAACATGGTTCTCAATATTCATTATTAGCTGAAACGTCGTACTTTCCCTAAGATTGTTGGTAGCTCCATTTATTTATTAAGTCCTTGTGTCATTTAACTCAATCTGTCATTCAAAACAATTGATAGTCCTCCAAAAATCGTCAGTTTTACATTCTCGTTTTTAAACAGGATAAAATTGTGGAAACAATGTCAATGCCAAGTGTATCATCAATTTCATCTTTAAATGTGGCTCCATTTTCCGTTACCATGAATAATCGGTTTCAGAGTAAGGGAACTCCTTTGGAAGGTTAGTATCATATTATCTTGTGATTCCGTATTCTGTTACCATGATTCTGTTCATGCATATGTTCTGAATGTTTCTTATTTATACTTATTTTTACGTATCATGTAAATTTGTTTTAGGTGGTAAAGTGTAATATACAGTCCCGTCCCTTTAAATAACCACTTAAGGGGCTGTCTGTTTCTGTGAAAAAGATCTGCAATCTCATATGTCTGACCAAACCAGACGTTTTTTAAACTATTTGAGCGTTTTTTTTTTGTTTTTTTTTAGAGGTAAAACCTGTTATTATGTCTGAAAGAATTAGATATACGTTTACCTTTTATTTTCTCCTTTTCCTTTCTTTCTTATACCCAACAAGTAATCCCACTTCCCAAACTGTTGAACCTTCTTATTTTAAATTTTTTTAATATGACGGAACATGTTAGAAAAATGATTCAGATTCAAACGTTTTTGAAAAAGCAAACAAACACCCATAAATGGTTCATATTCAGAATCCCTCGTAAAAATCTCTCATTTGATATCCAAAGTTACGTTGCTCGCTTGGAATTTAATTGAAGCTCATAATGATTCTATTTGACACTTTTTTTTTATTGATTGATGCAGCATTAAGCATCTCCACACGACATCTTCTGGAACAAAACCACCAAGTTTTTGGTCAAATCTCGGCTAATATTTCTGCACTCAAAGTAAAAGTTTTGAATTCATTATGTTTTGATTAACCTGTTCTTGTAAAATAAAATATTGCTTATTAACATGTTATAACAGCTGCAGGATAATTTCGATCTCTTTAACCACGCGAAGAACAATTTAACTGCCATCTTAAACGAGTAAGTGACAAATCCATACATCTTTTAATATGGTTTTTGTATTCTGCAAATATAGTTATCGAGTTTTACTTTTCTTCGAAGTCAAACATGGGCTTTGTTTGAGTCCTATACGCTTTGGTTGTTATTTCTGCTCAGTTTTTACAAATTCTTGCAGCATGAGATACATGCCAGGACCGCCACTGCCTGTATCGTTAAACGAAGATCTTGCTAATTCCATTCTGCCCACTACAAGTCAGGTAACTTAGTCAACCTTCTGACAGTTGAGTTCCGGTTTTGGATTTTCTTTAAGGTAATCGGACAATTAAATGGGTGTTGCTTGTTGACAATAACAGACAATGATGTTTGGCTCATCGAGTAGAATGTATTTGAAGCAAGAGACGGATTATTGATTTGAAGAATCTGTCTGGTTGTAAGTAGAGAATTAAACCTCTTGTAAATTATATGTCGATTTACCCTTTTGGGTGTATTTCAGATACTTGTATCGGTTGACCATTTGTGTCGTAGTCAACCATACAAAAAAAAAACTTGTAGAATGACGCCATTTTTGGAATGCTAAGATGAATGATTAGCTTAATTTAACTCTGAATATAGTTTCGATAGATATCTTCGATCTAGTAAAAGCTACAACTTAAAGTATGATTAAGATTATCACACAATTATAGTACCAAACAATCCCAATCAAGAATAATAAAAATGAAAAAAATAATAATTCTTCTACACAAATCGAATTTGATTAATAAAATTAACAACTTATAAATCATATGCTCAAATGTTCATCTCTCGGCAAGCTTTGAACAGTATCCGACCATCTTCCTGGCGAATGATCACTACTATTTGATGAAACATGAGCTGTTTCTGCTCTTGTTTCCCTAATCATCCTCAAAACCTCCTTCATCACCGGCCTATTTTCTGGGACAAGTGATATACAAGCCATCGCAATGTTTAAAAGCGCCGTAAGCTTCTCCTCCGATGCTTCATTTCCAGAAGACGTTGGCTCATCTCCAGACTCGGTTTCTTCGTCTCTAACCGACTTGACCCATTTAGGAATATCTGACCCGTGTTCCATAACAAGGTCTTGGAAAGGAGTTTTTCCAGTGAGTAGTTCTAACAGAAGCACGCCGAAACTGTAAATGTCTGCTTGTTGGGTTAGTGGTCTCCTAGGGTCACGACATTCCGGGGCCCGGTAAAAGAGAGAAGAAGCACTTGATTCTTCAGGGTAATCAGGGTTTCTGAATGACAATAATCCGTAATCAGTTAAGCAAGATTCAAAATCAGAGCCTAAAAGGACGTTGGACGATTTTAGGTTTCCGTGGGTGAGACCGGGGTTTTGATGGATGTATAGAAGTCCGGTAGCCAAGTCTTCCGCGATTTTTAAGCAAGATGTCCAATGAAGTGGCTTCCCGCCCCCTGATGTTCTTGATCCTACAAAACAGTTACAAAATGTATGTAATTAGATTTCTGATTAATAATCACACAACTAATATAGTTACATGTCTAGTTAAACGATATAGTATATTTAGATTGAACGGCATATTCTGTAACAGATGTATCTGTAAGGGGTGTTGGTTAGCTTAGTTAAAACGACTTATATATGCTTTTTAACTTACAAACTTAATAAGCTTTTTAAGCACTTTTGAAAAAGCTCCATCAAAATGTGGCTTCTCAAAAAGCTTTATAAGAGGTAAGTTGTTTAATTATTTAAAACAGCTTTTTTAAATCTTCATGTTCATAAGGTACATGTAACAAACACCCGCCTAAATGTAACAAACACCCGCCTAAATGTAACATTGAATTCTGTTTTGAAAGCTATATTAAGAGGTGTTTGTTTCGGCCTATTTGTTAGACTTTTAAAAGTTTATGTAAAATTTCAAAAGCTAATAACCTATATACTTTTTTGGTTTATTAGATTATCAAGTCGAGCTTAGTAAATAATAAGCTCAACTTAATAATCACATAATCTCTAAAAGTTAAAAGACTTTTCACAAAATATATAATTGAAAGGAATATAGAATAGAAATGTTGTCGGTTGTCCAAATCAGATAATTGACCCGGATCTCATTTCCTACCAAAAGTTCAAACTTTTCGGCATTCTTACCGATTTTAAACTCAATATATAATATAAAATAAATATAAAATTTTTATTTAGATTATTTTTAAACACTTTTTATCACATCAATTCCACATTGTTTTAAGTATTTAAATAATTTATTTAAAAAGCTTGTTTGCTTTATGACATGAGTGATTTTTGTTTTTCGACATCAACTTATATAGTTTCGGCTTATGTTTAAAGTCATTTCAGCGACTTATTTCATTGGTTATTATCTATATCTAAGTTATAATAAGCTTAAAACCTATAAAATAAGTCGGGGAAAAAAATGTTTATAAACATAAGCCAAAATTATATAAGCTCGTAAATCGTAATAGTAAAAATAAGCCACAACGAACACCCGAGATTAAAATGTAAATAGAGAAAATGTTACCGTGAATGAGAGAAAAGAGGCTGCCATTGGGGAAATAATCGAAAACAAGTAATCGTTCTTCTTTAGCTTGAAAATAAGCTCTTAATGGAACCAAATTTTGATGTCGTAACCGTCCGATGACGTCCACGTGTCGCCGAAACTCCTCAACCCTCGGATACCTAGCATCTTTCAATCGTTTCACCGTAACAATAAACCCGGATTCCATCACCGCCTTATACGTACTCCCCACCGTTCCTCTACCTAACGTCTCCGCCGACGCTTTTAATAAATCCTCTAAACTATAACTCATTTCCAGCGAGTCTCCGCCACCGAGAAACACTAGTTTCCCTATCCCACCACCGCCGTCGTCACTTTCCGAAGGAACCCCACTTCCACCGTTCTTTCCACTACCACTAGCCATCCCTCCTCCGCCGCCGACACCACCGATCGCCGCCGTGGTTTCTACTTTTTTACTGCTTATTTCCGGCGCGTTTTTTTTCTTCTTTTTTAAACAGATTAGTAGTAATGTGATTAAAATACATAATAATAAAAACCCACCAACCGAACCGGCGATTATTATTATTTTCTTGATTTTCCGGTGACGGTGAGATCTTCCGGCAGTGGGTGTCACCGGAGAAAAAGATGGAGATGGAGATATCCTGCATGGAATGTTGAATTCATCTCCACATAAACCCACATTACCGGAAAATGACGTGGCATTAAATCTGACCAAAACAGAAGTAGCAGGAATTTCGCCGGAAAGTTGATTATTTGACATATTCAAAAATCTCAGACTAGTTTGATTCAAAGGTGGGATTTTTCCGGTGAATCTATTATCATCTAAGTAAAGAACATACAATCTTTGTACATTTAAAACAGAACCCGGGATTTCGCCGGAAAGATGGTTACCGGAGAGAACTATGGTTTTCAGGCGGTGTAAGGTGGTGAGAAACGCCGGAAACTCGCCGGAAAAGTTATTATAAGATAAATAAAGTGATTTAAGGTTTACTAAACCGGAAAGATTTGGGATTTCGCCGGAGATAAAGTTTTGTTTAAAGCTCAAAACCCTAATTTGATCTAATTTGTTCAAATTTCTTGAATCTAGTACACCTTTTAAATTCAAATTTTCAAGAACAAGTTTTGACACTCTACCATTTAAGCATTCTTTAATTCCTTCCCATTTGCAGAAATCATTTCCATTCCATTTTAAGGAATTTGATGCATCAATCGATGCTTTTAACCCCAAAAGCGCTTCTTTATCGTCACTAAATCCGTCACTAAAAAGAGTAAAAAGAATGAAAAAAATGAACATTTTGACATTTTGATTCATTTTTTTGAAATGGGTGTGATTTTTTATGAATCTTGAGATCAAATCTGAAATGGGTTTTCAAGATCCATGAAAAAAGATTGAATCTGTAGCTGAAAAGAAAGGAAATCTTTTGTGGGTAATGATGAATGAATGATTGGGGGTTTTAATTAAGATTTCCCTCTTGAATTAAATGTCATAATCAAAGGGGTTTGGACTTTTGACTAATAAAGTCAACATCTTTTCATCTTTGAGAATTAAGAACCACCATGGAATTGGAATTGGAAATGTTTCTTGATTTACAGAGTGATGGATCTTGAATTTGTGAGTGTGTTTTTTGTGTAATGCAAAGACTCACGGACAGATGGATGAGTGAGTCTTACACACGTGAAATTAATCAGAGCTTTGCAACTTCAAGAAACACTATTTATTTCTCTTTCTAAACACAAAATTTGATTAGAGCACTCGGAGTGATAATGAGTGACAATGAGGTTGTGGTGGGTTGTGGGGAAAAAGGTGATGACGTGGCAGTGAGAATGAGAGTTGTGAGTTGTTATGATAGAGAGGGTTGTGTTGGGTTGTGAGATTATTTTATTATTTTTTTATTATTCTTAAAAGATTTAAATAAAATAAATAATACATTTATTAAAATAAAAATACAATACAATAATTAAAAAAAACACACAATACATTAATTAAAAAAAAATTACAATACAATAATTAAAAAAAAAAACACAATACAATAATTAAAAAAAAATTACAATACAATAATTAAAAATAAATCTAAACGTAAATAACTAAAACATTATACCAAAATTGAAAAATTGAGGATAAAAAATACAAACCCTACAAACATTAGGCCAAAATTGAAAATTTTAAAACATATATAAACAAAAAACAAACCCTAAAATCTTTCCTCCCTTCCATCTCCCTCCTCCCTCCCCTTCCCTGCAAACAAAGAAAAAAAAATCGATCAAATTGAAAAAGAAAGGAAAACGAAAAAAGAAAAGAAAGAAAAAAGAAAAAAGATTTAGAAGAAAGAAAGGAAGAAGAAACAGAAAAAGAAAGGAAAAAAAAAAAATCACAACGGATCGTTGTGGTGGTAACGACGGCGAGAACGAAGCTCCAGAACGAGGCGACCCGGAGTGTAGAACGACCACAACGGTCGTTGTGAGGCGACAACGAGCCCCACAACCCCCCACTCCGAGTGCTCTTAAGGCTAAAGGGAATAACCAACTAAACTCCACCACAATTCACCATACCATGTCAGCTTTCTTTCTCCAAAAAACAAATTCACCTTATTTAAGAAATAACACTCACCACATACTCACCGCGACCACTTTTAACCCAAACTCACCCCAACTCACCTTACCTTTTTCATTTAAATACTATTATGAGTTAATTACATGGGTCGTCCCTATGGTTTGCACAATTTTCACCGCTCGTCCCTATAACTTTTTTATTACACCACTCGTCCCTAAGTTTGAATTTTGTTGCTTCGCAAGTCCCTATTTTGGATGTGCCGTTAACTGAGCCGTTAAGTCATCTCACATGGATAACATGTGAGGGTATTTTCGTCTTTTTACCTATCATCTTCCCCAAATTTCCAAAATTCTCAATACCCACAAACCTAATTTTCTTGAATCACCATTTCATAACAATTCAATCACAAAACACACAAGAAAAAGGCTAAATCAAACCTAAATCACCTAATTTCCAATCCCAGTAACCAAAACGAAAGCCTAAACAGTGAAAAGGGGAAAGCAGTTGATGTCGGTAATCCCAGTTCAGAAGACGCTACAGAACCTGCATTTCTTCTTTTTATTCAATCTTGACATTGATGTCGGTTTGCAGAACATGAGGTAGGGCAAGTCATATGTGGAGGTTGTAACGTGCTGCTTATGTACCCCTATGGAGCACCAAAAGTAAGATGTGCTAATTGCAGTATCGAAACAGAAATCGTAGTATGTTCTTTCTCCAACACTCATCTTATCAATATTTATTTTCATTATCTTTCTGTTTAGGGACGATATGAATAACATGTCAATATGTATTCCACTTTTAATATTTTAGTACACTTGACTTTTTATAAATAATTATTGTAACCTCTTCAACCCAAATCAACCCACTCATGAGTAGTTAAAATGAACTTTTGATACAACTAAGTAAACTTGATCATATATGTGATTTTGCAGGATCAAAATCGACGTCCACCACTTTCTGAGCACCAGAGTCGAGCCAGGCGCCACTTGAAGACGACATATCTAATGAATCACATCTAGACAGTCTTGGTAAATTGTCAATTTTCATTAAAATCGATTCTTTCGAGCTCGACTCGGTGTAACATGTACCAGGATTAGATGACGAAACAATATTTGTTATTGTATGGCCACGTTTTAAGTTTTTAATCATACTACATTTCCCCGAAATATCCAACACAGTTCACCTAATTTAGGTTTGATTTAGCCTTTTTTTTGTGTTTTGTGTTTTGTGATTGATTGTTATGAAATGGTGATTCAAGAAATTAGGTTTGTGGGTATTGGGGATTTTGGAAATTTGGGGAAGATGATTGGTAAAAAGACGAAAATACCCTCACATGTTATCCATGTGAGATGACTTAACGGCTCAGTTAACGGCACATCCAAAATAGGGACTTGAGAAGCAACAAAATTCAAACTTAGGGACGAGTGGTGTAATAAAAAGTTATAGGGACGAGCGGTGAAAATGGTGCAAACCATAGGGACGACCCATGTAATTAACTCTACTATTATTTATAAACTAAAAAAATTAATATTTAAGTAAACGTAAACGTACGAAAAAAAAATTGTTAACGAAATTTAAAACTTTTATTAAAACGTTAAAAACGATACATAGATAAATTAAAAACTTAAACGATACATAGATAAGCTAAAACTCCCAGTTATACTTCGCTTTGAGTCTTGCCCGAAATAATTCCCATGTCGCTCGCCCGTTCCCGGTCATGTGATCGTAGTCTTGGAAATATAGCTTCATGTCTTCTTGTTCGGCTCTATACTCCGCAGCAGCAACCTCCCTTTCTTTGATTTGTATATACTTATCCCGCTATGCAATCTCAGCAGCTGAGATCTCATTTACCATCAACCTAGCAAGTGCTTCGTCATTCATAGTTGACGATCCTGAAGCTTTCGACCCTTTCTTTTTCAACGCAGCTCTTGCTTTGTCCCTCCCTGTCGGTGGTGGTGGAACTTCAACCACCTCATCATCGTCGTCAACAATAGTATTCAGATTAAAACTGACGTCTCCAGACTCTGTGTTGAACGAACTAGAACCAGATGACTTGTGCTTCTTGTTGCTTCCCTGAGAGGGTTGGCTGAAATCTAGAGGCTCAACATTTTGAAATTTTGGATTGTATTAAAAATTTCCCAACAATGACGATATCTAAACGGAATGCCAACATCATTATGATAGATCGTCATCGCCTTTTGCACGTAGTCTTCGTCTGCCGCTCCACTTTTCGTCGTACGTATCACGTTACTGTATACTCCTACAAATCGCGACACGACAGGTCGAATCTGTTTCCATTTTCCCAGGACCATATCGTAGGTCCGACGACCTTCCTGTCCCGTTTTGCTCTCTATGTAGTTTAATATCTTTGTCCACATGCCTTCATTCCTCTTGGTATTTCCATATACACTGTCTTCAGAAACGGAACGCCAACCTTTACATAACGCCCGTTCTTCCTCTTCTGTCCACGCAGTTTGTCGGGACGAACTTTGTTTGCCCACCTTAGTTTGGCGGGCGTGAGATGTTCTCTTCTTCGGCTTCGATGGTGAGGTGGCAACGTCCTCTTGTTGAGTTTCTTGAACAGTTTCTTGATAAGATTCGGAAAACTGAGGGTAATAGCAATCTCTGAGATTAAATGAATGAATCGGAGACCTAGGTGGATCATTTTGTGGATATGATGACGAACCACCCATTTGAGGTTGCGAGAGATAGTCTGGGTGACCAAATGGCCACGAGGGAGATTGGGACGCATAATCACTAAATGTGTTTGTTTGCATCCCAAAAGATTGAAAGCCACGTTGTTCTGATGGCACCGGGTTTGGGTAAGGTTGGTTTGGGTAAGGTCGAAATAAGGTCGGTGAGGGGTTTCTTAGATTAAAAGTGTCGTCGGGTGTCGGTGGATTGCTTCGGTTGAGGGTTCTTGGTAGACGTTTGTTGGGCCGGGGAGTGTTTTGGTTAGACATTTTGTTTGAAGAAAGTAATTTGGTTGAAGAAAATAAGAAAGGTTATGAATTTAGAAGATATGTGTTTAAAAATGGTTGAGTTAGTGGGTATTTATAGGTAAAAAAATTGGGGTTTAAAAAAGTTTTTTTTTTTTTTTTAAAATTCTGCAACGGCTCAAATTGGGGGGGGGGGGGGGGGGGGGGGGGGGGGGGGGGGGGATCACCACTAACAAAACTCACCACCGATGAGTTTCTCACCTTTTGCAGCGATTGAAAATCCCCAACTCACCTCCACGTCATGGTGAGTTTCTCACCTTTTGAGGGGCGAGATAAGACCCGCGCGCGGGTTGGATACTCACCACAGTGTGTTTGGTCTTATTCCGTTTAGCCTAACAAAATTGTATAATTGTTTGTTTTCAAAGTTTTAATGACTTTCTTTAGCTTAAAATAAGTGTATTCTAAAAAGTTTTTGTCAAATTTTCTATATTATCCTTAATTTATTATATTGATATCAACAACGTGTTATGACGGCGTCAAGACATGTCATGACATTGAGGTATGGGATAGTTGTCTCGAAATAATGCAAGTTGTTTTTCTTAGACATGATACCCACAAAATGTGTCATGTCCGGTTTTAATATGTTACATCCCGAGTTTTTGCAACGCGTTATTGGAATTATATAAAAAACAAAAAACAAAAAAAAAGGTGAAAGATGTTATTTAAAAAAAATGACTATAAAAGATAATTTGAATGTGAATTTAGTAACTATATCTTAGACTCTATATATACTTATATGTCAAAATATCAATTTTTTTATAATTTATTGATGTTTATTTAACTTAACAATATTAAAAAGAACATATACAAGTATATATAGAATTATGAAATATATTAAACTTTTGCCTTCTTGTTTTGGACAACACAATATCTTGTAAAGCTTGCCCAAATCATTACACCTTACATTACGTATAACTTTGATTACTTAATTACTTACATTATGAATAACTTTGATTTAAGAGTTAATTATATAAATTGTCCCTATGATTTACCTAAAATTATAGATTTTGTTCTTAAGTTTAAAAAGTTGTATAGATCGTCCAAATTTAGAAATTAATTACGTTTTACGTCCCTAATTTCTAATTTGCATCCGTAATTAGGGCAAACCTTAGGGACCAAATCCGTAACTGAGGACAAACCTTAGGGACAAAATCCATAATTGGAGCAAATCTTATGGATGAAAAAGGTAATTAGTTTCTAAAAGTAGATGATTTATACAACTTTTTAAACTTAGAAACCTTAGAGACGATTTATGTAATTAACTCTTGAGTTAATTACATCATATTTGTGTCTATAAATACCCGTACTGTTTAAAGAAAAGCAAGATTTAATTATCTAAGTATCTATTAATTATATTTTCCTAAAAGTATATGTTATGTTCATAATGGCCATTTTTTTATGGAATACAAAGAGTAATAAACTAAATAAAATTTCATGAAAAATACAAAAAGAAAAAAAAAATGGAAAAAATCTAAGGGTTTTTCTTAGCATTAAATACATTTGTTTATTGTTAAAAAAAAAAAGAGTGAAGAAAACAGGTGAAGAAATTAAAGTGTGTTGGTTTGGGAGTAAATAGACTATACTATTAAAGTGGTTCATAACTTTGTACCAGGATGAGCCAACCAAGACAACCGTCTTCTGCTTCATTATCACCAGGGACCAGTGTGGATGTCTCTTTTATATCATGCTTCTATTAACTTCAGTACTTTTTATAATTTGTAACGGGATAACCCCGAGATGTAATATAAAAGAGATAAATCATGTAAAAAATGTCGATAACATAAACCAAAGTATGAGACCAACATTTGTTTTATGTTGAATGGCTTATTTGTACTTTCGTGTACCGATTATGTTAATTATTACGTCAAAAACGCTTCGATGAATACAAAAGATATATGAGTTGTATTATCTAAAGCCAAGTATTTTTAAAAAGTTCTTTTTATTGTTCTTTTTCCTTGTTTTGGTTTGGTCCTACATTTTGAGTGATTTAACTTTTTATTATGTTGGTGTCATATTATTTCATGTTCATTTGTGTGGTCAAAGTCATGTTTCATTATCAAGCATTGGACCATATTCTTGTAATTTGTCCAAGTGTATAACGAATCTCAAATTGGATAGATAGAATATAAGATCAAACAATCCTTTTTAAGTTAGATCAAAGTTAAAGTTTAAATGCATTTTAATGACAATGTGATTGCGGTTTATAAAAAGGGAAAATTACCAAACTAGCAAAAGGGGAGTGGGGTATTTCACAAAATGTCAAAATCAGTAAAAACAATTTACAAAATGTCATGATGCGAACTCCAAATTTAGAAGAAAAAAATTCAAAATTCAAAATTATGCGAACTGACGTCATCATATGCGAACTATGAAATCACTGTTCGCATAAATGACGTCACTGTTCGCATAAATGATATCACTATTCGCATAAATGACGTCACCGTTCGCATAATGACGTCACGAATATCATACTTTTGAATTTTTAAGTTTTTTTTTTTTTTTTTTTTTTTTTTTTTAACAAAGACACAATGAATTTATGAGTTTATTACTTTTGATTTAATTTGTTAATCAATGTATTATTTTGGAAAGAAAAAAAATGCTATAGTACTTGTATTAAATATCAAATATATCAAAAGGATTTAAACAAAAGATTAACTCATACGTATTTTTTTCAAAGATTTCAAACATTTTTAAGTATATTCAATTAACCCTTATAAACCACATTTCATTTTACTCCACCTCAAATATTGGATAAAATACAAATACATACATCTTCAAAGTATTGGGGACAATATATGTTTACATTTCATTGCTTTTCAAACACACATTCTATTTCTCTAATATAAATATATAACTTGCATGAATGTACCAAAAAAAAAAAAAAAAAAAAAAAAATAAATGGGTTCGCATAACTAGCATAATCGGGGGTTCGTATTATACTAACTATGTGACATTTTGTAAAATACTTTGAGAAAATTAACATTTTATAAAATACAATTTATTCTATTTCAATAATTTTCCCTTTATAAAATACGAGAAATCGAGAATACAATTTCGAGCAAACTCGCAAGTCCTTTGATCATATGTTAGTAGTATTTCATTTGAATGTCTTCTTGTGAAATGTGGATAATATTGTTTTGGTAGTTTGTTAGTGCCTACCTAATCTCATACGATACGGAATATACATTGGTAGTCAATAGAGTTGCACACGAACATAACGCTTTACGGACAATTTTTAAACCGTTTGATGAAAAATTTGTTTATTTATTTAATAATCAAACATACAAAACAATATAATGGTATTTCTTTCTTGTTCATTAATGTTCGTATGTTTATATATGTTCGTTTGCATTCATTCATTTATTTTTGTCGTCGTTGTTGTTCTTGTTGTTGTTGTTGTTATTGTTATTATTATTTTTAGTTATTATTATCCTTTTTATTATTATTATTTTGATAATATTATTTATTTATATATTTTCACTAATTTATACAACATTTTAACTTTTTATATAAATATTGAATTTTTAAGTAAAGAAACTATAGACACTCTAATAAAACATTTATTTTTTTAACAGGATACAAATAATTTGCATTATGTTTAGAATAACCGAATAGAAACTATAGACACCGTAAAAAATTTTATGGCTCGAATGATATATTCGAAGACAAGTTGAGCATGAACAATTAGACATAATATATGGTATTAATTTTTAATGGGAAGATACAGTTTTAAACATAACACAAGTGTTTTCTGCAAAACGTTTCAAACTAGAAAATATTATACGCTATACATTAATAACTAACTTTATATACTAGACACTAATATAGACGCCAAATATTAGACTCGCTAATAAATTAAGTTAAATTAATTCAAAAAAATTAATATAAACTTCCGGCGTAAGTTTTGGTTTCATGACATGCACGTATTTCATTATATTTCACGTTTTTAAACATATTTGAGTTACAATGTCTATGGAGTCCCTCATTGGGCCGTATAGCCATCGAAACATGAATAAATAAATTTTCACACCACATAAACTGTTACACACAACATATTATTATTTTTCGAGAAACACAAGTTAAATTGTATAATAATTCGGTTCAAAAGGATCTAAAGTACACGATTTAGGCCAACAAAAAACATTATTTATCATTACCCGAACATAGCGAAATGAGATTAATGCATCACTTTAAATTAATGCACTTTATGGCTTAAATGGTTTTAATGATGTTATGGTCGAAATAGAATATTATTACATTTAACATATATATCAAAAGACGAGTGAAGATATATTAAAAAACGTTAACGCTAAATAACTTTTTTAATTGTGCAAAATGATGAACGTGAAAAGTTTTTGCAATTTTTTTTTATGACCCAAAGGGACATAAACTTAGACTACATAAATCTTTTTAAAACCTAAAAGTCCGACCCAATAACTATTATAATTCAACTCTATTGTCACCGCTGCATCGAGCGAGTTCTATACTAATATAATTAAATATATGAGCATCCGGTAATGTTTTCCGAACCACACTTGTTTATTTTAATTATTTAATAAAAAATTTTGAACTAAAAATGTTTTTGAACAGAAAATGATATATGTTGTCTCTTAATATTTATTACCTGCTTTAATATGTTGCATATTAATAAAAAAAATCTTTTATATTTTCAAAATTATTCATATCTATAGGTAAATATCAATTAAAACATATAATTTTCAAAAAAAAAAAAACACAATCTTGACCATTCATCCCATTTTAATCTAATGGCTAACATTAAAACCAAAACCCGTTTTTCTTTTATTTTTTAGAAATTAATTTATCTAGCAAACCGTTAATCGTTAGACGAAACAAATTATACTGTTGTGATCGTCTCGTTTTTATCTTTAATTAGAGCAGTGGTGTTATATATACTTTCGACGATTTTTTTTATTTTATTTTATTTTATGGATATTGAAATTTTAACGATAATATCACATGTGATACTAGCACCATATCGTAGAATTTTATAAAATATAATTACTACAAAACGTATAAATTATCTAAATTTAAAAAAAATATCGAATTTTGACGATTTTTTTTTCTTTCATTTTTTTGACATAGATGTAATAGTACGCATATCACATGTTATAGTATTGTATATCATATGTGACGATTTTTGTTTTCTTTCATTTTTTTGACATAAATGTGATAGTATGCATATCACATGTGATTGTATTGTATATCATATGTGATTTTACTGTTTATGTAAAATTTCAAAAACTTATAAATCAATAAAACACATGATTTCAACTTTAATTGTTGATGCTAAAACACACAAATATTATATGAGCTATAATCTATATAGAACCGGGAAAAAAAAATCAATTTTTTTTTTATTTTTCCGTTTTCGTTCAAATGTTGATATATTCGTAAGATACAATCATATATGATTTGAACACTAAATAGGAATTTCAAAACATATAGTTGTTATATTATATACAATCAACTAGAATAAAAAAGAAAAACGAAAACAAAATATGTCAAATTACTAAAATCACATGTGATAAAATCGTGATTTTATAATATAAAATTTCAAAACCTATAAAAAAAACCCGGAAAAAAATTCGTCAAAAGTATATCGAGTGCGTACTTTATAGAAAGGTAATTTAATGCTCATTCAATGGTGTAATTTATTTTGTACTAATATTTAAATAAAATATAAATTTTAAAATGAATTATATATATATATTTTTAAACCTTAAAAATAACATATTAATCTAACTAAAATTATTAATATCATGTATATACCCAACTTAAGCTCAATATTTATACTATACTTTTACTAGACGTATTAACACCGCTGCATCGTGCGAATATCATGTTAGACTACTAGTATTAATGAATATAAAACCAAATTATGTATATGATTTTATGTTAAATACGACAATAAGCTTTATTGTCCTAATCTATATGCTATTTTTAGTTATTATTTATACATAAACTCAATTTACAAATTAGTGAATAGTAACTAGTGGGTCTCATACAATTTATTATTACTTTTGCCCCTTATGTATTCTAATTCTTTCATTTTTCCCCTTACCTTTGTCATGTTTTTCAATTTAGTCCATCAAATTTTATTTTTACTTTATCCGCTTGGGTATTTTAATTCTTTTGCATATTCTAATTAGTTTATTTTGTCCCTTATCTTTGTTTTACATCAAATTTGAAATTATACTATTTACCACACCAAATTTTTTATTTTTCAATTTAACCTTTTACTTTTATGTTCTTGTTAACATAGATCTATAATGTTCAGGGTGAGGTTCAATAGGGATCCCTTTTTTTCTAGAGATCCAGGGATCACCTTTAGAGCCACACAATTTCATTAATAGATCAAATCCACGGAGGGGTATTTTAGTCATATTGAAAAAATATTTAAAAAGGTCACGCGCCCCTATGTGTAATTGTTTCCACCGCCTATTCTGGATTTAACAAAGAAAATGTTATCTCTTTCTCTCTCCTCCATCCTTGACCGCCATCTCTTTCTCTCTCTACAAATTCACACAGGTTTCTTCAATTCTCACTCTAGATTCAACTTTTATTATTCTTCATTTCATCATGTTCAATTCACAGATCACTTTATTTTCTCTCTAATTTTCTATTTTTTTTTTTTTTCTAATTTTCTGAATTTGTTGCAGACATTGTGGTCGACAACTGTGCCATCTGCAGGAATCATATCATGGTTTTATGTAATTTTTTTTTATTTTTGTATAAATTGAATTGCATTTTTCTAGATCTGGACTGATGTTTTTTAATTGAATTAGGCATTGAATGCCAAGCTAATCAGGCAAGCGCTACCAGCGAAGAGTGTACCGTAGCATGGGGTAAGTATTGTTATCGATTTATTGTTATCTGTGTAGCTTTGTTAGCTTGGATTATGTGGTTGTTAATTCTGTGATTTTAATAATCACCTGTGAATTAATAAGGTGTTTGGCAGTTCGGGTTAGCTTAATTAAATACTCATGGCAGCGGGTAAAGGATAAAACAAGTATAACAATGATTTAGGCTTCAAAATATTTAAGGCCCCAGTTTTGTTTTATCTAGCTACAACGTCTTTTGTCAAGCTTTATAATCCATTGTGTAAATGGAGGGTATTCTTGGAAATTAAAGATTAAAAAAGTTGGTGATTCTTACTGTTTTACCGAATTTGAATGATTTTAGCTTTTAATTGTATCCAACAAAAAAGGGGTTAGGGTTTTGGTTTCTTAATAGGCTCAACTTGATAAGTTCGTAAGCATTTCAAAATTTACATAAGCTCGTAAGTCGGGTTAATAAGTCGAGACAAACACCCCACTTAAGTTCGAGTATAAAGTATGTCAAATGTGGGTAGATATTAATGAGAAGAGTAATTTAAATTAAGCGAATGGTCTATATGGTTGTGTCCATATTGAGTGTATCTTAAAAACTACACCAAGCCTCCGTTTTAGATATTATCCAAATTTCGTGTATAGTCATTAAGTCTAGACCAAGTAAAATGACTAAAATACCATTTAGTGCCTTAGTATGTTGATGTAAAATGTCGCCAAAATGTTTAGTAATCACCTGTGATTCTATAGCTTTTACATTAATAACTGTTTTATAATTTAGTGTCTTAGTACCTTGATGTAAATTGTCACAAAATCTATAGTAATCACCTGTGATTGTATTAATTTAGTGCCTTAAATGTCATAAAAAATGTTTAGTAATCACTTGTGATTCTAAAAGTTTTTACATTAAGAACTGTTTATAATTTAGTGGCTTAGTACCTTGATGTAAAATGTCACGTAATCACCTAGTAATCACCTGTGATTTTATTCATAGGATTGAATTGGTTAACTCATTTTGACTATCGTCCTTTTTTTTATCGTTTAGGTCATTCAACTAATGTTTTAATTTTAAAAGGTTATGCAACTTTACCCTTTTGTTTGTTATAATTTACTCACTAGGTTAACCAGTTACCTGTTTGAATGATGACTTTGGTAATCTTGGCAACTGATGCTTTCCCCTCTTTTTCATTTTTTTTTTTTAATTTATATATTGTTATTTAGTAAAGAAGTGAATGGGTTTTGCATATGATGATAAAATCAACAATATTTTTGGGCTGATTTATTTCATGAGGCACCAAAATCGAGCTTTTTAAAACTGATGCAATATCCCCTTTATTAAAATGTTGGATTCATTTTGTTTCTTAATATTTAATCTTTAAATGAAATTGTATATATTTTATAGTAATCACATGTGATTGTATTAATTTAGTGCCTTAAATGTCATAAAAAATGTTTAGTAATCACTTGTGATTCTAAAGTTTTTACATTAAGAACTGTTTATAATTTAGTGTCTTAGTACCTTGATGTAAAATGTCACCAAAATTGGTTGTTTTTCTCCCGTTTTCTAGCTTCTTGCTAGGCGGGTTTTGTTATTTATATATTTGCCGGTTCCAAAAAACAAAAAAAAAAATGTCACCAAAATGTTTAGTAATCACCTAGTAATCACCTGTGATTTTATTAATAATGTGCCTTAGTATGTTGATGTAAAATGTCACAAAAATGTTTAGTAATCACCTGTGATTTTATTAATAATGTGCCTTAGTATGTTGATGTAAAATGTCACAAAAATGTTTAGTAATCACCTGTGATTTTATTAATAATGTGCCTTAGTATGTTGATGTAAAATGTCACAAAAATGTTTGGTAATCACCTGTGATTTTATTAATAATGTGCCTTAGTATGTTGATGTAAAATGTCACAAAAATGTTTAGTAATCACTGTGATTTTATTAATAATGTGCCTTAGTATGTTGATGTAAAATGTCACAAAAATGTTTAGTAATCACCTGTGATTTTATTAATAATGTTCCTTAGTATGTTGATATAAAATGTCACAAAATGTTTAGTAATCACATGTGATTTTATTAAATTAAGTCACTAAATATCTTAAATGTAATTTTGTAGTCAACAAATTGTAAAGGAAAATCACCTGTGATTTAGTGCCTTAATATCTTAATACATTTAAGGTTCTTAATTTAGTGCCTTAGTACCTTGATGTAAATGTCTATTAATCACCTGTGATTGTATTAATTTAGTGCCTTATATGTTGATGTAAAATATCATCAAAATGTTTAGTAATCACCTGTGATTTTATTAATAATTTTCTTTAGTATGTTGATGTAATATGTCACCAAATGCTTATTTAATCACCTGTGATTATATAGTTTTTACATTAAGAAACTGTTTATTATTTAATGTCTTAGTATGTTGATGTAAAATGTCACCAAATGTTTTGGTAATCACCTGTGATTTTTTTAATAATGTGCCTTAGTATGTTGATGTAAAATATCATCAAAATGTTTAGTAATCACCTGTGATTTTATTAATAATGTGACTTAGTATGTTGATGTAAAATGTGACTTAGTATGTTGATGTAAAATGTCACCAAATGCTTATTTAATCACCTGTGATTATATAGTTTTTACATTAAGAAACTGTTTATTATTTAATGTCTTAGTATGTTGATGTAAAATGTCACCAAATGTTTAGTAATCACCTGTGATTTTTTTAATAATGTGCCTTAGTATGTTGATGTAAAATATCATCAAAATGTTTACTAATCACCTGTGATTTTATTAATAATGTGATTTAGTATGTTGATGTAAAATGTGACTTAGTATGTTGATGTAAAATGTCACCAAATGCTTATTTAATCACCTGTGAATATATAGTTTTTACATTAATTTTGTTTAATACATTATGTATGTGAAAAGAATATAATTTTGTTTAATGCATTATGTATTTTGGCTTTATTGCAAGTGGTTGGAATAAATTATTGTTTAATGCATTTATGTGAAAGAATATTTACTTGGTAAATGTGCTCAATATTTGTTTAATATATTTATGTGAAAGAATATATTATTGTTTGGTAAATGTGACATTATGGAATCACAGCAAAAAGCGCGTGTGAGTAAAAAAAAAAGAAAAAAGGTAAAAAGACTAAACTGCCCCTCCTTGTCTTTTCCTTATAATTCATTTAAATCCAACTTTTAATCTCAACCACACAATTTAGGTGATCTTGTGGTTAAAAAGTGGATCCCTAGATCTCTAGCAAATTAGGGATCCCTTTTGAACCTCAATCTTAATGTTCATTATTTATACTTAATTATCCCATGTTACTTTAATCCAAATTACAGAATTATATATAAAAATTATCATTAATTATATAACTTAAATCATTTAAATAGAATAAAGTGCCTTATTTATATTATATTTTATGAAAATAATCAAACAATTAATATAGAGGATATTATGTTAACTAACAAACATTCGAGTACGCAACTATGCTTGTGAAATAAACAAAATGTTACTACAAATGTATCTGACGTGATTCATGATAGCTTTCTCTTCATCTGAACACCAACATCTATTTATATTGTTGCGAACATACATGAAAATTCTATATTAAATTCATCTTGTCCTATATTAGGTATTAAATTAAAGTGAAATGAATCTTAGCTATTATTTCTTTTAAAATAATCTAAAGCATCTAGAATTTAAAATTAGAAAAATAAAAAGGTAATAAATACATTAGTTTATAACCCTCAAATAAATTATATTAAATTTAATTTAATACATATTATTGTAGATTTTAATACTGATTAACAAATGATAAATTTATACTATTTAAGACCTTTAAGATAAATACTATAGTACAAAAACTAATTAAAATATTAAATACTTTAGGTTATGATATTAATAGAATATAATAAAAATGCATTTGTTAAATACTATGAGTGTACCCGCGCTACGCGACGAATAATTTTCTTTCCATTTAAAATCGTATGCAAATTATTTTTTGAATTTAACTTGTTTGAAGTAGCGTCACTTATAGACTTATGTACCTCAAATGTCACCATATAAAAAGAACAATGAGTAGACACCATGTGTTTTTACAACATGCCCTAGTTGAATCCAAAATAAATTAAGAACATAAACTTCTAAAAGTAAAAGAAATATGTTCGTTAATACAAAAATAACCCATAAACAAAATTAAGAGTACACTAATAACAAAATTATTTTTTGTTTAATTATACTTTAAATAGTAGTTTTAAAACTTAAAATTAAGAATACTCTATATAACAAAATTATTTGTTGTTTAATTCTAATTTATGTAAGTAAATTATAGACTATTTTTCTAGATAAAATTATTTATTGGTTTTTACTTTCATCCCAAATTGGTGGATGATTAGAATAAAACTTTGTTTATAAGTCAATGTTTACATTAAAGGTCTAAAATTTTGTAGAATAACTATTAATTTGTACTAATTATATATAATAAATAATAATATCACTTAGCACTTTGCACATCTATGTCATTTATTTTCAAAAACTAATTATTTTTATTTTTATTAATTAAAAAAACTTATATTATAATTTATTGAACTATTATGAAATTTAAATGATCATGATTATAAATTTGACCATTTATTTGAGAGTTACAAATTTTCATAAATAAGTTTTCAAAAACTTAATTTTAAGAGTATTCTAAAAGTGGAATATCAAATATGTTTTATATAGTAGTATAGATGTATAAGAATATTAGAAATATGTAATTAAATATTAACACTTATAATTTAAAATATTTGTATCATTTATTTTCAAAACGTAATTATTTTTATTTTTATTAATTAAAAAAACTTATCATATAATTTATTGAACTATTATGTATTTAAATGATCATTATTATGAATTTGACCATTTATTTGAGAGTTACACATTTCCATTAAAAGTAAGTTTTCAAAAACTTAATTTTAAGAGTTTTCTAAAAGTGGAATACAAAATTTGCTTTATATAGTAGTATAGATGTATAAGAATATTAGAAAGTAATTATTTGCATCATTTATAATTTAAAATATTTGCATCATTTATTTTCAAAAAGTAATTATTTTTATTTTTATTAATTAAAAAAACTTATCATATAATTTATTAAACAATTATGAAATTTAAATGATCAAGATTATGAATTTGACCATTTATTTGAGAGTTATAAATTTTAATTAAAAGAACATTTTCAAAACCTTAATTTTAAGAATATTTTCTAAAAATGAAATACCAAATTTACTAGTATTTATATAGTAGAATAGATTACTAGAAAATAGTTTAATATAAAATCAATATTATTTTGATAGAACCAAAATTAACACTCATTGGATGATAGAAAATGTAAAGCATATGGTTATATTATTATTCATTATAGATTATACGTAGGTATCGATGACTATATTTTGAGGGGGTAACTCGATGTCCACTTTTAAATATATACAATCAAGTAATTAGTTTATAGTTAATTACACAAATAGTTTTTATAGATTTCATCTTTAGGTTTAAATTGATGTATAAATCGTCCATTTTTAAAAAGTAATTATGTTTTTCATCCATAATTTTTAACCGACATCCATTCTACGAACGAAATATTTAATTAGTTAACGACGATTTTAATGGAAATTTTGACGGATATCATTTTAGGGACGAAACACGTAATAAAATTTTAAAATAGACGATTTATGCAACTTTTTAAATTAATGACGAAACCTATAAATTGAAATTTCAAGAACTTCGTTTTTTCGAAGAAGCAGATTCAAAATTAAATTAAGGAGTGAAATTTGGAGTAAACCACATGGGCGATTTATGTAATTAACTCTTAGTTTTGAACAAATGAAAAATATCACTTTTCATTTAGGACACCACCACTCCTTTCGCAATACAATTAATTATCGTACATACATTTCCGTGTTGGTCTACCCCACTTCCTTTTTCTATTCATCGTCGTCGCGAAGTGCTAGTACGTTTCTAGATACAAGTCTAATTAATAATTTATTTTTAAATCTTTACAATTTAAGTCTTTTAAACAACAAATGAAAAAAGTGTGTTGAATCTTTTGTCTTCATTCAAATTGACTTACACAGTTTCGTAAAATGAGAATGATTTGGTTTAAGCGATGAGACTGAACACTTAATTTGAGCTTTGTTGGGGTTGTACGGATCTTATAGTCAACGTTGTATCAATAGACTAGCGGAAATAACCTATCGATTATCTAGCGAATATGAAACCTTCGGAAACGGAATCAAACCAACGATTGTTGATACGATCGGACCTAAGGAAGACTATTCGGATGATTGTTTAGACTTTACTAACACTTTGGAATACCAAGAAAACCTGCGCAGCAATTCGGCACGAATGAAAAACCTAGCAAAAACCTTACGAATGCTGAAACCCTAAGCTGGTATATATAGGCCCAGCTTTTCATTCGTACGGATGTGATCTCATCCGTACGAATGACATTCTATTCGTGCGAAACATAACCTGTTCGTACGAATGTAACACCTTCATAAACAAACTGTTATCTTTCTCGTTCGTGCGTACGTAACCTTCATTCGCACGGATATCATCCTTATCCGTGCGAACGAGTTTGAATATCATTTAAACATCACAAAACACATATTTGATTAATTCATAATAACGTAAACGTTAAAGCATATAATCAATCAACATTCAATAGTAATATTCAATCAAACAAACAAAGACTGATATAAACGTTAATTACATACGAATCTAGTAACTACATAAATGCACCACACAAACTCCCCCTAGGAAAGATTCTATGTCTTCAGTCTTCAAAATATCTGCTGCTTCCAAAACACGTCGTCGACCTGTCCTCTTAAGAATGAATCTTGTAAGCGAAACACATGTACAACCTTGTTGAAACGCATCGCCTGATCCATATCTTTGACATCGAAGAAAATAGGACATTCGAACAGACTATAAATATCGTCATCGGAGAAATTTCTAATCACATTGGATCAAAAATTCTAAGGGTTTTCCAAACACCCTTACGCTCCATCACAACCATGCTTCTGTGGTTCGATAGTCATAGTACCACCACTTGAATCTTCGTGAATCTCAGTCTTCATCTTGCGAAGTGGTATCTTCTCAATCACCTTCGGCGCTTGATACTGATGTTTCACAGCTCACCTTTTCTCGACTCTTTCGACTCTGGAGTAGGTAATTTCTGGATACTGTGGCCTCAGGTACTTCCAGGAATTTCTGAACTCAAACCGCAGCTGTTTCTCCAACCACGCTGCTTGTCATCTGTTTCACTGTATAGCAACTTTAGACAGCCAGCTGCAACATATCGAAGTAAGGCAGCGTCTTCAAATCTTGAGCTCGTTGAAAGTAATCTATTCCTCGTTCTCGCTTAACTGCGTACACATTTAAATTGCCAAGTAATCCCAACTGATGATTTTACCTTGAGTCTTTGCGCCTTCAATGTATACACCTTCGCATAATTAGGTTGAGCCACTTGACTAGGCGGTCGGAAACATGCCTTCATTTCCCGAATCCATTCAGCCTTTTTAGCATCTATCTTTCTTGATCTAACGTCGCTTGACTGGCTGCTGGATTTTTATCTAATTTCCGAGTAAGATCTTCATCATCTAAATCAAAAACTGCATCGTCTCGGAAATCATTTGCTTGATAGATAGGTTCAGTTGAATCATCATTATGCTCGAACTCTATCTCATCGTCATCAGTTTCAGAATCAGGAGGATTAACGGCAGAAGCAGATGCAGAATCGTCAGATATAACGTCATCAGGGTTCATTTCGAACAGTTCTGCAATCTGCTCTTTGGACATGCAATGTATGATCTCTCCCTCTTCTCTGGGATCTATATTAAATTGTATTACCCCTGCAAATCCAAAACATAAGTTAAATTGGACTTTTATGTGAGATGGGAGTAATATCATACTGGGATTCACTCTGTTGTTCTTTACCAGCTCCCCCAGACTCCATGCGTTCACTATCTGCACCAACCGGTTCAGCAGATGCATCGGCCGGTGCTTTGATTCTGTATACTCCATCCTCACCAGCTTCCATAGAATCTTGAATTGTATTTGTGGCCTCCTCCAAATACTCGATCTTATCTTTATAAATATCCAACTCCGTCTTCTGTTCTTCAATCAGCTTCTTCTGTTCCTCAAGCATTTTGTTTGATCAGCGATCTTCTGAGACATTGCTGCTTCTCTCAGCTTCTCCTTGCTTCATAACACTAATCATTTTCTTCATCTCATCATCCTGTGTCTTTTGCCTCATCAGAACATCCAACAGCATGGAATTCACAGTCTGAAGCTGAACAGACTCAGATAGCTTGCACCGACGACGATCCACCACCAGTAGTTGTTGTCGTTGTGGCAGGTGGAAGCTTTGCTGTGGCTGCGAAATCCACAGGAGGAGGAACTGGAGTTGGTGTGCTGGCAGTAAGATCAGTAGTCTCACATGCTTGACACGTTTAGAGACTCTCTGTTTGACATATCCCTCATTGATGTGTCTTGCTTTCCGTTTCCGGTACTGAAGGAGTCGGCCTCAGCACTTACAACGACATCGTCTTCAGTCTAGCAACTCCATCTGAGATGACAAGTACCAGTATTGGGAGAGTTAGCAGAAATCACTTCTTCATCAGAATCAGATTGTCGAGGCACAACAATATCCTCTTTCTCCGAATCGCTGTCATCATTTCTCCATTCCTTTCCTTCGGACAGACATACTCAGGATTGCAAGATGTCCAATCAGCTTTCTCTCCTTAGGAGTCGGCTTGCCCTTGTACGAAAGCATGCGCACCATTGGTATTATCACTCATAACATCTAGCTTGACGATATCTTCTTCATTCTTCTGCAAGTCATGAATCTTCGCATCGAATCGATGATCATTTGCACGAATCTGGCATACATCAAGTACTTGTGCTTGTTCTTCAGTTCCATATTCTCTATCATAAACTGCAAAACCATTGCCGAAAAATTAAATGGAGCGTTCAGAGCCAATGCAACAAATGCGCTCTGAAGTGTCTCTCGCATTTCGTCATGTCCTGCTTTTCTCGGACCCAAGCAATGTTGTAGTACGTGGCACAGATACTTATATTGTATACTGAACCCGGACTTCGTGATCACCCCTTTGTTGATATCTCCAGCATAATGCATTCTCAACAACGCCCCTCTGACCTTGTACACATTCAGAGTTGTTGGCATTCTTGCTTCATCTCCAAAACCCACAACTTCTCGAATCACCTGCTCGTCAACCACAATATTATTCCCAAGCACTTTACTGTGTATTTGAACCTTTCCGTCTTGACGAACAACCTGAGCATTGTTCCAGAATCTGAAATGTGAGTCAAGTAAGGCACTTGTTCGGTAGAAATCGCCTTGAAGATTCTTGAACCCTCAAGATTGAATTATACTACCAAACTTCGCGGAATGATGTGTCGTCTCGTCGAGGTGAGCGCACATATTGTTCTTTGTTCCAACTATGAGACCAGTGCTCTGAGATGACGAGGATTCAGCCATTTTCCTGTAAACAGAAACATAAACATCGAGAAGCAAAAACAGTTAGAATTAAAATTCAAACGTTTAAGATGTTTCTGTTTATGTTCATCCGTACGAATGTAGACTTTCATTCGCACGAATCAACATGTATCCGTACGAATGAGTCAATTAAAACCAACGGATAACATTTTTCACATTCGTACGAATGACATAGACATTCGTACGAATGAAGATCCTATTCGCACGAATGAAATCACATTCGTGCGAACGGAGTTCATCAAAGCTGTTTGTTTTTCCAAAAACCCAGATTCTGTAACAATCAATTTAGACAGTAAAATTTACACCAAAAGCTTCGCAATTACTCGATTAATAAAACCCCTAATTCACTTTATCAAAACAAACAATATAATTGTTCAATTTGATTCACATCTAGCCGGTTTTAAAAATTAACGATTAATACCCAAAAAGATCGTTATACCTTATGTGGTATAGATGGTTAGACTCGCAATCAAAAGTTACACAATAAACACGAATCCAAAACTCTTTCCTACACCTTTTAAAATTTCGAAAATTTTAACACCGTTCGGGACGAATAGGTTTGTGAAACGTGAATAGTCCAAACGAAGGCAGACATATATATATGCATCTCACATTTCGTACGAATGTGAAATTACATGCGTACGAATGTGTTCATATTCGTGCGAGGAGAATTTGTCTCAAACAATGATTTCCCTCTGATTCGTGGCGAATGTCTTGTTCCTGCGTGCGAATGTACTTTACCTTCGTACGAATGTCTCTGTAGAACTAATAAATTTCGAAATTTTCACTTATCTTCAAAACTCAAACATTCAGTAAACGTTAAACACATGAAAATTATCAATCCAACAAAATAAAACGTTTAGCTCAATTCAGATATCCTAACCAAACACTTTATCAACGATTATGACTTTACGAATTAATTTCAGTTTCACTTTTAGATCTCAAGTCACGACAAGTAACCATAAAACTAACAAAAATAAAATTAAAGAGAAACTAAGACTAAAAATTAAAAATCTTTTTGTACTTTTCTGTTTTGATAAATTAAAGGAAATTTTAACTATAACAAACTACTGAAATAACAATTAAATAAAACTGAAAATTTTCACATTCTTTTTGCGTTTTTCGAATAAGGGATCAGACTGATACTGAAACATAGCATTGTCATTCGATTTTCGTAGTAACTAATAACATTTCAGTTGACGATTATTGGTATATTTGTCCTCTTAAACTTAAACAAACATTCACTTGACAGTTTTTCTTTCAAAATGGTTATCTCGCTAAGATCTCCCAATATTTTGAACATAGAAAACAACACACAATTTGAATTTTTAACAGTCATAAAATTTATATCATAATTAGAATTGCAAGTATGTTTGTGTAATTTGTCCTCTAACTTTTCAGCCTTTTCAATTCTATTTTCATAAACATCAGACGTAATATCATAATATTCATTTCGTATGTCAGTATTACATCAACTACACATGCAATAAGGGCCAGTGATTCTTGATCGTTGAAACAAAACATTACTCAGAGAATAAGCGCTTCCTGCACCCTTTATTTGGAATAGCCGAGTTATGATCATTCTTCGACCTTATAACTCTGTTCATCCATCAAGGTTTTTGTGAAGTCTTTAAGTACTGCCTCACCCTTTATTTGGAATAGCCGAAGTATGATCATTCTTTCGACCTTATACTTCTGTTCATCATCAAGGTATTTTGAAGTTGTTTCTTATCTCTTATTGCAATTTTTTTTTTTTTTTTTTTTTTTTTTATTATTTTTTTTTTGTAATTCATTGATCTTGATCAAATCATTCAAGATGTTATCCCAAAATCACTGGAATGGCCCTTAATTTGCTTCAAAATATACTGACATACTGTATTTATTTTCTGATATTACACCTAATATTTACTATTTCGAATAATCCAACGAAAGCCACAAACACTACAAGACAAAAGCTAATTAAAATATATAAGACATTTAATTTCGACTGCTTTGTGTTGTTTACAGTGTTCTCAATTGTTATTGATCTCAGATATCATTTAGACAGTCTTTGAGACATATCCATAAAGATTTAAATTAAATTTGATATCTGCGACATCCAATGAAAAATGATTAATTTTCGTCAAGTTTCAGTGAGATAAGCCTACCATATATCCTACAACCGACATTATAAACGTTACGATCAGCATACTTTAGACAATTTACATGTTCGTTTTAGCTCAGTATTTCCCACTTCCCCCCGTTTTTTTTTTTTTTTTTTTTTTTTTTTTTTTTTTTTTTTAACTAACTATTTTCTTCTCCCCCTAAAATTCTAAAAATGAAAATCTTTTTGTATTTTTGAAATTTTATAAAAGTAAAAGAAGAAACTAAACTAAAAAATAAGAAACTAAGAAAAATTTAACGTAGTATACAAAACGGGGACGGTTACTTGTCCGACTTTTCTTCCTCTTTAATCACATCGCTTTTCTTAACGACACCATTTTCATGTAGTAAAAATCCAAACCTAGACTTGTCAAAGGCTTTTGCAAAAATATCTGCTTTTTGAAACATCGTTTCGATATGAATTACGTCAATTAGATGTTTTTCAAAACAATCACGTATAAAATGATATTTTACGCCTATGTGTTTGGTTTTAGGATGGTGTACGAGATTCTTAGTGACAGCTATGGCAGCAGAATTATCAACATAAATAGGAGTAGTAGAGATAGACAAACCGTAGTCACGCAGTTGTTGCTGAATCCAGATAACCTGAGAACAGCAGCTAGCAGCAGCTACGTATTCAGCTTCACAGGTGGACAATGCAACAGCAGTTTGTTTCTTGCACTGCCACGTTACTAAGCGCGTTCCGAGAAACTGGCATCCTCCTGATGTTGACTTAGCATCCTTTTTGCAACCTCCATAGTCTGAATCACTGAAAGCAGATAGCTCAAATTGTCGTCATGAGGATACCAAAGACCTAATCTGGAGTACCCTTCAAGTATTGCATAATCCGCTTCACTGATTGAAGATGAACAACTGTCGGTGCTGCTTGGTATCGGGAACACAAGCACACCGGAAACATGATATCTGGACGAGAGGCGGTGAGGGTACATAAGAGACCGATCATGGAGCGATAAAGAGACTGATCAATTTTCTCCCCCGTAGAGTCTGGTGATATCCCGTGATTCACCGATAAGGGAGTGGAGGCAGACTTCGTTCCAACATTTCGAACCGTTTCAAAATGTCATTGACATATTTAGTCTGATGTATAAAAATACCCTCTGCAGTTTGATCTACTTGTAGCCCTAAAAAGAATTTAATCGGACCCATAGAACTCATTTCGAACTTGCTTGTCATCACCGTTTCAAACTCCTTACATAACTCTGGATTTGTAGAACCAAAAATAATGTCGTCCACATATAATTGCACCAACAGAATATCTTCACCTCTTTCCTTGATGAACAGCGTACAATCGATGACACCTCGACGAAAACCGTTGTCGGTCAGATGATTTGCAAGGGTCTCATACCAGGCGCGCGGTGCTTGATGCAGACCATAAAGTGCTTTATCGAGAATGTACACTTTATCCGGATGTAATGGGTCTACAAAGCCTGGTGGTTGATTAACGTACACTGTCTCTCGAATATTCCCGTAAAGAAAAGCGCTCTTAACATCCATTTGGTAAACAGTAAACTTCTTATAGGATGCAAAGGCCAGAAAAATCCGAATCGCCTCTAATCTCGCAACCGGAGCAAACACTTCATTATAATCCAAGTCAGGGATTTGTCGAAAACCCTGAACCACTAGCCTTGACTTGTTTCTGACAACTACACCCTGATCATCCCTTTTGCATCGATGAACCCATCGACAACCCAATGACTTGGCACCTTTTGGCTTAGCGACAAGCCTCCAGACACCCAGCTTCTTAAACTGTAGCAGTTCCTCTTGCATCGAGTTGATCCAATTGTCATCCAAGAGTGCTTCTTCAACATTAGCTGGTTCAACCTGCGAAATAAAACATGCATGTGCACAGTAAGTAACATCGCCAGATTTAAATGAGATCAATGTAAACGTCGCTTTGATCTGTGTTTTGGGTCGAGCTCCAGCCAGATAAGTTTCATAATCATCAAAATTTGTCGATCTGCGAGCCCTTGATGATCTCCGGAGCTGACTTGCTGGTTCTTCGACGTTTAGATTAGGAGGAACCTCACGTTAGGACCCAAGTTATTAACGTCAGGAGCTACAACTTCCTCTACAACTTCAATCGGCTCATTAATGTTAACGGAGCCATTAGAATCTGAATCATCATCATTTGCGTGAGAATCTACAGGATTTTCTTGAGTACCGGGAGGAGTAGGATCTACTGGAGTTACTGTATCTTGAGGAATAGGCTCTTCCAAAGATTCTTTGTGAGAGTAATACCTTGCAATATCCTCATCGGAAAACTCCGGAAGATTAAATGATTCAAACAACGAATCATAGTCAAACATCCAGGATATCCTTTTGAAGGAATAGGTTTCGAATACTTCTGAACATCCACCTCATACCATTCTTCAATAGCTTTAGTAGCTGGATTCCAAACTCTCTTGTTAGGAGTGTTGTATCCCAGAAATATCCCCTCTACGCCTTTTCATCAAATTTTCCATCTTGTTTACGCTTGAGCATAGTACACGGAGCTCCAAAGGGTTCCAAGTACTGTAAATTAGGCTTTCTTTGCTGCACAATTCATAACAAGTTTTCCCGTGTCGCTTCACTACTAGCACTCGGTTTAAAGTGAAACAAGCATTAGCTACCGCTTCATTCCAAAAACGTACCGGTAGTGTCGAATCAGCTAGCAGTGTCCTAGCTGCTTCAATCAACGTTCTGTCCTTTCTTTCTGCAACCCCGTTCATTTGTGGAGTATAGGCTGCACTGAATTGTTGTTGAATTCCTCTGTCCTTGCATAAATCTTCCATCCTCTGATTCTTAAATTCTGTACCGTTATCAGTTCTAAATCGTCGAATCTTTAACTTGTACAGTGTTTCCAACGAAGTAACTAGCAGCTTGATATTCTCGTATGTTTCAGATTTCTCTCGTAAAACATGACCCAAGAGAATCGAGAATAATCATCAGTCACCACCAAACAGTATCTATCCCCTGCAACACTCGAATACTTGATAGGGCCAAACAAATCCATGTGCAGAAGTTCAAGCGGAGTGTCGATTGTATGGAACTTCTTTACCATGTGAGACTTTTTGGACTGCTTTCCCTTCTTGCATGAAATACAGGCTTCCGGCAACTGAAATGTTTTCACATTAACTCTCATAACCAAATCCTTGTGCATCAAATGATTCATCTTTCTCAAACTAAGGTGTCCCATACGTTTGTGCCACAAGATAGATTCACGTTCAGTAGCTTTCGAGACAAAAGCTTGATGTTCACTCGAATTCACAGTAGTCTTCGACATGTCGAGCACATACAAATCTCCAACTCGTGGTGACGTCATAATAACCAAGTGCTCTGGAATCACAAATTCTTTCTTCATAATGTAACACTGATTCTCGTCAAAAATCACCTTAAACTTCTTGTCGCAAACTTGAGAACGGACAACAAGTTGTTGACCAATGCTTGAACATAATTCACTTTATCAAAGCTTAATTGTATTTGCAACTAATCCCTGAGCAGAGATATAACCTCCCTTATCTCCAGCAAAAGAAACATAACCTCCTTTAATTGTTCTGACATTTGAAAGTAGCTTTATATTCCCTGTCATGTGCCTAGACGCCCCACTATCAACAATCCAGGTATTCTTGATAGGATCATAGACGACCTGCACAACAAATTGAAATTATTAATTCCCAATGCAAAACCCAAGCCTTAATAGCCTTGGGTTTGCCATCATCACCTAAGAACTGTAAGTCAACCCATTGTCCCTTGGAACCATCAGACTCGTTTGAAGGTCCAGCACCTTTAGTTTCATTCTTAGCTTTCCATGCACGTTTGACATAGACAGTTGGTGTATTGACCGTTTTTCAATTGTTTAACAGTAGGTTGCTGTTTGGATTTACCAGCAGGAAGCAACTCACTGTTTTGTTTAGGAGATGATGACCTATTGTTTGAAAATCGATTTCGGTTTGGGCTTGAAAAGCGATTTCCAGTGGACATTCTATTTTGGTCAACATTATTCCTAGGCCTTTGTTTCAAATTTGGACAATTATAATTAACATGGTCTTTCTCCCCACAGTCAAAACAAGTTCTCCATTCGTTAAGATTTTGAGAACTTTGCGTCATTCTCCGGTGGTGTGTATGAGGTTTGGAGAACATAGCATTTGGACGCATGAAGCCGTTATGTTGTTGAACATTTGTGGCTTGGGTTGGTGTTTCTCAAGTGAGGTGGGATGAATTTTCCTTGATTAATTTCTTTTGTCTCAGATGTGATTGATGATTCTCCCGTTTTAACAAATTTTGGTCCTTTAAGGTCAGGTCTTTTCAAATTCTAACTTGTTTAGGTTGATTTGAAGCTTTATTTGATGACTGATAACCTAAACCAGTTTTATCGTGAGACTTGCGACCAAAATCTGTTTATAAGGTAACTGACGACCCAAACCTGAACCCTTTTCTTCCTCATCTGAGTCAGAAACCTAATCTTCAACTATGACAGTTTCTTTCAACTTTTCGTTTACATCACTGATATCGCTGCATTTATACGCGTATTCTTTCGCGATATTTGTTATGTTTAGAGCCTAAAACGTAATGGCTAGGCCCCCGTATTGGCTATATTTCGTTTCGTAAGTTTGTTTTATATAGGTTTCTAGTTATGTTTGGAGTTAAAGGAGACAATTTGGGACCAAAAGTGCAGCTGATAGTAAAACGGATGTATCGGGAGCATACGGACTCGAAAAGACCTCCGGTCAGCGCCAAAACGACCGCAACGAAAAAATCTACAAACTGGAGCTACTGATCACGAGTTGCTGGCAGTTACAACTTTGTTTCTTTAATCCTAATTAAGTGGGAACCCAAGAGTTAGTGGGGGTATTTTACTTATGAACGTTTGGCTGGACAATTACACCATCATTATCACATATATCATCGGTTCTTAATCATCAATTAGCAGGGAGATCAAGGACAATTTGATAATCGTTATTTTCAAGTTGAACAATCGTTACTTTCATTTCCATTTCGTTAATTTGGGGATACTTGGAACTTATTTTCCAGCTTTTGGTATTGAATCTTATATCATTTTTATTTCAATTCGAATTATGTCTTTTACGTATTTGATTGTGTTTGTTACAATTATGAGTAGCTAATTTCTTAATACGTTTGCTTGGATTATGTGATGTTTATGTGTTAGGTTTTAGGTGTGAAATTAGATTGATTTGTAGAGGTTAATTGGGGATCCGTTTGGGTTAATAACTTAATTATCTTGCTAAAATTGTTTATACTCTTGTTTGGTAATCTAAAAACGGGTATTCGAAAGGAATCCGTAATTTTTACTAAAATAGGAACGAATTAATCGGCCGGTCTTTAGTTGATTATAAGTAAATGATATTCGAAAGGAATCATTAACAACAATTTTTACAAGTAGATATTAACACAAACGCTAGCTACTAAATTAAGAGAAACGGTTTAGGAGTTAGTAAGCTATTCGAAAGGAAGCTTATAAATTAATTCTCACATATCGGCTTGAAACTTTATGCACAATTACTTGAGGTGTTAACGGTATTCGAAAGGAATCGTTGCATGGTTAGGTAATTGGAGAAATCCGGTATTCGAAAGGAACTTAGGATTTTACATTAGAAGTTTATCGACATTTTCACACCTAAGAAATAACACATATTCGTTAACGGTCCAAGCAAGCGTCTTTTATCCATATTTGAATTCTTAAATATTTTTACCGTTATTATAAGCAAGTCTTCATTAAGACTAAAACCAACTTTTTACCTGTTACATGTTTTTATAAACTAATATTTTCAACTATAAATAGTCCCTGTGTTCGAACCCGATATTTGCTAATACTATTTTGCAACTGACAAGGGTACACTGCCCGTGTCGTAATCTAGTAAAGGTTAATTTTCGGAAAACTAGATTTTTCACATCAGATGCTCTTGAATTGGACTGTGAGGGAAACAACAAGTTGAAGTCAATGAAGGGAAGAGCACTGAAAAAGGAATTTGATAACTTTACTTGACCTACATGAGAATCACTGTTCGACCTTATCATACGTTTTCAACATTTGATTAGCGAGATGAACGGATATTCGGTGGTTACAACTGGTGCTGAGAGAGTAGAGTGTTTTGCGGACGCTTTGCCAGACAGCTGGAATGGATATATAGAGATGTTAAAGGAAAGTGGGTATCTTGCTCGCACAACTTTAATGATTTATTTACTAAGCTAAGGAGAAGGAGCAGGACGACAGTTTCGTGCTCAAAGAAAGGGACACACTCAAGATCCCTCGCTGTTACTATGCTGATCCCACTCCAGCCACTCCTACTCATGCCCCACTGAAGACAGCGTTTTCTGCTAACGCCTCAACTCATTCAGGAAATTCAGGGTGTTCCAACTCAAGTTCAAGTCAAAGTACTCCGGTTCAGAAGTCTCAAGCTCAAGCAAGTTCAGAATCAGCGTTTACCAGTTTGAAGATCGATCATTTTCATAAAGGAAATGTTGAAAGTGTTAACGAAGATATGGCTATGTTGAGTGCCTTAGTTGGATCCTATGATACACTGCTGCAGGGTAAAATTGGAAACATACATTTAACTGGGGAGGATTATGAGCAGATGATCGGATGAGATGGAACGATATTGACAGTATGTGGGGATTCGCTAATCTGGTTAGGAGGGCAAAAGAATACGTGAAGAAGACGGGCAACACTATCGGAGCTAATAAGGAAACGAAGTATGGTTTCGACATGTCAGCTTATTATCCCTGTCACCATTGCTGGAGAACAAGGGTCATTTACTGCTCAGTAACTATGAAAAGCCAAAGCGACCAGGATCTGCTCTCAGCAATCCGTTCACGAGATCAAGCAAAACACGGAATGTGAAACAGAAATGCTCCTGAGGCGAACAAGAATACTGCTTTGGCCTGACGACCTGGTTCGAATATGTCTACTGGCACAGAAAATTCAGATGTCTAACCGGCCTTAGTTTTTCAATCTGATGAAGGTTTGGATCTCGGCAATCTTCAAATTGAAACTCCAATCATGCTTGCTGCTGAAGCTAAATGTTGTGTAAAGATTTCTGAATCTGGACTGAAGAAAAGTGACGGGTAGGAGTCTGTTACACTCTGAAGATACATCTGAGGAAATCTCACAGGAATGGCTATACGGGACAAACCCTAACTAATTTCACGACTCACCCCCCAACCTCTAGTACCAAAACATTGTCCCCTAATGTGTTCCATCACAAATATAACCTAAGGGAAATTAAAATGAAAACTAAAATTACAAAAAAAAAGAAAGAAAGATAAAAACCGTTGCGAGTTTCGTAGGATGTGGCATGATTTCTGAATCGACTCCGGCACGTGCTGACTTAATGCCAGCAACTTGGTAAGGTACAACACATAAACAAACACGTTAATTAGCATAAAAATAAAAATCCTAAACAACTGAAAATAAAATAGTTCCAAACCACGCCCCGACACAACTGAAAAGTAATAGTTCAACATCACAAAGTACAACAACAAACAAATAAGGCCCCACAAGCGGCTTCTTCACTGCAATCACTCTTCATCGTGAGGGGGAAATGGGTTCCACATTGGAGGTGGATTGTATTCGGTCCACCCACTCGCTGCCTCGGGATTCTGCACATGGTATTGAGAGGTGGTCATGTACTCCCACATGGGCTGGTATCGTGCCATGTGATACTGCGTGTAATCCCCGAACTTGTGAACATCCGAGCGGGTCCTATCGATCCGTCTGATGTGAGACACCTCCGTCCTCATATGAGACATATCAGTATGTGTCTCGTCCACTTGGCGCCCAATTCGATACATCTCGTGCATCATTGGGTTGAAATCAAAAGGGCCAAGTGGTGGTGGGACCGCTCCCGCCGCATTCGCGTTACCCTCTTCCTCCTCGTTCTCTTCCTCAGCTTCGTCACCCTCTTCCTCCTGCACATTACCAACATAAATTCTGTTTTTGGTTACAATTTTAGCCCGAAACAAGTCATTCATCGTAACCATCTTCCAACCCACTGGTGGACTGCACTGTCGAGTCCCTGCCTGAGTCATAACACCCAAAGTCTTTGCTATTCTCGTAATGAAGTGGCCACAAACCATAGGCCCTGCGGCTTGTCGTCCAGATCCTTTCTCGTTCATATACTCAGCCAGTGCCCACGGGGCATTCACATACTTTTTAGGGTCCCTTTTAGCGAAGAAATACAACAGCCACAAATCATCAATATAAACTTTATCCTGATGCTGAAAACGGTGCAAGAATGAATTGGAGATTCCTTTTTCAAGCACTCTTAATATTGGATCCGTGAGATTGTTCGCTTTATTGGTGGAGGCATGAGGCCTATGTCCGGACAAATCAAACCACACTTCATTTTTTCTACTCCGGATTGCATTCCAATTCCAACTTCCCTTAACAATATAATCCGCCATATTGGGTTTATCCAAATATTCAGCTTCAGTAAATAAACCCGTCAAAAACCCAAACTGTGGCAGGGTGACCTCATGAGCTTTCCCCCCCAACCTAAACTTGATTATCTTTGCATCGTAAACCTCTTTACTACTGTCCGGGACCGGGTCAACTGTCAAGGTGGAGTAAAACTCGAGACACAGTTCTCGGTAAATGCTCTCTCGGACACTGAATGCTTTCTTCCATACTTCCACCTCAAAAGGTGTCGCTCCAGTCCCTTTTACAAACCGAGTAGTCAAGAAAGGGTTCAATTCTGCAGTTATTCCCAAATTATCGAGCATACCCCACTCCAAGAACTTCGGGGGGGTGAACCGCTTTTTCCTGAAGTAAGGCCAAGTTGTTGTTAAATCTGATTTTCTCATTAGCCGTACACCCTGTCCATTTGAGCCAAGGATGCGTTTCAGGTCGCATCACCATTGATTCAGTGGATGGAACCGGTGGGCGGGTCACTCGATGAGAAGTGGATGATTCTACAACTTCTGGTTCCTCAACCGCTTGACGTTTGCCCTACAAAAACAAACAAAAACAAAGACCAAACAAACTACAATTGTTAGAACAAAAGAAACAAAGTAACAAAAAAAAAACTCTTTTTTTTTTTTTTATAAGTGTCAGGTCTGAGGCCCTTCTTGCGCCGCAACTACTCCCTCTTGCGGCGCAAGAAGGTGTTTTTCTGGGCGAAATCTGCAGCAACAATGGTGAACCCGACATGACCAAACCAAATCCTAAGAATCCTAAAGCTAAACGATATTAGGCTAAAACTTATCTTAATTAACTAAAGTTACTACTAAAGAACCCTAATTTAACTTTCCCCCAAATCAATTTAAAATCAAGAACCCTAATTAAACTAAATTGAAGAAATCAAACATAAGAAATAACATACCGATCTTCCCATGTCGTTAAATGATTGGATTTGAGAAAAGATGTGAAAAATCGAAATCCTTGGATGTGTGTGTTTCTGCTTTTGCGCCGCGAGTATGTGGAGAAAAGAAAAGAAAAGTCTCGGTGGTGAGGGTTTAAAAGATAAGAAAAATAGTTTTTTTTTTTTTTTTTTTGATTTTTTTTTTTTTAACACCTGATGGTCTGGCGGCGCAACAAAAGGCAATTGCGGCGCAAATAGTTGACACCAAATTACTTCCAGCCTCGGATCCTCACTTGCGGCGCAAGACCTACCTCTTGCGGCGCAAGAAGGATGCTACAGGTATTTTTTTTCTCGTTTTTCTTCCTAAATTACTTAAACACTTAAACTAAATTACACTTAGTTAATTGCTAAGTTACCTAAATAACTAAAAACAGCAAACTTAATCAAAATAAGAGAAAATAAAAGAGAAATGATACAACAAACCGGGGTTTAATCCGAAAGTGCTCGTTTTTTCCTCGAGTCATGAGCTTGACTCCTCGTTGTGCCGAAAACCTAGAACGGGTAAAACCCATCCTCCAATGTCATATTGTTCTCCTCATCTTCCTCCCGATAAAGTTTGACCCTTTGACCATTAACAATAAATGATCCGCCATCATCCGTTTCTAGCTCCACATATCCACCCGAAAATACCCGTCTCACTAAATACGGACCCGTCCACTTTGATCTCAATTTAGGTGCTTTAAACTTGTATTTCGATTGGAATAAAAGCACCTTATCTCCTTCCTTAAACTCTTTCCGCCGAATTTTTGAGTCGTGAACCATCTTCGTCCTCGCTTTATAAAGAGCGGAATTCTCATACGCGTTCCATCTCAATTCATCCAACTCATGGAGTTGTAGAAATCTGGTTTCGCCACTAGCTATTAAATCCATGCTACACTCTTTAAGCGCCCAATACGCCTTATGCTCTATCTCCATGGGCAAATGACACGTTTTCCCATATAGCATCTTGAATGGGGTGGTCCCAATCGGTGTCTTGTAAGCGGTCCTAAACGCCCATAATGCTTCATCCAATTTCTTTGACCATAAAGACGGGTTGTTGTTGACCGTCTTTTCCAAAATCCGTTTAATCGCCCGATTAGTGTTTTCGACTTGCCCACTTGTTTGAGGGTGGTAGGAAGTCGAAAACCGGTGTTGTACCCCATATTTCTTCAAAACTTTCTCCATTTGGGCGTTTGCAAAATGGGTTCCCCGATCACTTATCAACGCTTTTGGCATGCCAAACCTACAAAACAAACTTCGTAAAAAGTCAATAACAACGTTAGCATTATTAGTAGGTAGTGCCTTTGCCTCGACCCATTTAGATACATAATCTACCGCCACCAAAATGTAGACATTTCTGTTCGACGGTTTAAACGGCCCCATGAAATCAATACCCCAAATGTCGAAAACCTCGCACACTTGTATACTTTGTTGCGGCATCTCGTCTCGTTTTGTAACCGTACCTTGCCTTTGACACGAATCACATGTCCTCACCAAGGTGTGTGCTTCCTTAAAAATAGTGGGCCAATAGAAACCCGCATCAAACACCTTCTTTCCCGTCACGGATGGACCATAATGCCCTCCCGTTGGACCATGGTGACATTCATCGAGAATTCGCCTAGTATCGGCTCCATACACGCATCTCCTCACCATTCCATCGGCACACATTCTAAATAGAAACGGCTCCTCCCAAAAATAGTACTTGGCATCCGAGTATAGCTTCTTCCGTTGTTGATAGGTTAGCTCTCTACTAACAACTCCACCCGCTAAATAATTAGCTATGTCGGCATACCACGGACTCCGTTCACCAAATGCCTTCCCAACAAATGCCAACCTTTCATCCGGAAAGGTATCACGAATATCCTCCTCATTCAAAGCTCCGAGACTAGGATTTTCCAAACGGCTCAAATGATCCGCCGCCACATTTTCTCTACCCCGCTTATCTTGGATTTCCACATCGAATTCTTGCAAAAGTAAAATCCACCTAATCAATCTCGGCTTCGCATCTAACTTTGAAAACAGAAATTTCAGGGCCGAATGATCCGTGAACACTACAGTTTTGCTCAATACCAAGTATGATCGAAATTTATCGAAGGCAAAAACCACTGCTAATAATTCCTTCTCGGTAGTAGTGTAATTTTGCTGAGCTTCATTGAGAGTCTTGCTAGCAAAATAAATGGGCCGAAAGTGTTTGTCAATTCGTTGACCCAATACCGCCCCTACCGCAAAGTTACTAGCATCACACATCAACTCAAAGGGAAGATCCCAATTTGGCGACACTAAGATCGGTGTGTTAGTCAACCGTTCCTTCAATAATTCAAATGCCTTCATACAATCCTCCGTAAATTCGAACTTTGTATCCTTTTCTAACAAACGAGTCATCGGCCTAGTTATCTTTGAAAAATCCTTAATAAACCGCCTATAAAACCCCGCGTGTCCTAGAAAGCTTCTAACTGATTTCTCATTCGTTGGAGGTGGTAACTTTGCTATAACTTCAATTTTCGCTCTATCCACCTCAATTCCCGCCTTTGAAATCTTGTGCCCCAATACTATTCCTTCCTTTACCATAAAATGGCATTTCTCCCAATTCAAAACCAAATTTGTTTCTTCGCACCGTGCCAACATCTTATCTAAACTCTCTAAGCAACCATCAAATGAACTCCCATAGACCGAAAAATCGTCCATAAAAACTTCCATGGAGTTCTCGACCATATTCTGAAAAATCGCCATCATACACCTCTGAAATGTTCCCGGTGCATTACACAACCCGAATGGCATCCGTCTATAAGCAAAGGTACCGAAAGGACAAGTAAATGTTGTTTTCTCTTGGTCCTCGGGATCAATTGGAATTTGAAAATAACCCGAGAAACCATCGAGAAAACAATAGAACTCGTTTTCCGCCAACCTCTCTATCATTTGATCCATAAATGGCAATGGAAAATGATCCTTTCGGGTCGCCTCATTCAACCTCCTATAATCTATACAAACTCTCCATCCCGTTACGGTTCTCGTAGGTACCAACTCGTTCTTCTCGTTAAGCACAACGGTCATTCCTCCTTTCTTGGGTACACAATGGACCGGACTAACCCAAGGGCTATCCGCTATCGGGTAAATAATACCTGCATCCAAGAGTTTAACAATTTCCTTTTTGACCACATCTTGCATATTCGGGTTAAGTCTCCGTTGTCGTTGGACAACGGGTTTTACATCATCTAAAAAGTTGATTTTATGTTTACAAAAATCAGAACTTATACCCGGAATATCAGAATTGCGCCAAGCGAAAGCCTTTTTATGGCTTTTAAGGATTGTTAGTAATTTAACTTTCTCGTCTTCCAAAAGTGAAGACGAGATAATAACAGGGAGACTAGAATTACCCTCTAGAAACGCATACTCTAGATGTTCCGGTAATTGCTTAAGTTCCAAATCCTTCGGGGGATCTTCAATAGAGGTTTTGATCCTCGCCCCTTCGTTCATTACCAACTCCTTCACTTCATTTGAGCTTTCCTCTTCATTCGCCTCTTCTTTAACAATGGAATTCAGCATTTCCATTTCCGCTTCCTCTTCCAAAATGTCTTCCCAATCGAGGTCATAAGCTTCATCTATAACATCAATTCTAAAACAAGATTCATCAGTAGAATAAGAATGTTTCATTGCTTGATTTAGAGAAAATGTTGCCCTTTCATCACCCAAACCCAAAGAAATTTCGGTATCCCGAACCCGGATGATAGCATCCGCGGTGTTCAAAAATGGTCTACCCAAAATGAGAGGAACTTTTTCATCCTCCTCCATTTCGAGAATAACAAATTCTACGGGATATAGAAAATCTCCAACCCGTATGAGCATATTTTCGGCAATACCCAATGGATATTGATAAGATCGATCGGCCAATCTTATGCTCATACGTGTTGGTGTTAAAGCATTTGAAGATAATTTAGTGTAAATAGAGTTGGGCATTAGATTAATGCTTGCCCCTAAGTCCGCTAATGCACTAAAAGTAAATGTATCGTTAAAAGTGCAAGTCAACAAAAAACTTCCTGGGTCTTCAAGTTTCGGTGGAATAGACCTCTTCACAATCGCCGAACATTCGGCATTTAGAAACGCGGTGATTTTCTCCATGTAATCACCTTTCCCGCTCACGAGCTCCTTCATGAATTTTGCATAATTTGGCATCCCTGCAATAAGATCAACTAAAGGAACATTAATCTTAACAGTTTTCATTAACTCGATGAATTTACCATATTGTTCCTTTTTCTTTTCTTTTCGAAGTCTATGCGGATATGGGATATGTGGCTTGTATGGCCCTTTTGGTTCGATTTCCAGCTCTTTTTCTTTATTAGCACCCTTTGGTTCCTTCCCAGGTCTCGACTCCATTTCTATTTCTTCCTCGTCGTCCGAATCACTATCGATGGGTTCACGGTTCTGTTTCTGCTCTTGTTGCGGCGCAACTACAGGGTCTTGCGGCGCAAATGGTTGGTCATTGACAATTGGGTTCGCCACTGAGGACGAGTTGCGGCGCAACTCCTCTTTGTTGCGGCGCAAATGGTCAGTTTCAGCTGAATTTCCCGTTTTCTCCTTGTTCAGCACCATTTCTCGGTTCCCCCCATACTTAGGTCCAGACCTAGTCTCCACAACGTTTACATGCTCATCCCGATTGTTAGGAGGTACATATTTCGATCCTTGACTTGATGATCCTCCGTTATTGTTTTGATTTTGCCTCGGGTTTGGTTGGGTTGAACTTGGCATTTGACCCGTTGGTCGGTTTGAGAACTTTTCACTTAATCTTTCAAATTTTCGTTCCAAGTCTTGCATGTTAGCTTGGGTGTTCCTTTGGCTTTGCTCCCATTTTGCGGTGAATCCTTTCATGGAGTTAGCCATCATATCATTCGTCGCCTTTTGGGAATAGACAAACTCTTTCATCATCTCCTCAAAATTCTGTTCGGTTTGCTCCTCCTTTTGTTTCGATTGGTTGGGTTGAAAACGTGCCTCATTTCTATTCCCCCGATTCTGATTTCCATACCCACTATTTCCCCGGTTTTGATACCCGTAGTTGGCATAGTTTGCTTCCTCAGATTTCGGCTCACAATCATCCGTGTAGTGAGGTCCCCCACATTTCCCGCAACCATTCTTCACTAAGTGGACATCTTTTTCCAAACGGCCCATTCGGTTTTTCATTTCATCACCTAAGGCTTTAATCTCGTTCACCACTTCCTTGTTGCTACCACTACTTCCTCCTTCTTCAACTTGGTTCACCGTTCCTCTAACTCTCCTATTCCTAGTAACCCGATCCCTAGCAATTCGGGCTTGGACTTGGTCTTCCATCATTCGGTGCGCCTCATTTGGTGATTTGTACAAGAAACTACCACCACCCGCTAAATCCAAGTCGTGTTGAGAACGACTATCCAAACTATAGTAGAAGATATCAATAACTTCATCTTTATCCAAATCATGCCCATGGCAATTACTCAACAACTCCTTAAGCCTAATCCAAGCATCCGTTATGGTCTCGTTATCCCATTGTTGAAAAGAACGGATTTGGTTCAATAGCTTCCTACGCAAGATGGGTGGGAAAAATCTCGTCACAAAAAGTTCCCTCATTGCTTCCCAACTTGCAATTGTTCCCGGCTCCAATTCATTAAACCACGTCTTCGCCTCTCCCGTGAGAGACGATGGGAACAAACTTAGCATAACTCCTTCCTCTTGACCCGCTCCATATCGGAACATTTTGCATACCTCCATATAATGCGCCACATGCTTGTGCGGGTCGGACTTGAAATGTCCGTCAAAAGTGCTATCTTGAATCATTTTCAAATGATGCCCTTTAACGGAAAAATCGACCCCCAACTCCGGTGCTACAATGGTCGACCCATTCGTTTGTGGTACTACCCTATTCCTATTGATCATTGGTATGTCAAAAGGATGGGGTGGGTTGTTTTCTATTATCGGCCTTTCGTTATTTTCCCCGTTTCCTGCCATCTCTTCTTCAAAAACAATTTCAACTTCCTCCTCGGAAGATTCGCTTTCACTATAAATTACCGACGCGACTGCTCCTAAACCTCGTTTCCTCAAAAGTTTTTCCGGATCCGAAAGAGGACTTTGCACTTGTTTCCCTTGGGATCTCGTGTACATCCACAATCAATAATCCTGAAAATCACAACACAAACAAAACAAATACCCGTGAAAAATATTCAAACACGTAATCAAACAATAAACTAAAAACTTCAACTAAATCAAGTCCCCGGCAGCGGCGCCAAAAACTTGATGTGAAAAATCTAGTTTTCCGAAAATTAACCTTTACTAGATTACGACACGGGCAGTGTACCCTTGTCAGTTGCAAAATAGTATTAGCAAATATCGGGTTCGAACACAGGGACTATTTATAGTTGAAAATATTAGTTTATAAAAACACGTAACAGGTAACAAGTTGGTTTTAGTCTTAATGAAGACTTGCTTATAATAACGGTAAAAATATTTAAGAATTCAAATATGGATAAAAGACGCTTGCTTGGACCGTTAACGAATATGTGTTATTTCTTAGGTGTGAAAATGTCGATAAACTTCTAATGTAAAATCCTAAGTTCCTTTCGAATACCGGATTTCTCCAATTACCTAACCATGCAACGATTCCTTTCGAATACCGTTAACACCTCAAGTAATTGTGCATAAAGTTTCAAGCCGATATGTGAGAATTAATTTATAAGCTTCCTTTCGAATAGCTTACTAACTCCTAAACCGATTTCTCTTAATTTAGTAGCTAGCGTTTGTGTTAATATCTACTTGTAAAAATTGTTGTTAATGATTCCTTTCGAATATCATTTACTTATAATCAACTAAAGACCGGCCGATTAATTCGTTTCTATTTTAGTAAAAATTACGGATTCCTTTCGAATACCCGTTTTTAGATTACCAAACAAGAGTATAAACAATTTTAGCAAGATAATTAAGATATTAACCCAAACGGATCCCCAATTAACCTCTACATATCACTCTAATTTCACACCCAAAACCTAACACATAAACATCACATAATACAAGCAAACGTTCAAATAAATTAGCTACTCATAATTGTAACAAACACAATCAAATATGTAAAAGACATGATTCAATTGAAATAAAAGTGATAAAAGATTCAATACCAAAAGCTGGAAAATAGGTTCCAAGTATCCCCAAATTAACAAAACTGAAATTGAAGTAACGATTGTTCAATGAAAAATAACGATTATGAAAAGTGTTCTTGATTCTCCTTGCTAAAAAATGATAAAAGACTGATGATATGATGATAATGATGATGTATTTGTCCAGAATTTCGTTCATAAGTAAGTGCCCCACTAACCCTTGGGTTTCCACTTAATTAGGATTAAAGAATAAAATTGTAACTGCCAGCACCGTGAGTTGCGCCGCAATTGAATTACTTGCGCCGCAATTCACATAATTGTTTTGCCAGATACGTGAGACTCTTGCGCCGCAACACATAGGTCTTGCGCCGCAACTCGACTTCAGCAAGCTCCATAAATTTTGTGTCAACCAGTTGCGCCGCAGGACTATACACTTGCGCCGCAGGATTAGCAATTTTGATTCCCGACTTGTTTTGCTTAGCTCCTTTTGGTCCCAAATCTCCTCCAATAACTCCAAACATAAGTAAAACCTATAAAACACACTTTACACAAAATATAAGCAATACGGGGTCTATCCATTACGTTTGGGACACAAAACATAACAAATATCGCTATGAAATACTCGTATAAATGAGCGATATCAGCATCCCATAACTGTTTCGATAGCTTGTGAGTCTTGTACTGATGAAACACAGATCTAGGAATAGCTTGACATAAATGAGAATAAGCCTTTTTCTCAATGTCGTAACTCTTCCTTTGTTCCTCTGAATATCTGTGAAGGGCAATAGGATCTCCATTTTCACTAACTGGTTCAGCATATCCATTTTGAATCATATCCCACATTTTAGAATCCATTCCTTGGATGTGAATTTCGAATCGAGGTTTCCAGTGTGGGTAATCGTCCATAGTGATGAGTTTTGGGACCTTATTTATGCTTCCAGTTTCAGCATCATTGATTAGCATTTCAGACATTTTAGTGTTGGTACTAGCCATTGCGTAATCCATTTAAAATTTTAAAATTAAGTCTGTTTCAGGTTCGTGCGAATGAATTGCTGCTACGTACGAACTAGAGTGATTCGTACGAATGAGACAGAAAACCTAAACTCTATACGAATGAGTAGTTCGCACGAATGAACAGATTGATACGCACGAATGAGAATCCTATTCGTACGGAGGAAACCTATTCGTACGAATGAACTAAACTTTAAACTTTTTAGACAAAAACTTTGGTTCGCACGGATGAGATCCTATTCGTGCGAATGACACTTCTATTCGTACGGATGAAAGCTAATCAAGAACTTGGTTCGTATGCGCCGCTGAAATATTAGGGTTTTGCTAAAATTCGATCTAGAACTCGATTTTTCTAACCAAAACGATTCCTATTTGCCCAGATCTTAATCTAAACTACCCAGAAACGTTTTAAGATAACAAAAACAAGTTTTTGAACGTAAAATTTCAAACTTTAAGAAACAATCAAAAACGAAAAATCTTAAGAATCGCTAGAAGAACGTTGATTTCTACAACCAACGCTCTGATACCACTTTGTTGGGGTTGTACGGATCTTATAGTCAACGTTGTATCAATAGACTAGCGGAAATAACCTATCGATTATCTAGCGAATATGAAACCTTCGGGAACGGAATCAAACCAACGATTGTTGATGCGATCGGACCTAAGGAAGACTATTCGGATGATTGTTTAGACTTTACTAACACTTTGGAATACCAAGAAAACCTGCAGCAGCAATTCGGCACGAATGAAAAACCTAGCAAAAACCTTATGAATGCTGAAACCCTAAGCTTGTATATATAGGCCCAGCTTTTCATTCGTACGGATGTGATCTCATCCGTACGAATGACATTCTATTCGTGCGAAACATAACCTGTTCGTACGAATGTAACACCTTCATAAACAAACTGTTTATCTTTCTCGTTCGTGCGTACGTAACCTTCATTCGCACGGATATCATCCTTATCCGTGCGAACGAGTTTGAATATCATTTAAACATCACAAAACACATATTTGATTAATTCATAATAACGTAAACGTTAAAGCATATAATCAATCAAACATTCAATAGTAATATTCAATCAAACAATACAAAGACTGATATAAACGTTAATTACATACGAATCTAGTAACTACATAAATGCACCTACAAGCTTTCTTATACGACTTCCTTACCTAAACAGTATGGTCCAATCCGTGAAACATTTAACTAAGTATTAACATAGCATATCGATCTTTAAACACTTAGAAGTTATTTCATACAAGATTGTTAAGATCCCGATCTTGATCTTAAGATCTCTCGTTTTTACGACATTACCAAAAATGATTCGATCTTGCATAGAAACTATGAAAGTTTAGGATCTTAGTAAGATATCGTTCTTGATCATAATCATAGAATCTTTATCATATCCGATTTTGTTTTGCTCCAATTAGTTAGCAAAAAAACTATAAGTAAATTAACTTTATAAAAATGAAAAACTAAAAATTAAATTGTCAATCCCGCAAAGACACATTAAATAATAAATTTCATAGAATATTGTCTTTTAACAAACAAACACTTGTAAAGTGAAAATCAAAACTAACTTAGACTAAACAATCTAAATCTTTAACGTGATTTTGTAAGTTTAAGGGTGTGCTTGGTTAAGGTTAATAGGGGTTAATCAATAGTAATGATAATCATTGATAGTGGTTGATTTGTCATTAGGTAATCAATCATTGTCCACTATATCCATTAATACACAATAAACCATTACTCAACAAAACGAGGGTAATGAAAGTGGGTAATGATTAACCCCTCTTTCATTGCTTTTTCCATTCCCTTTTCCATTCCTCGCTTTAAAACAACCGTCCCCTAAATGTTAAGTTATCAATGATTATGTCATACTATTCCTAATGGATACGAATTAATATTTGCGTAAATCTGATTAAACCTAATGGTAGGCTCTTGCGATCCCGCTGTGACGATTCTGATCTTATTATTACAAACGATCTATAGTAGGATATCGATCTTAATAATCTTGATTTTATGAATGTATGAGCTCTTGTCCCAACAGTACCCACCTCCATAAAACTCATGGGTCAGTAATGAGATTTCTGGATAAGGTCATGAATTTGAGTCTCAGCTTGCTCCCTCTAGCTTATACCACCGGGGATCAGAATGTTCTCTCCAACTTATACATTTCCAGAAAAAACATAGATGAAATACGAAGTACAAGTTAATCTCGTGTGTATATGTGCGCGCACGTGCATGCGGGTTTCGAATATTGTTTGTAATTATTTAAAGGATTTAATAAAGGTGTATACGACATTAGTGTGGTTTTAGGTAAGAATTGTTGGCAATAATGTGTCATTGCGCTGGTAATAATGGCAAGTAGTTGGCTTGTTTTTTTGGTTGGATGTGCATTGGTTTCTTCTTTCTTCTTCACTTAAGTCGATGTAAGGAAAGAAAAATATTTTATTCAGGGCCTAGACTAACATTCGTTGGGAAAAAGAATGTGTAAAATAACTTCTTAATTGGTGAAAGGTAGACAAATACTCAAAATTAAATGGCCATTTGATTTGGAGTGTTAATTAAGTTGTTAAATATAATGATATACTTGTTACAAATAATTAACACATCAAAAGAATGTGCTTTTTATTTCGAAGGGAATAAAAACAAAAAACTTAACGATTATATATGAAGCGAAACTTGGGAAAGTGTGGTCAAGATAGTCTTTGACCTCGACTTTGTAGGAGTAAGTTATGCATTTGAATATGAAAGTTTGTGTTCTCGTCTTGAATTTCGATAAAACTTTCATCAAATATCAAACTTGAATCTTGTTGAAGATTCAGAAAAAGGCTGAAAAAAAATAAAAATAAAAAGTATGAAAGCTTGTGCGCCCATTCACATATTTGTTAAGTCGTGGAGTTATAAGGGTCCAAAACAGTGATCTTTAAGGATATTCACATTGAAACAAAACATCATAATCATAGACCATATATATCAAAGATGGGAAAGCTCTCAAAATCAGCTAAATTACACATCAATATGTATAGCAACAAGTCATCCATGCGATCTTCCAACATTATACATAAACTCGGTATCCTAAAACTAATATACGACTAAAATTTTTACTTCTCGAAACAAGAAAACTGAACTGAGTCGGAGTGAAACCATAACTTCCATTTGATTACCTTCATTGTGACATTAGATCTTATTATCATGCTTTCTCAAAGGGTTGTAAGAAGTGAGAACGTCAATTTGTTAATTTACTCTCTGTTTTTTCTCAACAACCGTCTACATAGATGATCCGATACAAATCATAATCTAAAAGCGCTTCCTCAATGGGTTTATCCCTTTTTACTGACTTTTCTTTGCTATACTGTTGGAATTTCAGACTTCAACAAAACCTTAAGGAACCCGCGAAATACAAGAACCTCCACTTATAGGGGTAGTTATCGAACAAGAAAGTAGAAAAGAAACCGAGAAGTAGTTGAATGCTTAGATGACTCTCATTAATAAACTGAATTTTGATAAAAGGTTTAAGCCTCACCCCTCACTTTTATTTATAAGTGAAGGGTAAATCATACTTATAATTAGATTAGAAAACTACCTCTTAATTATCTTCTAATCTTGTCTTGTCTTACAAGACAAGCAAACCTTATTTGTAAACAACTAGAATTAAAAGAACACATAAACCTAACATAATACAAATATCTAATACTTTAAAATATTCATATCCTAATTAATTACTAACCGGATAACATATACAATCACTACAACAAATATGTCAATTATACACACTTTTATCCACATGCTTTCGAAAAGCATGTATATCTTTATATTTTGATTACAATTATAAGCGTGTACAATATATTATTAATTAGATAAATAGATACAAAGAAAAAACTAAACATTTATAAATGTAGAAAATATAAATTGACATATTTAAGTGTGGTAGAATATAAAAAAAGTTCACTTAGAAGTGAGGAGATAATTGTGACACTACCTTTCTCCACATTCCATGTGTGTGAAGAAATTAGGTGTGACAAATTTTTTCCACACCTTTAGGTGTGAATAAATTTTTCATTTCTATTTGCTTATAAGTGTATATATTTTTTAAGGTAAATTTAAGAAAATTTACATATTTATGCACACCTATAAGTGTAATAAGTTTGTACACACTTAAAAGCGCGAACAAACCAACAAAAGAAGCTACACACTTTTAAAAAGCGTGAAGAAAAGTGTGTAGAAATAATATTTTATTTGTTGTGATTGTACGAGTCTCGTAAACTTGCAAACATCAGTTATGTTACGAGGTCTAGATAACAAGCCAACTCATTCATTTTCAAATAATACATGAGTTCATATATAACAAGTCAGTGCATATTGAGAAATGAAGTGTAACACTAAAGGGTAGGCCCTCGTAAGTATAGTTTGGTTGGTTTCAAACGATTTTGCGAAGATAAACTACCATTTTGTAATAAAACAGTAGGTTGTAGGTACGGATATCCTCTACCCACTTATTACGAATTTAGACCACTCTCAACATTTGTCTCAACTGACACGGTCAGTTTTTGCCAACTTAGCGTCACGTCAACTGACATTAAACTGACACCAAACTGACTAAATCACTGCCAACAGTTACCCGTCAGTCAGTTTTTCTGGACCCCACATATTTTATTATTTTAATTACAAATTCAATAAATAAAAACAATATATTTATTAAAAAAAAAAATATTTATTAAAAAAAAAGAACATTACATTTATTAATATAAACAAAAGGAACATTACACTTATTAATTTAAAAAAAAAAATTACTAAAATAAATTAACGAGCACGAAAATATGGTGGGAGAGTCGCAATATGTTGGATAAGAGCGCCACGAAGCACGTGATGCTCTTGCCGGTCTCGCAACTCTTTGTCCATACGCCTATATGTTGCAAGTCTGTCTTCCCACGTACGAGTCGGTATATTTTCTTCGTTTGCAAGATAATCTTCCTCCAACCGACACATGTTGCGACCGTTGTCCTGGGTTATCATGTTGTGTAAAATCACACAACAATACATGATTCTTTTAATCTTCTGTGTAGTATACGCTCTTGCGGGGCTTTTAATGATTCCCAAACGCCCCTGAAGCACACCGAACGCTCGTTCCACATCTTTTCTTGCTGATTCTTGGAATTTCGAATACCTTATTTCTTCGTCCGTCATCGGATACCTATACGATTTGACAAGTGCCGACCATTCCGGATAAATTCCGTCGGCGAGATAATATCCTTTTGTGAAATTACGCCCAGCAATATTGAAATTAACCGATGGAGCACGATATTGAAGTAAATCGTTGAATAGATCTGAATTATTCAATACGTTGATATCGTTGCTCGAACCTGCAGAGCCAAAGTAAGCGTGCCAAATCCACAGATCATTAGATGCAACCGCTTCGAGCATGATTGTTGGTTTTCCATGATCACCTCGTGTATATTGACCTTGTGACAACCGCAAATTTTGAGGTACTAATTTCGAGTTTAACTTTCTTTAATTATCGTTATTTCATTTTGACCCAATTTACCATTTCGATATTTCGATTATTTACACTTGCGTTTGTGTCGGATTACGCTTACTATCTTTTGTTTTATGTCCTTTGTGACTAAAACGTTTATTTCACTAAGTGCCTAGCAATATTAAGTATTCTCGTAGGTTAATTTTGGTATTTTAAAGCCTTCGTCTTTTCGAGAAAAATTAACGTTTAAAATATTACAAATTCTTCCCTCAAAATAAAAATCTATTACAAAGTTAGTCCTTTAACGAGAACTAACGGAATCTGTTACAAATTCAGTCCTTTTAACGGACAAACTAACGGATCAGTCTTGGCCATGACCGCGGCCGTGACCGCGAGGCAGTCGCAGACCTGCAGTCACATATGTTGCCAAAAACGCTTTTTGACTCTCCTTGAGATCCCAACTCACATGCAACCATGTGATTTCTGCCCAAAACTTACTCTAATGGGTATGGATGAGTGAATTGTGGATCCTTGACCAATTCAACTCATCTCTCATTCCATTTTTCCTCCTTAACCCATTTTTCAACCCATTTGGTCAAAAGTGGTGTTTTTCTCTAACTCAAACTCTCTCTAGAATCCTTTCATTTCCAGGAATTTCTAGGGAGATAAACCACATTCAAGAGTGGTATTTGAGTTGAGGAAGACCAATTGAAGACATCCTTTGAGTTCTACAACTTTCGGTAAGTAAACTTTCTTTGAAAAATCATCTTTGTTATTCTAATTTTCTTACTTTGACACCAAGAGTTTACTAACCAAACTCTTGTGTTATTGCAAGGAGTTCATCCATCAAAGCTTCATTTTCCGGCTTAGTCTTGAGTTGGAAGGTTTCAAGTTTTGGACATTTCGGTAAGGAAACTCTTTACAACCATTTTCTTTCAATGTTTTCTTCTTGAAATTCCACTCTAACATGTTGTTTTTCTTTCCATGCTTGGAGCTCTTTTCTCCACACCTCACCTTGAAAGCTTTTTCGGCTAGTTCATAAGTTGGAAAGCTTCCCATCTTTGGTGAAAAACCGGTAAGTAAAATCTTTACGGTTAACTTTCTTTCACTTTCATTTCTTCATAAAAAGTCATAATCTAACATATTTCCTTTTTCTTTTGTTTGGAGTTTCCACTCTCCCTACTCTTCTTGGAAGTCTTTCCGGCAAAAGTCTAAAGATTTACTAGCCATTCCAAGAACTTTCCGGTAAACCTTCATTTTCTCATCTTTCCGGCAAAAGTCTAAAGATTTCTCATCTTCTTGGAAGTCTTTCCGGCAAAAGTCTAAATGATTATTTTGGTTAAAGCCTAAAAGTTCCTTTAAACTCAATAAGATTACCATGTTAATAGGTTATTAGAAAATTTAACCGAAAATGTTATGTTAAACTATTATAAAACCAGATAATCACATATAAGATTATTAGTAAATTCTACTCGAAAAAGTTCCAACACTTTCTGAAAATCTAGTGGACTCGTAATCTAAGTATTATATATCTAATCTATATTATAAACGAGCTTAACAAAACATAACTAAAATCTTGCAAAATAAGTATATGTATGAATATGTGTATTTTATATAAACTATTTATGAGTTATTTGACTAAATAACTTCAAATAACAATCTGTAAATATCCGCTTAAGACTTAAACTAACTAACCGAAACTACAACAACTTAGAACGAAAACCAAAAGCTTGGATCTGGGTACTGGGTGCGCCGCGGTGGGCTTGGTGCGCCGCGGTCAGCACCAGTCCCAGACCAGCAGGTTGTCGTTTCTTTTGTTGCGTATTTCGGACGATTTTTAAGTATACGTAAACCTATTTTAGTATAAGTAAAGTATTATACTTTGATAAATATATGTTTTGGACTCAAAACATAACACGCAATCTTAAACAATATATTATTTACTGTCATATACGTTAAAACGTTCATTTATCACTAAATCGTCTATTACTCCAAAAACGATTAAATCTTCGATTTTTAAACTTAAACTTTTATAAACTGATCTCTAATAATATTTTACTCAAATATTCAAACTCACATCTTTAAAATATTCAAATTGGTCAACGGTTGACTTTGACTTCTCTTTAAATTGGTTAACTTCCGTTGACTTTGACCAAGTCAACTATCCTTGATATTGACTTTGGTTGACTTTGACTTAGGTTGACTTTGACTTAGTTGACTTTGACTATGGTTGACTTTGACTTCGGTTGACTTTGACTGAATCTAATACTCCTTTCAACGATATTCCTGATAGTCACTTTAGGCTCGGATATCATTCCTATCTAATCATATTTATAAACTTAACTCATCGATGTCATTATCGACTCAAAATATTAAATACCTTTTTATTCGTCACCTCTCTACGACTTATCGCCGGTGGATTCGACGACTTAAATTCTAAATATTCATTATTCGTCTAAACTCTACTAAATTCTAATATTTAATATATCATTAATAATATACGAGGCTAAACCTATTACATTAGAGATACTTAGACCTTTTATGTCTTATGCTAGGGCACTTAGGCGGTGGTTCTGATACCGCATATCTTTGAGTTCCGACACTCTTACGCTTTATTTACGCTTTTACGCTACCTGTGAGTTATTCGATGCCCTTTTACCGCTTTTATAAATTTTACTTCGGGCATGATTTAGCGTAACTTAATTTTATATATCTTGTTTATGCAAATTAGATTATGATGCCTTAGTATTATCGTGTTGCCTTATTTACTTATACGGCCTTGGTGGTAGTATAAGGCCCCATATACACACTTGTCAACTCTTATTGAGCCTACGGATATATATATAGATCTATTTGGGTTTAACAAACCCTCATCGCCGTATTGGGATTTTGTCGGTGTGCGGTCCTTGCGGTCTGATGTTATTACCGTATTATTTCATTGACTAAACTTAGCTTAACACACTAAGGGGGTTGTTGCCTTTTATGTTTAGGTTCAAGTGTACTATTCTAGGCTAAGGAATGTTCATATTGCTATTTGTTATTTTAAATCAAGATATATGTTTATTACTAATGATTTTACTAAACCTTTCTATTTTCGGGTCAAAAGCTTTATTACTTATGTTTTATAAACTTTTCGAATAATTCACCAACAATGTGTTGACGTCGTTTTTAACGCTATTTCAGGGATTTGAGGTTACTTCTTGATGACTATTATGTGACTACGTGGATCTTGCTTGGGAACTTGTTTTGCTATGATTAGTTCTATTAGGATCCGTATGTCGATTACGTATTGTTTTATTTCCCGAACCTATGTACTTTGTAACATTTGTAACTCGATAACTTATATTTAATTCGATGTTACCCCTTTTGTTATTTAATTTGTTGTAACCTTATGACTCTGAATATACTAATACTGTACATCTCCGGCTTCCGCCTGAGCGGGGTGTTACAGACCCTGCCATGCCATTGGACAATTCTTCCAACCTCAGTGCATACAATCGATGCTTCCGAGCATCCCCTAAAAACCATGTATCTCTCCATGACGTTGTACCAAACGTTGCAAATCTTCTTGTGTTGGTTTTCTTAAAAATTCGGGGGAGAAAAGATGAAACACACATTTGATGAAGTTGTCCAAACAATCATATGATATTTGTTGACCCATATGTAAGTATTCATCAAACGCATCAGGGGCACAACCGTACGCCAATTGTCGTATGGCGGAAGTACATTTATGAATGACGTTGAAACCGAGTTTACCAGTAGCGCCTGGGCATTGATGAAAATATTTAAAATAGTCGGGTATCGGTTCTTGCGCGTATGATGTTATAGATTGACATATATGGAGAAACAACTCTTTTCTCATCCGGTAACGACGACGAAAAAAATCCGCCGGAAATGTTGGTTCGTCCGCAAAGTAGTCTTCAAACAAACGATTTGCGGTGGCTTCTCGGTTTCTACGTAGGAATCGCCTTGGTGCCCTTGACACCGGATTGAAATTTTCACCTTCATCGTCTAAATCGCTTCCAAGCGCATTAACAAAATTTGTCATTTGTACCGGATCAAAAGTCGCCGCTAACACTTTCTAATCTTCGATATCGGAGTCGGAATCCAATTTTATGTGATTTGTGGTTGTTTTGTGTTGTGTTTTGAGTGATAAATGTGTATTGTATTGTTGGTATATGTTGTGTGTGAAATGTTTAAATGGGTATGGATATATATATAGTATTAATTTAAGAAGAAAAAAAAAAAAAAAAAAAAAACTTATTTTTACAACGTCTATATAGCCGTTGGTTTTTAAAAAAAAATTGATTTTTAATTGAGTGGGCCCCACATCCTCGTCTCTTTCTCCGCTCGATATCGACGAAACCAAAAAAAAAAAACTGACCGACGATGGCACCGACGAATTGGTGCCATCGGTGAGGCCACCGACGGCCAAACCGACGAGCCGTTGGGAGTGGTCTTATAGGTATATAACATAAGTCATATTTCCAAACAATACATGGTAGCGGAAAACAAGATTACATAGGAATACTTAAATCGGATTAATTATAACTTTGCGTCTTGAATTATTTGTATCAAAAGCAGTAGATCTAAGTGTAAGATTTATGTTTGGTCACGTTCACGACACCGTCTTTATCAATATGCTTGTATGCTAGTACTTGCCCCGGTCTAGTCAACGATCTTGACTTCATTTCCTTTGCTTGAATCAACGGAAACCGAAAACCCCTTTCTTTGGGTTGTTCGGCCGAAACTAAGAGGAAGAGGGACAAAGATTTTTTTGGTGTAGAGTTGTTTTAACCTAATCTATAAAGGTTAATTTATAGATACGCAAAACTTAATCTCCAAGTTAACCATTAACTTACAAAAACAATCCCTATAGTTATTTAATTATTAACTTTTAACACTTAACTAATAATTAATAACATAAATACAAATAAGCAATATCTAAATGTCGATGTGTGCGCTCCCAAAGGCTCACACATTTACGGACATATATTTGCTAAAGTCATTCAAATACCAACAACTCCAACTTTTGAATAATTTTTCAAACAAATATGATAACATTGATTAATGTCTAGAAACATATCATTGTTCCCATAAATGCACGAGTGAAATTTCGCTAAAGTCACTGTGAGTCTATGTTCAGTTTATATCCTTTTGTTACAGATACCGTAGTTAAAACTTGGAGATTGATCAAAGTCCTTCCATTTTAACTTTTGTTTCTCATGTCGCGAATCACTTAAAATTACCGAATATAGTCGAGACAGTTCTGGACTTATTTGGGTCTGGCCAGACAACCATCTTAAGTATTCTTGAGTGGCACAGTAAGTATGTAACTTCAGTTTTTCACTGAAGGAACAAATCCTTTATTGAATACAACTGGTAGTCATCGTATTTCGCATCATTACCAAAAATAGCCTTTTTGCCACCCTTATCGAGGAGTAGTATTGACTATGATCAAATAATGCACCATGTACATGAGTAGAAACTTGCATCTAAAGTCTCAGGATAACAAACCTTCTGAATTATACTTAATGACAAATATCCATAAATAATAATTTATGTGGGATAATCCAATATGCATCAGAATAGATACCATGTGAGTTAGTGAGCCAAGCTGACTAAATACTCAGATATTGTCTTAATTCAATCTTATTCCCATATGATCAACCGAAAACGGATATTTAGAATAATATTACACGATCTTATTCAAGGATAAAACATGAAAAATAGGATGACAATTATTATAATAAATGAAAACAAAATATCACAAATATTATTTTATTCATAAATAAAATTATTTATTACATCCATATATCCAAATACTAAATTCACGGATTTACATGTGATTTCTAGATAAACGAAGTCCTATACCCTCAGCTAAGTGAGTTAGCTTCGTCTTTGGCAGAGACTTCGTAAAGGGTCTGCTAAGTTATTATTCGTGTGAACTTTAAGTACTTGAATTTCACCTTGATTGACTTGCTCACGAACATAGTGAAATTTTCTCTGAAAGTGTCTAGCTCCTTTTTGAACATCGGGTTCGTTGGCTATGATAATTGCACTAGTGTTGTCGCAATACATATCAATATGAGACTTGGTTGTGGGAACAACACCAAGTCCATAAATAAATTTCCGGATCCAAACAGCTTCCATTGTAGCTTCAACAGCTGCTATGTACATTGATTTTGTTGCAGACATGGGTGTAGTGGATCGCTTCTTGCTTTTCCAAACTACATCTCCTCCATTCATGGTGAGCACATATCCAGTTTGAGATTTGGTGTCATCATGGTCAGTCTCAAATCCGGCGTCACAATAACCAATAACTTTTAGTTCAGCCTCAAGATTTCCACCATATATTTAGTAGCCCTAATGTAATTCAGTATGTTCTTTACAACAATCCAGTGTCTTTCGCCTGGATTATGTTGAAACCTGCTAACAACGTTTTGAGCAAAAGAAACATCATGTCTTGTGCATCTTACCTCATACATAATAGATCCTACTGTCGAAGCATAAGGTATCCTTTGCATACGCTCCACCTCTTGAGGTGTAGAAGCACAATCCTTGATGCTAAGTTTAAGTCCATCTTGGATTGGTAAATATCCACGCTTGGAAATTTTCATACTATCGCTTTAGTATTTTATCAATGTAAGCATTCTGACTTAACTCTATCAACCGCTTAGATCTATCTCTCGAGATCTTGATTCCCAAAATAAATGTTTCCTCTCCTAAGTCTTTCATGGCAAAACACTTTCCAAGATAAGATTTAACATCTTCAAGCATTGAAATGTTGTTTCCCATTAGCAATATGTCATCTACATATAAGAGTAGAAAAGTAACATTACTCCCATTGGCCTTTTGATACGCACATGGCTCATCGAAATTTTGAACGAAACCAAACCTTTTGATTTTTTCATCAAATCTTTTATTTCAACTCCGTAATGCTTGCTTAAGTCCATAAATGGATTTTTAAGCTTGCACGCCTTGTTGGGATGTAATGGATCAACAAAACCTTCTGGCTTATTCATATAGACGTCTTCGTCTAAATAACCATTCAGGAAGGTTGTATTTGACATCCATTTTCCATCTCTCATAGTCATAGAACGCCGCTATGGCTAAGAGAATTCTAATAACCCTAATGTCTGCCACTCGGGAAAAACTTTCCTCATAGTCTATTCCATAAACTTGAGTAAATCCTTTTGCCACGAGACGAGCTTTATAGATGTGTATATTTCCATCCATGTCGATCTTTATCTTAAAGAGACATTTGAATCGACAGTTTTAGCATTTGGGGGTTTATCCACCAAAATCCAAACTTTGTTGCCTTTCATGGATTGCATCTCCACATTCGCAGCTTGAAGCCATTTTTCAGCGTCAGGACCTGATAATGCAACTTTCAAGGTTTGAGGTTCATTAAGATCCCCTGATACGCCATCCTTCACTAGATTAACATTTAAGTTCAATCTATTAGTTGCATGTATCGTCCTTTCGGACCTACGAATTGGAGCATCAACAATTTGAGTTTGATACTGAGGCTCAATCGCAACTTGAGTATGAGATTGAGGCATGACTTGAGGCTCATTTCTATTCCCCCGAATTGTTGATCACCAGTGTGAGTAGAAGGTGATGTATCTTCCTCTTGAACCTCGTCAAGTTCTACAATCCTCCCACTGTTTCTTTGAGCGATAAGCCTTGTTTTGAAAAACTCAACATACTGAGCAACTTTCACAATATTCTCGGAAGGACTATAAAAGTAGTAACCCATCTTTTCCTTTGGGTATCCTACGAAGATACACTTAACAGATCTTTGCTCGAGTTTGCTAGGCGTATCGTGCTTAACGAGTGCCTCACATCCCCGGACCTTTAAGTAAGACAAATTTAGGGCTTTCCCATACCATACTTCATATAGTGTCTTATCAACCTTCTTAGTTGGAACCATGTTGAGAATGCATACATCAGACTCTAAGGCATAATCCCAAAAAGATAATGGTAAAGTTGTAAGGTTCATCATAGATCGTACCATGTCAAGCAAGGTTCGATTTCTCCTTTCTGGTACACCATTATGTTGTGGTGTATAGGGATAATTAAGTTGGTGGACAAGTCAACGCGCTTGTAGATGATCCTTAAACTCTAGGCTTAAGTATTCACCACCTCGATCCGATCGGAGAATCTTGATAGTTTTTCCTAGTTGGTTTTCTACCTCGTTTTGAAACACTTTGAATGTTTCAAACACCTCATGTTTATGTTTATGTAAATAAACATAACCATAACGGCTGAAATCATCCGTAAATGTTACGAAGTAGTAAGCTCCTTTCCTAAACATATGCCTACAGGGGCCACATACATCACTATGTATGATTCCTAGTAGGTGGGTTGCCCTTTGATTCTAATGCGAGAAGGGTTTCCTTGCCATTTTTCCCGATACACAAGACTTACACCTATCAATTGAATCATCACTTGATTTCAAAAGCCCTTCACGTTGAAGCCTTTCGATACGGTGTTTCCCTATGTGTGAAAGACGACAATGCCATAGGTAGGATGAGTCCAAGTTAGACTTGGCTCGTTTAGTGCTTATGTTAAACATTGGGTTATTAGTATATGATAGACGATCATGCAAATCAATTTCAAATATTCCATTAATAGTAATACAATTAAAATAATGAATATTATTCTTTGAAACTGAAATACCAAAATCTGTAAATACATTATTAAAACTATTATCTTTCAATATTGAAACTGAAACAATTTCCCTAACAACAGAACGAACATAATGACAATTGTCTAATACAATAATTATGCCCGAGGTTAATTGAAAGTCATAACTTTCGATGGCTTCCACTGATACACGTATGTCGTTGCCGACGTACACATACAAGGATCCATTCTTCAGTTTCTTCTTTCCTCAAAACCCCTGCAAGGAGTTACAAATATGAGTACTCAGCCAGTGTCATACACCCCAAGTATTTGTTTTAGAGAAAGAAAATAATTCGATAGTGAAAATACCTGAAGACCCGGCTGTGTCGTTCTTCTTATTTTGCACCTCGGATAAATAGTTAGGACAATTCCTCTTCCAGTGTCCTATCTGACCTCAATGGTGACACCCATCATCTTTAGCGACTTGTGCCTTTTTAGATGGAGGGGTTTTCCTAGGCTTGGAAGAATAAACAACAGGTTGCTTATTTTTACTAGTCTTGGCAACTCCCTTAGCTTGTAGCGGTTGTTTTTTCTTCTTTTTCTGGGCTTGACCACCACCAATCGCAAGGATTTGGTTGTCATTCACCTTATTCTTGGAAATGCTCTTTTCGAATTCCACCAACATAGCATGGAGTTCGTTAATGTTCTTTTTCATACTCTGCATGTTATAGTTGCGTGTAAACTCCTCAAACTCCGGTGAATCATCATTGTAATAATCATCAAGAAATGTAGATTTTTTTTGAGCATGTGATTGATCTTCTTGTTGAGCCTTTGTAAACCATGGCTCGTTCTCCATATACTCAGCAGATAGATCATCTTCCTGCTTCACCTTTGTCTTCAAATGGACTTCTTGACTCTGTTTTTCAACAAAGACTTCAAAGTCACAGTTTGATTTGGATCAACAGATTGTGCAGAAGACCCCTTAACATTCTACACAGCAGTTACCATTGGAGTTTATCTTGTTTGAATCTCCAAGTTGACCTCAACATTAGTTGCAGAAGATCCACCAACATCTTTTGATACTCTTTCCTTTTGTCTCTTATTCATATCTCCTCCGACTTTATTTCCCTCTTTGTCTTCAATTCATTGACCATTACCTTGGTTTGTACATCCAACCAGTTTCTCTCCAATGTTTTTATCTTCATTTGCCCAACTGATCTTGCAGACATACCACCAACTGCTATCAAGTAGTTCTTCAAGTGTAGCTTGTAGTTTGTCTCTGAAAACTTGTTTTTGTACCCAAACATTTTCTTTTTCAGATCAATAACTCTTGAAGGTACTAAGCTCAAAGTCTTTACTACTCTGCTCTTCATTCTTTCTCTTGTTCCCAGTTTCACACTACTTCCTACCCCAGTTGTCTCCTCATTCTTATCACCTTCTTCTTCCTTCACCACAGTTTCAACATTATCACCTTCATCATTATCATCATCATTATCACTATCAATATCAATAACAATCTTTTCTCCTCCCAACTCTTCATTCCATTTATTACTCTCATCAAAAGCATGCACTGACACTGGATTTATTTCCTTTATATATACAGTGAAGGTTTCAATTGCATTTTCATCAAAAATCCTTTCATACAGTCCTTCAAAGTGCTTCTCAAATGTCTCCTTATCAATTATTTCTCCAAATTGATCTACAACTTTGAATTTCCTTATATTCTCTCCACATATTATGCTTTCAAAATCTTCCTTATCACTAGAGTTATATATCTCATCACCAGATGTAAATGTGTCTTCACCCGACTTGAATTTTACACTACCCGATTTAAACATATCAAAGTCAGAGGTTAATTCAGATATTTTTTCTGTACCTTTTGAGCTCTCAGCTTTCTCCATATCCTTTTCAATCCTACCAACAATGGATAAATTAATCTCTGTCTCTTCATTGATGGATCCCATTTGCACTGTTTGCTCCATATCAGCATCCTCAAGCACAACAGTTGTATTCTCATCAAACACCACAGTCCCTACATTTTCTTCAACAATCTTCTCAGCTTCAACTTCAGTCCGATTAGTTTTATCTCACCCTATTTTGGATGCATCATCCACAGGGAGTGACTTCAACATAATTGTAAACCTCAGTTGATCTCTAATGATTGCATTACAAGCATTCCTCCATCTGAGTTGATTGATCATAGATTTCTGCTTTTTAACCAATTGTTCCAAAAACTCATTCTTCTGCTCAAGATCTAGCAAAGTCAATACACCAATTCCAGCTCGCCCTTTCTTCTTGGAAGTATATACTTGAAGAGGTCTACTTGTTGAATGAACCTCCTTCTGAATTTGCACAACAGTGGTAGAAAGAGTAGGGACAACTGGAGTAAGAATGTGAGTTTCTGCAATATTTGGAAGAGCTTGGCTTTCTTCCATGGTATAAAACCAATTTCTATCATCACTTCCTTGGTCCTGGTGAATGATAGGTGTTTGAGGTGGTGGGGATGGAATGTCATTGATAGGTGAAAAAGGTTGATCAACTTCAACTTTTTGTTCAGGTTGTTGTTGTTGTTGTTCTTGATGTTGAATATTGACTCCCCATTGTTGTTGCAACTCTTCAAAAATTTGAATAGCTACTCTTGCTTGATCTATCATGGGAGGGAAGAATGGTGTAAAATTCCCATAGAAAAACACTCTAGCCTTGGCAAAAGACTTCTTCATGTTATTCATGATTTTCCAGTTCATGTTCTCCTCTTTCAATGTAGGCCCTTCAAGCATCAAACCTTGTACCTCAAATTGTAAGATGATCTGTAGAAACCTTAGGTATAACAAGAACTTTTGAGAACTTCCCTTTGCCATCCTTTGCATGCAATCCATTATAAATCCAGAGAAATTGAATTTTGTTTGTGTGATCATGCACACAAATGCAGTGGCCAACAGTTGATTTATCTTATCAAAAACCCATGATCTCCCAGATATGCAGCAAACCAATACATGTATCAAGTATCTCCAGTTGTAAGAAAATCTAGTCTTCTTTACCATTCAGTGAATTGAATGATCAAATTGAGATGCGGAATCTCCCAATTTGAGTGAATATAAGCTATAATTGAATTGAGGATTTGATGATTGAAATAGAATGTGATGATATCATTGATAAAACGATTTTGGCCGGAAAAGTCGTTACAAAATGTTTACACATATAAGCTCTGGTGCAAAAGACAAATGACTCTTTCCATACATCATTCTATTTATAGACATCATTACACACAAATTACTCTAAAAACTACTAAGTCTTCATCTTAATTTTAACTCTCGAGTTGTTCACTTTAAATCGGAATCTTCATCATCAGAGTTATAATCTTCAATGTTGACTTGTATTGACTAACTTAATCTTCAGTTTAAATTCAACTCTGGTGAACTTCAGTTAACGCTGGTATAGTAACTTGTTCACCGGAGTTAAAATCTTCACTAAAGACTTTCTAAGTTTTAAGTCGGGTGATGAACTTAGTTCACCCGAATTATTCACTTAGTCAAAAACACACACTTTGAAGATTTCATAGCTTCATCCATACTTTTCAAAACTCAACAATCTCCCCCTTGGATGATGCTATGAATATGTTAAAATCAAATAATTGATGATACTCCATGGTAAGCTTCACAATCTTCAGATTCGTCAATAAATGATTCTCCATGGTTAGAAATGCAAACACAAACAATCTCCCCCTTACTTTTAGATTCTGCAAACAAACAAACTCTCCCTAAATTGATTCTCCATTGTAAGTTTCACAAACTTTAGTTTCTGTAAATAAAATTCAAACAATCTCCCCCTTAAATTAACAATGTCGTAATCAATTGATTCTCCTTTGAGCTTCACAAATATCAACATATCCAGCTTCTGTAATAACTCTGAATAAGTGAACTGAATTCAGGTTCATTGGGCTTTTGAGAAAATATGTTTATGAAAACATTTTGTTCTTCAATTAATTGTTGAACTTGTAAACTCCACTTTTATGTAAACTTCAAATTCATCATTTGAACAATCTGAACTATAACTTCCGAACACAAACTTCAACAACATTACCAGCAGCATCAACACACAATCTCATTTCTATCAACATCACAACTAAAATTTGCATCTGAATCAACCGAATTGACTTGATAAAATTGAATTGATAGATCACTAAACTAGACTTGGATAGCTTGCAGACGTGAACTCTGAGTAGATTCTTAGTTTCGTGTTCATCAATTTCAACTTTCTCTTCATCATCCGATTTAATTCAAACATGAATTTCAATTCTTCAATATTAGCTCTAAATATGATCAAAATCATTGCATAAACACCAAAACACCTTAAAACTTCATAAATTGATAACTCGTGGATTAACTTCATACTCTTATCACCTCCAATTGATTATCGTAACAGCAATTCCACCAAAAACTAACTAATCTCCACAAATTCTTCAATATTTTTTCTCATTTTCAGTTTGAACTTCTTCGATTCAACAGAACACTGATAATTTGACTAAATTCATTCGAATCAAGTCAAATTGATGAATCGGAATCAATTGAATCCAGTCAAATGATTTTTTGGATCTGATACCAATTGAACAGGATATTTTTCACTAGGACAACACTCGTTAGTGAACTGAATGATCAAATTGAGATGTGGAATCTCTCAGTTTGAGTGAATCTAAGCTATAATTGAATTGAGGATTTGATGATTGAAATAGAATGTGATGATATCATTGATAAAACGATTTTGGCGGAAAAAGTCGTTACAAAATGTTTACACATATAAGCTCTGGTCCAAAAGACAAATGACTATTTCCACATATAATTCTATTTATAGACATCATTTCACACAAATTACACTAAAAACAACTAAGCATTCATCTTAATTTTAACTCTGGAGTTGTTCACTTTAACTCGGAAGTAGAGTCTTCATCATCGGAGTTATAATCTTCAACGTTGACTTGTGTTGACTACCTTAATCTTCAGTTTAAATTTAACTCTTGTGAACTTCAGTTAACTCTGGTATGATAACTTGTTCACCCGAGTTAAAATCGTCACTAAAGACTTTCTAAGTTTTAAGTCGGATGATGAACTTATTTCACCCGACTTATTCACTTAGTCAAAAACACACACTTTAAAGATTTAATAGATTCATCCATACTCTTCAAAACTCGACATTTTTGTTTTAAAGTTTAGCTATATGTGATCTGTAAAAAAAAATTAAAAACAAACTCGGTTGACATGAGTTTATCAACATACAGAGAGGTATAAAATACTTTTGATATGGCTCAAAATCGAATTCAAAAATTCAAAATCATAATAATATAACCACCATGTGATTATTCTTTTAACACCCCAAGTTTGTATTGATCTATCATGTTTGATGTAAAAGTTACTGGTTTTGTCTGTTATGTTATTTTATTTAGTTATCTAATACGTTATAATAATTAATGTTTTGTACTTTTACAAAATATTTTAAATTTTATGTAATATAAAAAGACTAAATAGTTCATTAAGTATCCCATGCTTCAAAAGCCACTTAGTTTTTTTTTTTTTTTTTTTAAAAACTTTTAACTGTTAAGTCATATTTAAATATAATGCTCGTCTTGATAAATGAATTATGAATGAAATAAGTTGTAGTGATTTTGTTTTATGTCGAATAAAAAATAAATAATAACAAAAAATACATAATGTATTTTAGATTTGGTGTGACTTAGTTACACTCATAAATCTATCACAATATCCAAATTATGAATTTCTAAAAGCGTGTTTGGTTGTCTTTCAGGATTGAAATTTGAATCAATTAAAACGAGAAGTTCCTAAACATGAAAGACTATGTTATCCTTTACCAATATGAATGGCATGCTAGATTCTACATATTTCAATTTGAATCAAATTAATACTTGATGATTTTTTTTTATTATTGTTATCATTTTAGAAAAAGAAAAAAAATAATAATTAACATTTCTAATTGATATAACTAAAAATAAATAAAAGTGTTTTTAATCAAATGGTCAATCTTCTTCATCCAGAAAAAAAAAAACTATTAATAACTTTTGTTATGAGTTGACATTTCAACGATTAAACCCAATGTATTTATTTTGATATCAATACTAAATTAAACTCACTACAATTGCCTGATTAATATCGAAGGTAAGCATTATGATGTAACGTATATTATGTAATGTAATGAGCAAATTACCAAAATAATCACATATCACTTATATTTTACAAAAATAATCACCTAATTTGTGACGGATTTCTCGCGATATTTTTTTCGACGCAAAAGTACACATATTCTAATCAGACCAATAAAAATCCGACACATTGTCACGACACTATTCATTTCTCGCGTCAATATTCATTTTCGCGACGACGTGACTGATTTTTATTGATCTGATTTTATTTTATGTACTTCTCGCCACGATAAAGTGTCGCGAGAAATTCGTCGCGAATCATGTGATTATTTTTGTAAAATTTAAGTGATAGGTGATTATTCTGGTGATTAATTCTAATGTAATATGATATTTTTGATAGTAGTTTAGGAGGCTCTCATTTTCACCCAACTACCTAATTTTGAAGTATTTGTCATACTATTTGTTTCAAGTCGTTTTTATTATTATTTGTTGAATATTGTTAACGACAACCCTTAAGATTGTGGTTAAAGTACATTAAAAACATGTACTTTTAGTAGTTATATCTCGAAGCAATTATCCACAATCCTAAAAATTATTGTTATCATTATCCTTGTTTGTTTCACAAGTTAGTTAGAAAAAAATAAACTTTACTATATTGATCGCTTTTTAGTGTTGTTGCATCATAAACTTTTCATCGTTAAGTTCAATTTTAATTTTGTTTTTGCATGTGTCACAAGATCAATATTTATATTATAGCGACAATTTAATTTAGTTGTAGTGCTATTAATTAAATGGTGATCCCATAATAGTTTTTAGTAATGTATTAGTAAATTAAATATATAAAAAGTTATTATAAGAGTGTTGTTATGAAAATATAATATGCCAATTCTAAAAGGATAAATATATTAATTTTGTAGCAAGAATAAGCGTGGAATGCCTGGCTTTCAATTTGTCGTTGCATTATCACATGTCCCATGCCTTCCTATTCATTATCATATCAATATCAATATCAATACCTTAGCTTTTCACAATTATTTACTCCTTAATTAATTATGTCTTTCACTTTTCAGCATCTTTTTAATCAAATTATTTCAAATACTCATTGTAAAATCATTTAGGAACGGGTCTTACAGCGTGTACTATGATCGATCGTATAAGGTCCAAAATTTATAGGTATACATTTTTCTAGTACCTATATGTGTATGTATAGGGTAGTGTAAAGATAGTTTATGTAACAACATAAAAAAAGACCATTTTATTACTCTTAATTAAGATCTCGTTTTTACTTATCGTATAAGACAACCGAAATCATGAGCCCGACCACGTATAAATTTGATACATTCAAGCCATTTAAGTTATTTGATAAAACAAACTTAATAGCTTGAATGTATCAAAAAGTAAAAATCACTTAGAAGACAATTACTCTTTTACGGGTTCAAGATTAGAGTTTTTGATCCATAATATTAATTTTGAGTAAATTTTAGGGTCTATCAAGTGGATTCTAAACAATGGCCCACTGTTTTTATATCTGCAAATAAATAAACATATACTTGAATATTATGTTTGTGTATATTAATTAATCATAGATATGAAACTAACTAAAGTGTCACCAAATTAATGAGAAACAACAATCAACATCATTGTTAATGTTAATTTATTAGCATGCCCAAATACGCAACTAGTGCAAATAGTCACCTAAAATTGTTATTATATTAGAAAGTCATGTTTATGAATAAATATGTAGTTATATATATTCATCGTCAAAAATATATATTATAGTAAGAAAAAGATATATAATAACTTCGCCGATCTTAATAAAATATGGAATTGGGTGGTGTCTAAAAAATAAATTTGTGCATAATATATATGTACTACCATTAATGAATAGATTATATCAAAAGTATTGAGAACTTGTTTCGGTAATGTACAAGAAAATAAAACGTTCAATAATTTCTTAGGAGACCACCCTTACACTGAGTTTAGTAAGGGGAGAAAAAAAGTGAAAAGAAAATAATTTAACAGAAAAGAAGAGAGAAGAAAGAAGATTATTTTTTTCAAAAATAAGTTCGAGTTGGAAGTATTTGGAGAGAAACGAAAGAAGAAAAAAAACTCATATCAAAGTTTAATCTACATTCAAAGATACAATAAATGAACTTTATAAGCACAACTAAAAAAAAAAACTTAACAAGAACAAACGAGCATTACACAATACACGAATTAATTAAGAGAAAACAAGTATATGATAAATTATTTTTAAAAAAATCATAATTCGATTCGATTTGGTTGTAATTTCGAGTAAAAATGAAGAAAAAAAAATAGACATGGATGTAAGATCTATATATGGTTAAAAATAATTTAAGGATTAAGTTTTTTAAAAATGTTCAAAACATATTTTCTTTCCAAATCTTCTCATTTTTGGAAGGAATGTTTGGAGAGAAAAATGTATTTTCTTCCTATTTCTTTTCCTTTCTTTCTATTTCTTCAGGAAAAAAAATCTATGGAACACAGAGTTAAGGTTGTCATTGTATTTTTAAGAAGAATGTCTACTGTTTTTTAAGTTTATACTTGTAACATTCATTCAACCAAAATATTTCTTTTCAATTGTTTTGGTTTCAACCATATGATAAAAGCTGTCAAAATGAACATTATAGAGATCGAAAAAGGACAACTACCAGTTTAAAATCAAGAGGCCTGAGATTCCAAAGCCTTTTTTCGAGCAGCAGCTCTCTCTAATGCCTTTAGCCTGTTTGCTTCTATACGGGCTTTTAGCTCTTCCGACAATTCAATACTTTTAGCATTTGTCGACTGACTAGGTGATTCCTTCTGTACAGATGTATCAGCAACCGTGGTGTCGTTATTCAATGGTCGCAATGGTTCCTAGCAACAAAAGACAGCATTATATTTATTTATTCATTTTTGTAACAAGAATAAATTTAATAGGCTACGCGCAACTATACTTACTTCAGCAGTGCTTTCTAAGATGTCGTGAAAGATATCATCTTGTAAATCATCTGTGTTATCATTTGGCATAGTATTTCCCTTTGGAAGATTTGGTTCCTCTAAGTCGATTGTATCTGCACAATGATATAACAATGATTAGAACCGTTTTTCTGCAAAAAGTTTATTAAGTAATTTAAAAGGTAATAATCATAAGCTAAACGCTACTTCAGACAATTTTGCAGTAGATCATTTCTAGTCTAAGTCTAAAATAAAGAAAAAAAGACACCATGTGAGAAACTGAAAAAGTGTAGAACGAAACATCGGTGTATTAAGTCCCTCTGCTGTGTAGTACACAGCAAGACATTTTTGTGTAAATAACCACTTTTATTTTAAGTTGACCAAGCTGTACTCTGATGCTTCGAAAATTTATGACTTTCTCGATAATGATGCTAATGTGAAGTACAATGATTTGGCAGGATAATATGAAACAAACAAGACATCAAGTAATAAAAGTATAGGAATATTATTGGATAACACTACCGTTTGAAAAGAAGTACCATGTCTAGAAGGAAGTCATGAACAAGTAGAAAATGTGTATATATGAGCAGAAAATATAATTTATAGAAAATGACAGAACATGTGATAACATGGCATATATAAAGGAGCTTCTGATAAGAATTGTAAGGAGAACAGTAGGGATGTACCTTGTACAAAATTTGAATTTTCATCGGGTTTAGGTTTTTCAAGTATCGTAGCTGGGTCCACTCCTCTTGCAACTTTTTCTCGCAGATCGTTTATGGTTACCTGGTTAAGAAAATGATTACAATATTAACATTAACATAAATATAGCCATGCGAATTACCAAATTCCATTTTCAAGACCATATTCATGAAAACTCAGTTTATTTTAACTAAAGTTCAACGAATGAAACATTTTCCACCAAACTACGACACTCTTCCACATAAGGTAGACTCTGAAATATCTAAACACTTTCCAAAGGCTTCTCAAAATGGCAGACTAAATCAGATCATATAATATTTCATTCCTTTTGGGTTTTTTATATGTATTTAAATGTGTATATTTCGAAAAAGAAACAATGAAATTATAATCCTACATGAATTCAATTGCTAACATCTCCAAATTTGTCAAAAATTATAAGATGCTGTAAGTATCAACGGTATATCCTTTTAGCTATAATTTCTCTATAGTTATGGATGATCTTAGAAAGCAAAACGTCCATGACGTATATGAACAAATGCAATTTTGCAAAGACCTCTCACGGACTCGGGGTAAACAGTTGAGCACAATGCACATGACTTGCAAACTTTCAATATACACAAAAAGATCACTGAAAAGACATTTTCACTTCAAACATTAATTTTAATATAGCATCCGTTTAGATTAACATATAAACATTAACTGTAAAGACATATGTAAAAATGCTGACACTGCGTTAAAGAAAACATTAACGGACAATTTGACATCAACATCAAAACTTTATCAACACATTGCCAATCAACAGTTAATCTTCATTTGACATTAATATTAGCATCAGTTGATAAGTGACATTTAATTAGCAAGTACAGTGTAGATACTAGCATTCAATCGCCATCATTAAATTTTACCAGCTCATCATCTACCTACAATTATTTACAGCAACACTATAACCTTTAGCTAATTCTCTCTTTTTCTACAGCATATCATTTAAAAGGATGCCTATTGAGTTTAAAATTTAGTAAAACTTAAAGGGCCTACAGCAAGGATGACAAATCCGGATGATAATGGCTAGATAGACCCCGCACCCAGGAACACCTTTCACAACAAACTAGACCATGGAAATAAAAAAAAACTCCTGGGTAAATGACTCTTTTTTAGTCGGTAAAATGTTTTCAGCAGGATAGCACCTAGTGGGAATTACACTTTAGACCCCTCACCTTTTTTTATTGAGATTTTACCCAATTTCAAATTAAGCAAGTTTAGCGTATGGATGAGGCTTAATTTAAATTGAGAGAAAAAAAAACCTTATAAATACTTTAAAATTGAAATAAAAATTTAGCAGGCATTTTAAGTCACGAGAACCAACATTGAAAGATGTATGATCCAAGAGATGATGTTAGTAGGATAAGAACAAGGTTACAAGGTAACTAATTAAAATTAAACAAACAAGATACCGCTTAATAACAGTAACTTTGAAGAGGTAAGCAAATTCTACTATTGATGCTCGAGTGAATATGCAAGATCAATGTCTCAAATCAAGCATAATAACCTATTAATCCTAATCCTTTATAGTTCTAAAAGCTGTAGTTATGCTAGCAACTGTTCTTAAAGTTTCGATTATGATCACCGAAAAAACTAAAAACAACACAGAAGGTTATCCAAATGAAACTAATGAGATGTATGCTAGGTCAAACATGAAAGAGGAAGTTTAAATTGACAATTTGAAATAAAATTAGAGTGATAAAGATCAGGAGAACATATACCAGAGCAGAAAACTAGTTAGACATATATTGTTCGTTATTATGGATAAGAATTGAAATATTCAAGATCATGAAGAGTAATAGAGTACCCTTTAAATAATATAAGTAGAAGCAAAGAAGAAATGAGTACTATATGAAAACATGGCCTCGTGTGAGACTAAGTACACGACCACCAGAAAAATACTTGTTCACAAATGCTAGGAGAATTATTGATAAATATCCAACTTTAACTTTTATTGATTGCTAGTATGTAAACATTACCCGCATCATTTATCACAACAAGCATTTTTTGTGTTATTTAAAATGCTTTACCAACTGCCTTATGCTAGTCTAGGGCATGAACGGACTTTAGTAATGAGATTACAGATTCCCACAGGTTCAGTTTCTAGAGACTAGAGCTAGTTTGGTTTACTTAACCTTGACTAAGAAGTAAAAGATCTTATAAATTCAAGGTTAAATGAAACTGTGCTACAACATTCTAAGTTCGAACAGAAAAAGAATCTATCGCAACATTCTTCTGCAAGCCTGTGTGCATACTTCTCAGATCTCCCAATACAACTGAGTTAATAAAAAAAGAATATGTTCATCTTTTCAATAGCGTTCAAATTGGATTTCACAATGCCACTTAGCAAGTTCACTCTATAACAACAATATAAACACTTAAAGCTTACTAGGCACCTAAACACAGCATATACACCTGGTAACAATAAAACAAACATTGCCTTTCGTAACTGCAAAAGATACCAGAAGAAATGGTTTACCTTGACACGTTTGGAAGCACCAACTTGTTCCACCTTTTGAACAAAGTTGTCGAACGAGTAGTAAGGAATAAGATGTGAATGCCATTCCGAATACAAACTTAGTAGATTGCCAAGGTCACTTGTCTGCATATTTTTCATTCAGTTACATAATATTACTATATTTAACCTGATATGAAAATTCAGTATATTCAGCCGACACAATCATATAAAGATTTGAGAAAAGACGATGATGTTAATCTTCATATTGATCCTTTCTCAATTATATATTAAGCTTTAGCTCTTATTTATAACAGTCACATTTTCTGTTACTTTTGATAAATTTGCACATTATGTTGTGTTGATTCAATAAAGGGCGATTGTATCGGAGTCCGCTCATACCGAGCTATAGAGGTTATCACTAAGCTAATATAAATTCAAATTTCTTAAATTTAAGGACATTTTTGTGCAATAAAATAAACAATTAAGAACATAAAAATAAAATTCAAATTTAAAAACAAAATCTATACCTCGTGACCGCGGCCACGGTACTTAAACGCCTTAGGAAAATGCCGAAGAACGAATCCAAGGCCATCATCCGAAAGAAGCAGTTCTGGCGTAAGCTTCGGCCTAGTTTTCGGAACTTTTTTCGGCTTTTCAATCGGTAGTTTCTGTCCTTGAAATGAGCTACCGCTTGCACCGCCGCTCGGTTTAAAAGGCTGCGAAGACGCTACCGGTTTGTTACTGAATTTGTCATTGTTAGGGTTAGGGTTTGAATTAGTGTTGGGATCTGAAGGGCAGTCACGTGACCAATGTCCGGGACGGCCGCATTTGAAACAACCGGTCGGTGCTGCTCCGCCGTTGGCGTCCATTTCTCCGATCTAGGGCTTTGAACTCTGTGTGATTTGAAAATTTTGATTTGGGGGTTTTGAATTTGTGATTTTGATTTTGGCGGGAATGTGAAAGGGAAAGAGAATATTGGCGGGAGTTAAGATGTTACGTTAGGGTCCTTTGAGTTTTTGTTATTGGTATCATTACCCCAGGATGTTCACTATTTAGATAAGACGACTATATAGTTATTTTTCGGATTTTTGGATCGTATTTGATCAAAACCGAATATGTATTTTAAATTGGTTTTTGATTTATATAGAAAAACTGAATTGTCCAAATAAAAAGAATAAGAATTTATTTATATTTTATAATATATTATTATTTTATTAGTTTGTTCAACTATAATGGTTTGATACCCTATTATATTAGTATCTTTCTCAATTTTTTTTCTCTTATTTTACAAACACCATTTTGATACATTTGCACATAAGTTTCGTTGTAATTATTAGGATTACATTTACATAGCAATAGAAAACTCGAATTTTAAAAGCCGGTCCAACCGAATAGTAATTCGGTTCGGTTCGGTTTGGCTCTTACGTTTGTTTAAATTGTTCGGATTAAAATTTTAAGAACCCGAAGTCCATTCGAATTCTCCTAGTTGGATCGGATCAAACCGGTTCATCCAAACAAACATCCTTACTTACCCATGTACTATGAGATAGTTGAAATTCAAAATAGACAAGATTTTTTGTTGTTGTATATACGAGCTTCCTGTAAAAATTTGAAGACGAGATCGTAAAATCATAAAATTTTAAAATTAGAATCGAAATATCAATATATATATCGTCTACAACAATATTCGTTGTGGTTGTTATCCATGTTGTCTATAATAAAGAGGTGTATCACCAATTCATCAACTACTAATTGATAACACAAAAATAAAGATAAAAAAGTGTATAAATAATTTGGAGGATAAAAGAGGTACAAAATTACATAAAATGCTTTTATTAGCACACAACATACATATTGTTAACGATATCGATGATTTTTCATTTATTAAAATAAAAATATTTAAAATTCTTAAAATTTACTTCATTGGATTGTTTAAAAACTTTATAATATGAATCACTCGTCAAATAAATTGTGAAATATGTAGTTTACGATTTAATATTCATCTTTTTATTAGAAACCTACTTATTCTTTGTATGTTAGTTTATAAATTTAATGCTTATTGTAAGATTATATGTTGATCCATAGTTTATATTATTTTTTCCCTCTAAATTTTAATTCTTGGGTTTTATATTTATTATATTTTTTCTATTTATTAGAGTAAATTTTGTTTGGAGTATTGATAAGTAAGGCCCATGAATGCTAGCCCATTTAGGTCCTTAATAAACTGAATTCTTTAGTGTAATTCAATCGTGACAATCATATGAGCAAAATCTTCGTTGTAATAATTTCGTGTTACTATTTATACATAATTATCCACTTTGTTATGAGATGATTACCTATTGACCATATTGCAATGTGAAAAGAACAGAAGTGAAAAAAAAAAGTAACGAATACTATCTTTATATCAAAAATGCTAAATATTATATTTTTATTTATATCTATAGTACTATATAAAATAAATTTGGTATTTAACTTTTATAATACTTTTAAAATTAAATTTTTGAAAATTTACTTTTAATGAAAATTTCTAACTCTCAAATAAATTGACAAATTCGTAATCATGATCATTTAAATTTCATAATAGTTCAATAAGTTATATGATAAATTTTTAAATTAATAAAAATTAAAATAATTACTTTTTGAAAAGAAATTATGAAAATATTTTAAATTATAAGTATTAATATTTAATTACATATTTGTAATATTTTATACATCTATACTACTATATAAAACAGATTTAGTATTCTGCTTTTATAATACTCTTAAAATTAAGTATTTGAAAACTCAATTTTAATGAAAATTTGTAACTCTTAATAAATGGTCAAATTAGTAATCATGATAATTTAAATTTGATAATAGTTCAATAAATTATATGATAAGTTTTCAAATTAATAAAAATAAAAGTAATTACTTTTTAAAAAAAAATGATGCAAATGTGCTAAGTGTTATTATTATATCATATAATTATATAATTAGTAAAAATAATAGTTATTCTACAAAATTTAAAACATTTGTTGAAAACTTTGTCTTATAAACAAAGCTTCATTCTACTCACCCACCAACGTGAGATTAAATTAAAGTAAAAACACATAAATAATTTTTATCTAGAAAAATAGGCTATAAAATGATCACATAAGTATAATTAAACAACAAATAATTTTGTTATTTAGAATACTCTTAATTTTAAGTTTTAAAAGTTTTTATTTTAAGATATTTGTAACCACTCTTAAATCAAACCCACACTATAAATTTATTTTCATCCACATCAATGCAATTTCGGTTATTGGTCAATATAATTCACCACATTAATAAAATTTCAAAGTTATTCAATACAATGAATATTAATTGTTCCGTATTGGATACAATCAATGTCCAAAAATATGTATTTATAACTCATCTCTTCAACCAAGGATGATTCTTTCTTGTTTGTTTATAATATCAATGGAAAATTAGAGATTAAGGTAAGACACAACCTAGGAATATGATCTATCAAGAAGTGTTGCACGGTAAAATTGAAAAACATATATACGTGTTTCTATATGATTATACTTTCATTTTTTCCAAACAAAAATGTAGTTAAGAAATTTCATATTATTGTAATTTTTTTCAGGATTTTTTTATTTTATTAACGAGCATATTACTTTTGCTTTCAGAAGTTTATGTTTTTAATTTATTTTGCATTCTACAACGACATGTTCTAAAAGCACATGTTCCTTACTCATAGTTGTTTTTACATAGTGACATTTCACGTACACAAGTCTATAAGCGACACTACTATAAATAAGTTAAACTCAAAAAATAGTTTGTATACGATTTCAAAAAGAAAAAAAATTATTAGTTTGTATTAAAATTATTATCTATTTTTATATATAGATAATAAAAATATATTAACAAAATTATAAGAAAAATAAAAAATGGTCACATAAGTTGGAAGGTGCGCTCCACTCTCCCGTCACGTTGCAACGCTCCCCTTCCTAAAATAATTATATTTCCTTTCATTACGCCACCAATAAACCACCCACTTTGCACGCTCTTTACATTTTTTACTCTTCATTTATATCAAAACAATTTTACTTATATAAAACTTACTATATATAAATCTATTATTACAAACACACGTTTATCCTTATTAACCTTTACCCAATTGAATTTTGTCTCATTTTTGCAAATTATTTTAATGTTATCGTTATCATAAAAAGTTGACATACATGCACCTTAAATGTATTACGTATTTAATAATCAAACATAAGTCTATTTTAAGATAAGAATAAATTTCTAGATATTTTAGTCACCCACAAGTATTTTTCCACACGTTAATAATAATAGTTGGTCACGACACATTATGAATATTTCAAACCATGACTAATTAATCAAATATGAAAAGTTGAAAACCATTCAAATTAGTAAAAGGTCAACATAAAATCATGTCTTGTTTGATACGTTTTTAAACAAACATAGAATAATATGTAGTTAATTATCTCGTAAACATTTATATATGTCCTTATAAGGTTATTCACTCATGTAGTGTGAGAAAGCGGTTTTAACGTAATATTTTTATGCATGCTTTAATATCTTGAACATCATCTTAAAGGTTAAAAAACTTATACTAATGTTTTTATTTGTTTTATAAAAAGATAAATCATTTATAACCATACCAAAGATAACGATGTTTAATTTAAATATTTTTTCGTTAGTTTATTTTTAACGACTAGGTAATCACATACTCCTTCAAAGATTAAAATACTTGGTCAAGAGTGATTTTTATTATCTACTTAATTTTTGTCTATAGATATGGTTTTCTACCAACTATTTATCGTAAACAAACCATTAGTAAAAAGACCGAGTTCAACTTCAAAGTGTGACACACTCAAACTTTAACTCATTTTTGAATTGTTCATGTTTATGTAACTAATCATAATGACTTTGAACTATAATAGTCATTTTGCACTCGATTAGGATATGATTTACATCATTTCCCTATGTTAAAAATCGTATTTCAATTACTTTAGTTTTATACAAAAAAAACATGTTTATCATTTTATCTTAGCTTGGTTTTGATATCGAAATTATATCGATTGTAAACATGATTGCATGATTATGACTTTCCTTGTTCTTATAGGGTCAATTAAGTCTTTGACCTCTAGATTGTAATTAAGGGGCAATATCAACTAATTATAAGTTTTCATTGGGGCGAATTGCTTCATTTTAGGGTTTTTTTTTTTCAAAAAATTAAAATCAAATCGAAAGTTTCGTTTTTAAGAAGTTTAGAACCAGTGGGTTCGTTTTCTACATTGGTTTGTTTTTTGGTGTTCGTATTCAAATTCGGAATCTAATTGATTTTTTTTGTTTAGGTCAATTCGTCGTAATAAGCAAAATCTTATTAATTTTTTTCGACAAACAAATATAACTTTTGATATAGTAAAATAACTTGTTTAGTCACATTTTACCTTATAAAAGTTTTGGTAAGACTTAAAACATAAGAATAAAGTTAAAAATGTTGTACTTCGACAAAATAGGAAAACATATTTACAAATGCATAAGGCGTTTAGTCCATGTACAAACAAATAATGTGTGTTTAATATTTTTAACAAACACTCGTATGATTTTTTTTATCAAAACTCTAATACTTATGATCTAGACAAAAACAAACAAATACATCATAACAATTACATATAAAAATTTAAGTTTTAATGGTATTGTTAATCTTTCGATTCATTTTTTAGGATAAAATCAATTATCTTGGTTCCTTTTATTTTGGTTTTTTTAGTTTTCTGTTTTTAAGCTTAACCCTAGTTCCGGTGATATATTTTTCTTGTCTGAAAAAAAGAAGTAATTAGGAAAATAATTAGCAATGAATTGCGATGCAAATAATGACTATGATATTATTAAGTTAACTAATTTGTAAGCGGTTCATTGTTGTCACAGTACTCGTCCTTAGGCAATAACACAAAAATTCATATAATCACATTATATAATATTGTATGTGATATTAATAAAATTAGAGTTAATTACATAATTGGTCCCTGTGTTTGTTCCAAAACAACGGGTCCAGTCCCTGGGTCACAATTCGTTCGGGTCCAGTCCCTGGAGCCTATCTTTGGTTGCACGTTTGGTCCCTCTTTCTAACGTTCGTTTATTTTGGTCGTTAAGTGAGTCATGTGCTTCTCACGTGAGGGTTATTTAAGACATTCTTTTTTTACAGGGATTAGTTATGTATATATTTTAATTTGTTATTTTCTTTTTTGTAAATTCATATACATCAAACAAAAACACAAAATTTCATCTTTCTCTCTCCCTCCAAACCACTGTCACCTAGACAGCCATCACCGCCACCTAAACAGCCATCACCGCCACCTCTCTTTCACTCCAAACCACCGCCACCGCCACCGCCACCACAAAATGAGAAAAAAAAAACACTCATTTCCTCCAACAAGATTTACTAAGAAACAACGGGTCCGCCACCGCCACCCTCCCAATTATCTCAATCCCAAACTTCTGTCGGCGCTCATAGTCCGACCAACGCCATACACGACCACCATATCTGATCATACAACCACTACCGTCTCTCTCTCTCTCTCCCTCCTTTTTGAAATCTCTCTCCCAAAGAATGAATATTAGATCTACAGATCTAGAAATCATCATCTCATATAAGAAGGTGGTTCAAAGATGAAGATATGGATAGTTTGAAAATGGCAACGGTGAAAAAATGAAGGTGACGATTATTCATGTGCTAGCGATGATGAAAAATAAATTGGGGAAAAAATATAGTGATCTGTGGCCTTCTTTGTGTAAATCAAATTTGTGTTTAATTTTGACTTTATTTAGTCAAAGATTTATGTAAAATCGAGGAGTTTTCATTATAATCAAAAGCCTATTCATTATAAAAACAAGATTTACTTTTATTTTTATTGTTCTTCGATGTTGCTTCTACTTGTGGGTTTCTAAATGAAAAATTGCATTATAGGAGTGGTGATGGGATAATGGTGGTGGTGGTGGTGTGGTTAGGGACGGTGTTTAGCGGGAATCTGGTGGTGGTGGTGGTGGTTAGGGAGGGTGGCGGTGGTTTGGAGTGAAAGAAGAAGAGAGAGTGAGATGAAATCTGAAATTGATGTTTATAAATTTAGAAAAAAAAAATAACAAATTAAAATATGATATTTCTAAGTTACATAACTAATCCCTGTAAAAAAAGAATGTCTTAAATAACCCTCACGTGAGAAGCACGTGACTCACTTAACGACCAAAATAAACGAACGTTAGGAAGAGGGACCAAACGTGCAACCAAAGATAGGCTCCAGGGACTGGACCCGAACGAATTGTGACCCAGGGACTGGACCCGTTGTTTTGGAACAAACACAGGGACCAATTATGTAATTAACTCATAAAATTATGAACCTACATATAGCCAACTTCTCCTAAATTACTTGGGAAAAGCTCGAAAATGGCGTTTGGTTTGTTGACATGGAATCACTATAAGTATGCAATAACTAATTGTCACTGAATTCTTTTCACAATTTTCTTGTTCCAAGTTCTCCAATGGTAATCATGTTTTGCCGAAATGATAATATGTAAAAGAATTAATGTTTACAAATGTTGACAAGGAAACTATGTATATACTCTCATTTTTTTCTTTTAAAAACTTCTAAGTTTCTTGTAAAACATTTTGAACTCGTTCTATAACCTATTTCAAGGACTCGTCCGAAATTATGTGGGTTGTGACATTTTCTTCTTTTATCGATAGTCTTACAATCTTACAATTTGACGTTTTGTGAATTACCTTTGAAGTATGGATTTCTTTTTAAGAGAGTATTGCTTAAATACATGGAAATATTTATTAATCCGTAAGATTAAACTTTACAAAAAGGAATAACGAAATATTAAAGGCAGTTTAACATTTTTAATATTTTAATATGTTACTGTTTAACGGAAGACAAAGGAGTTGGTTACAAAGTTCTTTAAAAGAGGATATTTGTTTTTAAGTCATTGTCGCATTTTTGTTTTTCAATTGCTACTTTTAAATACTTTCTCAAATGTTTTTTTTTTTAGGTTAACTGACACAACAATACGATGTTATCTATAAATTTGACATTTTGTTCTCGTAACTCCAACTTTTAGCACATAAAAATATCGATAGTCAACCTACCAAACTTCCAAAATCATTATACAAACTATATCTCTAAATACATACTCTCAATTTTTCGGTTTTATATTTGTGTTTTCTTAAGTGAAGTAGGAGTTGTCAAGTGTGTATAGTTGGTATGAAAATGAAATATCGACAAAACATACTGAAACCAGAGTGGTATCGATAGATTCAATACCAAGTAGAGTAATATTCGGTTTTAGTATGATCCATCTTTCGTACAATTTTTGCTTTCTTTAATCAAACGACGTAATATTATTGAAAAATTGGGCTAAAATCACTAAAAAGAAGTTTACAAACGATTCACTAAAGCTGTTAAAGGCGCGTCTTGGGCGTAAAGGCTAGCATGATAGAGCCTTTTTTAGTTCAAGGTGCGCCTCTTAAACATATATGTTTTTTTACAACTCAACTATTTTCGACGTACTTTATATATGTTATGCATAAAATTATTATTTTTTTGTGTTATTTGGAGGACCAATGCTTGATGTTTTAACTTTTAAGTGTTGTAAGTATTTGAAATTTATCTCTAAAACAAAAGAGAATTTTGGTGATGACTCCCTAACTTCGTGTACCTTTGGTACCAACTGACATCGCTACCACCTACCAGCCCTAGACAATCTGGTCCGAAGAGCGCCCCTGTCTCAGCTCCTTGGACAAACGAGTAGGATCAGGTTACCCAAACCCGTAAGCCGTTTCTCTCAAAGTCCTCGTGACCAAGGTCAACTGAGCTTTTGCAGGGGAGCACTTGGTGTCCACATTGAGGGATGGGGTTCGAACCTGCGACCTCCCGTTAAGGATACCCACGTCTAACCATCAAAGCCACACGTTTTACCATCCAAGCCACACGTCTTTGAGAGAGAGTATTTAAAATTTATATAGATAGTTATAATGTTAGATCTATACTATAATTTATTTTCCGCAAATAGATGAGTTTCATATACACGAGGCGCTCGTCCAGAACCTTTGAAATTTTTGTGCGTCTCTAGTCTCTAAAAACTTTGTAAATGGGAGTAATCATCGAAAATTTAAAAACATTTTATCGATTTAACTGGTCTTGAACTACGCTTCACGTCACGGACTCTAAAAACCAAATCGGGTTTGAAACCGCTGATACCAATTGAATCAATAGTCAAATTTTCGATAATGACCCTACATTCACAAAGTTTGTTAAATTTATTTATATTTAAATAAAAGAAAAAGAAGAGATTTGGAAGGGTATTAAAATAAGGAAGAATAGCTCAAATATGCCACGTAGGAGTCGCCGGACCCCGCCGGTCACGTTTGTCAGTTTCCACCTCCAATTCATATATATTTCCTCCCCCGATATCAACGACCCTCTCAATTCACTCTTTCATTTCATTTTATTTTCTCCTTTTTTCCATTAGCTATGGGATTACCAAACGGAGATATTCAAATTGCAACTCCTGTTGAAATACACCTCAACAATAAATCACCGGAAAATTTTGAAACTAACAAGATCACCGTAACAAACGGCGATAATTACGGAGAACAGATTTCACAACAAAAAGATGAAATAGATGATTCGTCTATAGATGATTCTAGTAACAGTGACGGAGGAACTTCAGATGAATCAGAAAAACGAGATATCGATTCACAAATCGAACACCCGTTAGTTGACGCTAACGCCGTTAAACAAACTCCGATATTTCCGCCTCAGCTACCACGGCCTGAACCACCACCTGGAGTTCTAATCGTTTACACCGAACCGGAAAAAATGAATTCGGAATCGGTATCGGTATCGTCTCCGACGATGAAACGGTCGAATTCATCGCCGGAAAATACTGTTCAGATGCCGGCGATTGGAAAATTCTTTAGAGAGAAGAGTAATAGCTTATCAGCAGCGATCACAAAAAGTTTATCGTTATTAACAGACGATAAAGATAACAAAAACGACATCGTTTTGGACAAACTGAAGGTCTCAAACGTGACAGAGATTAATCTGTCAGGCCTCAAAGTAACAGTAAAACTAAAAAACGACGAAATCGAGCAATTCAAAGGCCGAATTACCTTATTCTCCCGATCAAATTGCCGAGACTCAACCGCAGTGAGATCCTATTTCCGTGAAAGAAAACTACGTTTCATCGAAATCAACATCGATGTGTATCCAATGAGAGAAACGGAACTAGTCGAAAGATCAGGAAGCTCCGCGGTGCCTCAGATATTCTTCAACGAGAAGCTATTTGGCGGACTAGTCGCGTTGAACTCGTTGCGAAACTGTGGGTTGTTGGACGAAAGGATGAAGGAATTGCTGTGCAGGAAGTGTCCTGACGACGCGCCTTCGCCTCCGGTTTACGGATTTGATGATCCGGAGGAGGAAGTGATGGATGAGATGGTAACGACGGTGAGAATATTGCGACAACGCTTGCCGATACAAGATAGATTGATGAAGATGAAGATTGTGAAAAATTGTTTTAGTTCCTCGGAGATGCTGGAGATTTTGATTCACCACTTTGACTGTGGGAGGAAGAAGGTACGTCTTTGACTTTTTGTTTGACTTTTGATTTTCTAATCTGATCTACTACTTCGCGGTGTACTGTAGGTTATGTGTTACTTTGCTAATCATCGTTAATTTGAAATAATATTTTATAATTTGAATTTCCGGCGGTAATAGGAGTATATTGTTTCAGTGGACTGCCAAGTAGCTGATAATATACATCATATTGTGTTTAAAATCAAAAGTCTAAGATAGCGTTGACCTAACTCTATATAAAAAAACACATGAGTGACAAAATCATGAAGAATTGGTTTTTAAGTTTAGTTTCATCAAAAAGTTGTTACAAATACATAAAAAGTATGAGAATTTCACACTATATGTATTTTGCACATGATACCCGAAATATAAATGTTATTTACTCCGTCTTAAAATAAATTTCTACTATAAAATTGTCTAAGTTATATTATAGATTATATATACTTATCATTTATTTTTGAACAAACTAAAAAAACATTTATTTAAATAAGGGTTTTACCTTTTAAAGTTTTCTTAGGGGCGGTTTGCAATCACAACAGACTCGGATTATGGACTCGGACCACGGACTCGATCCGTGGTCTGCACGTGTGATAAGTTCATGAAAAGCTCGAACCATGGACCGAGTCCGTGATTTTGCCTCGGACTCGGTCCTCTTAGAAAAATTGCAGACCGAGAACGAGACAAAATCACGGACTCGGTCCATGATCCCAATCCGAGTCTGTTATAATTGCAAACGGCCTTTAATTTATTCGAATTGTTAAGAGGTGATCTTGTTGGAATCCAAAGCATGTGAAATATGTGTTGGGATTAGGGAAATAATTTTACTTAAGGTAAAATGTTTATGGGTTTGTTTAAATAACATTAAAGTCATCATGATTTGATGACACATGGTTCACTGCCCAATTGTTTTTTTTATTATTGCCATTGCTAACACGAATCATGACTTCTCTGCATGCTGCTAGATCATGTGCTTCATTGAAAGTAGTATAAACACTGAATTAAATGGAGTACTATATACTATGTACATCTTGTCTCCCAATTTTTTTTAACTGAACTGAAGTTACTAAAGTTATACCAATATATTTCATTTTACATTTGTTACTTGAAGTTATCTAGCTTAGTATTCATGGTGCACCAATATGTTTGTACCTTTTGCACATGTAGAAAGAAATATAAATTGTATTTGTTGGTTTTAGGCTGTGGAGATCGGGAGGCGGATAGCAAGACGACACTTTATCCATCACGTTTTCGGGTACAAATCATGACATTCTTTTTTTTTTTTTTTTTGTATGTTAAAAATAGACGTGACAGTTTTGGTCCGTTTAATCTATTTATGTTTTATTTATAATACGTCTAACATGTTATATTGCTTTTGAAACGAAATGGCTCACTTGTGTTGTCATTTATTTAAAGTGTATTCCAAATACATATCTTAAGTTATTTTAATTGCAAAAAAGATTTTTGTTGAAATAATATAATTTTATGAATACACTAATTATTTAAAGTAAATAAATCTAGTTAAAATTATATGTTTTGACTCCTTACCCAAACTTCTAGTTAAAATGAAGTGAATTAGCATTTCAGCTATTGATTATTTTGTTTGAGCAATGTGCATACAGGGATAATGAATTTGAAGATGGAAACCATTTTTATCGGTTTCTTGAACACGAGCCTTTCATTCCGCGAACCTACAACTTCCGAGATTCCACAAATGATCTCGAGCCAAAGTCTGCCACTACAATTAGCCTAAGACTCGCCAAGATAATGTCAGCGATTCTCGAATCCTATGCATCTGAAGATGGTTGTCATCTTGATTATTTGGGTATCAGCAACAGTGAGGAATTCCGGAGGTATTTATCTGTAACCAATTACAAATGATTAAATTTCCAGCTTCAAACAATTAAATTCTTTGTATTACTTCACAGATACGTCAATCTGATGCAAGAACTTCAAAGGGTGGATATATCAACACTATCAGTTTCCGAAAGACTTGCTTTCTTTCTTAACCTACACAATGCCATGGTCATTCATGCTGTCGTCAGTGTTGGCCATCCCGGGAATGCAGTAATCGACAGAAGATCCTTCAACTCGGATTTCATATATGTAATCGGTGGCTATCCATATTCCCTTACAACAATTATAAATGGTGTTCTAAGAAATAACCGAAGAGCACCTTACTCGTTTACAAAACCTTTTGGCTCTAATGACAAGCGTGTAGAGGTACAAGTCTTATGTTTGAATTTTTATCTTTCCATGATCCTATATGCTAAGTCGTTTTTCTTTCTTTCTTATTGCAGTTGGCTTTTCCACAAGTTAATCCATTGATTCATTTTGGTATCTGCAACGGGTCCAAATCAAGCCCACCGGTGAGATTTTTCACTCCCCAAGGGATTGAATCTGAACTAAGATTCGCTGCACGGGAGTTTCTACAAAGAGATGGAATCCAGGTGGATCTCGCCAAAAGAACAGTGCACCTAACTCGTATCTTCAAGTGGTGAGCCAGACTCTAACCAACCACTTGTCGTTACTTATTTCAGTTCACATCGAGTGATGGACTAAGATTGTATGTGTTACTTGTTTCAGGTTTAGTGCCGACTTTGGACAAGAGAAGGAGATCTTGAAATGGCTCATCGGATACTTAGATGCAACTAAGGCAGGGCTGTTATCGCATCTTTCCAGTGACGGAGGTGCTGTGCATATTGTATACCAGGACTATGACTGGTCCGTTAATTGCTGATGAGCCGTGATTGTTGGCTCATACATTGTGTATATAGAACCATAATTAAGTTTCATTAAACAAAAGTCTCTCCCTTCAGTTGGTTTTGCAGTCCATTAAATAGATTTCAAGACGATGATCTAAGGAACAAACTCTTTATGGAAGTATTTGTTAATGATCTTATCACATACTATAAGCTGTATTTTTGTTTGATTGAAGAACCCATTTCAAAAATAAGGAATGGAGTGATTATAATTTATTTGTATTTCATGATACAATGTTTTATTTTCGACCCTTGTTTTTCGTTTATTCCTTTTGTGTCGATAAAGTGAAGAAATGGTGTAGTCACTTATAACGAGAAGTGATGATAGTTGTCACAAACAGATCCGAACTTTGTCTTCCACTTCTTGTCACAAATACCTCACGTTTACATTAATTTTAACCATCTTTCCGGGGTTTTGATAGTTGTAACTTATTCGCCTCGTCTCTTAGGTAGTATCTAAGTAGGTGTTGATTGCTTTCGAGTAACGACTTACAATTTTTGCATTGTTTTTCAGTTGTGGTTTGCACCATTGCCAATTTGTTTATACTATTATCAAATGCGACTCTATAATGCTTTTTCGAAGGGTTCTGCTAGTTCATTTTAAGTTTTGTAATTATGAGGATAATTTGTAACTTTCAGATAAATGATTCTGTTTGTAGTAGTTTCTATAAAATTATAAATCAAATACGAGTAGACCTTATAATAACTTTTTTTTTTAATGATTATCATTCATTCAAAACCATTAGGTGAATAAATATGGTCGTAGTAAAACCATTTTATGGTAACTCAATGGTCATAAGTTTATTATGCAATTTTTTTTATGAGCTTTATGTTGGAGTGTATCCTAAATTTCTTAAGTTTATTTAGGATAAAATTGGTTGGAGGGGAAGCTTTGATATGAATCGAAAATTTTAGTTTTCATATATAATAATGTCATATCATTTTAATTAGGGTAAATAATACAAAAATACATCAAACTTATATCCGTAATCTATTAAAGTCCATAAATTTTTTAATTTGTAGTTAAACGACTCAAATTCCTTTTTCTTTTTTGCAATCGAGTTAAATTTAAGGTTTCCCAGTTGTTGTTATTTTTGTAGCCAGTTACCGTTAAAACGACTTTGTTTTAGTGTTTTATTGTATATATTGAATCGAAGAACAAATAAATTAGGGTTCTTAACTTATGAAATTAGGGGTCCTCACAAAAAAAATGAATCGAAGGAATCTATGGGATGAAGACGAGGACATCTTGGACCGAGCAAAACCTAGGGCGACGATTCTTGAGCCGTAAAGATTTTAGAGATAAACAAAAAACCAAGAGTACTTTCGCCTAGCGGTATTGAAGGGTCCCATTAATTAAGAGATTAATTAAGAGGGATGTGTGAGTGTTAGCGGCGTAGCTTGTTGCCCACTTGCCAACTCTGTAAATTCTTATATTAATATTTGAATTTTTGTTATGGTTTGCAGGATTTGGGAGGTGAATTAAGCTTTAATCGATTAAGTTAAAATGGTAAACGGGAAAAAGAAACCGTATCAAGTTGCTTCAAAGAATAAAAAAGGTGGAAAATCTGTAAACGATTTCGACAGTAATTCAGACACAGAAGTATGCATAAGTAAAAGTTGTTACGTAGGAGCAAAGGGTTTGAAACATCACTTAGAACAGTTATATGAGAAAAGGTGCTTTACAAAATTATGTAACTGTATTAGTGTTAATGTTTGTGTGTTTATTTCAAATTATGGATTTCGTCCCTAAATTTAAAACGTTACATAAATCGTTGGTGTAGAGGGTCTACGAGGGAGGATGCACTTTCTTCAATTATCCAGACTTTCAGCTTCAGCTATCAGTACCAATTTTCTGAAAAGAAGTCGGTATATTCTTGATCTATGTAAATTTATTTCTAGTAGTTTATTATTTAAACGGGCGACCGGTGTTCTTTGTCTGTATTTATTTTTTCTTCTTATGTTATTGCAGCTTCTGCGAGTTACTTTACCAGTACTTGAAATCTTTCAAAAAGGGTTCGGTTAAAGAGAGTTGTTTGGCTGTTGAGGCCCTAGGTTATTTGCTCCCTTTAATTTAAGTGTTTAGAGTTTTAGACTTTAGATTTTCTTTAATTTTCAAATGTTTATAAACCTTTTTTCTTCCAGGATTACTAGCTATCACCATTGGTTGCGGAGAAAACAGTCATGAACTGTATAAAGAATCAGCCCCGGTTCTTTCAGAAGCTCTAAAAACCGAGTCCCAATCAAAGAAGTTAAAATTAGTATGCTCTTAATATCCTTATAGAAAAGATCGATAATTTATTCCAATGTTTCGATTTTCTTATTGTTTACTAATTCAATACTTTTGGGTTAGATCTTGGATTGTTTGGCTATAATCACGTTCGTTGGTGGAAATGAGATGGAAGAGACAGAAAAATCTATGCAAAGTATTTGGGATTTCATGCATTCAAAAGCAAATTTGAAGGTATGTTTTTTCAAATTTCATGGACTCGTTTATTTTCAAATGTTGTATGCGTGGTCTTGAAAATATAGCGTTATTTGGAAACAGGAAGCTCGGAGTGCGGCTATTTTTTCTTGGACACTTTTACTGAGTACCATGGATAGTTGGAGTCTCAGTTACAAACATTGGCGAGGGTAATTCATAACATCTTATATACTCCACAAAATTATCGTCCACATTTTATTTAATTTGTCACAGGTAATTGTTCGCTTTAAAAAATGTATGGTCAATTAGAATCTTAAATGCATGAAGTATTAAATTGACTTAATGCTAATGTGATAAACATGATTACAAAATTTATATTATTACAATGACAAAGTTCGTTCAATTTGGTATAGAGCGATTCCTTTCTTCAAGAATTTACTAGAATCAGACCATGAATCCACTGTCACTGGAGCTAAGCAAGCACTAGCCCTAATATCTGAACTAGGGTGCCCTGAGAAATTCGAAGGCGACACATCAGCAACAGAGGAGATGAATGGCGAGAATTTATTGAAGGTAACTCAGAAATTCGAAGGTGACACGTCAGCAACAGAAGAGATGAATTGCGAAAATTTATTGAAGGTAACTCTTACATGTTTTTAATTTTCTATGATAGTGAGGCACCAAATTAACGGGTCAGGTCGGTTGGGTAATGTGTCGAAACATGAAACTTTGGTGCGGGTCGTGTCTAACATTTTTGTCCATTCTTATTGTTTTGTGTTCAAATATGATTAAAAAATCTACAGTATTATAATACTATAGTTTTCTGAATAAAGCGATTACGAGGTTTGTATGCTTTTGAAAAATACACTTTAGGGGACCTGTTAGACGCTTTAGAGATTTTAAGCAATATGTGTGTGACTTTCAGGATGACCCTGTCTCGGAAATTTCAGTAAAGATTGGTAAACAGTTATTATTAGTAAACACGTCACCTCAACAAATCCAGGTATATTTCTTATAATTAGCTTTTGGCTTTGCAAATCATATATTTAAAATGCTATTCTAAATTAGTTTTGAATCTTATGTAGCATAATTTTCTGAAGCGATTGCTTGGTTCGGGTTTTGGTATACATATGAAGGTGTGGTCCTTTACGCTCTATGTTTTATCTGTTAATTATTTCTCTCTTATTTATTATATAATTTTATAAAATGTGAAATAGGAAAATGAATTTCTACATGATGTGTTCAAGTTTAAACTGGAAAAACGACAATCAGGCAAAGAACTATATGTAGCTGAACGTGACGAGGTTAATTCTTGTTTCTTATGAGCGTTTTTTGTTTTTATCCATTCTTTTAACGGTTAGCCATTAGCTCACAAAGTTTAAATTTACAGGTTGGTATTATTCTATTTGTTCCTGATGTAAGAGTAGAAGACAACTATAAGGTACGTTTTTCTCTATTTATTACCAATTCGTTACCACTGGTCTTTAAAAAGTAATTTTTTAAGAAAAAAGTTGAATGAACTCATTTTCGATCCTTCTCTTGAGGGGGCGGTGCTAACATTTTATTTTCTAACTGCAGCGTATTCATAATTCCCAAAACTCGATTTTTGTTAAGGCAAGGACACAAATACGAAACAAGAACCGTGATATTAAAGGTACTTAAATGGCTTGAATTTAAATCTTACGCTTGTATCAACGTCTCCCGTGGGGATTGATATTCATGTCTTTCGGGGGGGGGGGGGGGGGGGGAGGAATAGTTATTAGTTTTATACTGATCAATCAGGTACTATTTTTTTTGTAGGGATGGAGCAATTGTGTTATCATGATTGATGTCGAATTTGGTTGTTTTTATTTATTTATTTATTAATTTTTTTGTTTGTGTTAGCGGTCTTTTACCATTCATTCATTCGATATTAAAAAAATATTTATTTGATTTAGACGAGTGTGCGAGTACTTATTCAGTTATTTGTATACCATAAAATACATCATACACCACCACACGACTTACATTATAACATCGTTGCTATTGAAAACATAATGTGTCATGGATACAATCAAAACATAGTTTAGGCAAAAGTTATATGCGAGAAAGAAGATCCACGGCTTGCTGACGTGGTCTACATTTGGCAACCAAAGCTTGGGCTTTCGGCATTGTAAGACCATCCCCTTTACTCATGTCTACTTTCTCAACACTTATTCTCTCCCACTCAAAACACTGAATAAGCTCTGTGTTATTGGCGATTCACTCATTGGTTGCTTCTCTAACGCTCATTCATCCTTTCGAACATCCGCTCCAAGTCTTGCATACTCGCTTCGTTATTTATAAGTCCTTGCTCAAATTTATCGTTCAATACCTTAATTGAAGTTGCTAATCCATCGTTTCTCGCCTTTTTCGTGTGGATAAAGTCTTTCATCATTTCTTTCGAACTAGCATCTTCTTCTTTGTTTTTCTCCCTTTTCGTTTTGTTGATCCCCATAACCTAAATTTCCGCCTCGGTTTTGATAATTCCCTTGGTACCGATCACATTCTTCCGAGTAATGTGGCCCTCCACAAGTTCTACAACCGTTCCTAACCAAGTGCACATCCTTCTTCAAACGACCCATCCGTTTATCCATCCTATCCGACAAATACTTGATCTCGTTCACAATTTCCGAGCTTCCACTACCACTTTCCACTTGTGTTACCGTTCCCACAACCTTCTATTCCTATTTACTATATCTTTAGCAATTCCCGCTTACACTTGATCTTCCATCATCCTATACTCATCATTGGGTGATTTGTATAAGAAGTTTCCACCACCCGCCAAATATAAATCGTGTTGAGAACGATTATCCAACCCGTAATAGAAAATGTCTATTACTTGTTCTCTATTCAACTCGTGTCCGTGGCAACTTCTTAAGAGTTCCTTAAGCCTAATCCAAGCATCCGTAATAGTCTCATTGTCCCATTGTTGAAAACTCCGAATTTGGTTCAGCAACTTTCTACCCAAAATGGGCGGAAAGAAATGAGTCACAAATAATTCCCCCAACTCTTCCCACGTCTCGATTGAACCCAGCTCCAAATCGTTGAACTATGTCTTAGCTTCTCCCCCTAAAAGATGATGGGAAAAAGCTAAGCATGACTCTCTCCTCCAAACCAATACCATAACGGAACATCTTACATATCTCCATAAAAGTAGCAATATGTTTATGCGGGTCAACCTTCGAATTACCATCAAACGAAATCTCTTGAACCATCTTCAAATGATGACCTTTAACGGAAAAGTCATTTCCCAAATTTGGTGCTACAATCGTCGACCCTTGAGTAAGTGGGACTATCCGGTTACGATTGATCATCGGAATGTCAAATGGGTTAACCAGCGGGTCATTGTGGTTCAAAATGCCTCCCCCAATACCTCCTCCGTCATCCGACATCTTACTCTCCAAAATGATCTCTTCCTCCTCGGAAGACTCTCCCTCAGAATATAAAACCGCTTTAACAACTTTTTTCCTCAAAATCCTTTTCAGATCGGAAAATGGGGTAACAATGTGTTTACCTTGGGATCTCGTGTTCATCCGCCACCTAACAAAATCTGAAAATCACAACACAACAAGAAAATACCGTGAAATCTATACAATAAACAACCAAAAGAAGAACGAATAACTAAACTCTCAATTATCTAGTCCCCGACAGCGGCACCAAAAACTTGATGTGCAAAATCTAGTCTTCCCAAATGTTTTCGCTAGACCACAACACTTGGCAGTGTACCCTTGTCGGTTGTAGTATAGTTTTGGCAAGTTCGGGTTCGAACACAGGGACTAACGGAAATTAAGAGTTTAAGTTAAACAAGTAACAAGTAACAAATTGGGGGTTTATACTATAACTAAAAAGTAATGTTTTAAAAGTATTTTAGAAATCAAGATTAAAAATACGTTTGCTTGAACCGTTCACGAATGTATGATCTTTTCTAAGTACGAAATGTTGATTTACTTCTTATGTAAAACCAAGTTCCTTTCGAATACCAGATTTCTCTAATTACCTAACAGTGCAACCACTTCTTTCGAATATGGTTAACACCCCAAATAATTACGCATAAAGAATCAAGCCGATGTGTGAGAATTAATCTTTAAAATTCCTTTCGAATAGTTTCCTAGCTAATAAACCGATTTCTCTTATTTTATAAACTAGCACTCGTGTTTAAACTTAATTATTTCGATTACCATTATCGATTCCTTTCGAATATCGATAAACTATATCAACCAAAGACCGGTTGAATATTCGTTCAATATTTTAGCAAATTCTCGAGTTCTTTTCAAATACCCAAGTTTTATACCATTAAAGAATATATGTAATCTAATAATACAATTAAAGTTTTAAACCCAAATGGATTCACAATTAACCAAACACACACCTATCAAACATTTCATACTCAAAATCAATCAAAACATACGATCACATAATTGAAATTAAACATAAATTATCATAAAAGTTGAACATGATACCAAGTGTTTGATGAAATGTCAAGGTCTAAAATACCCAAATTGAAATGAATAGAGTGCATGAAATGACAATTGGAATGATCTTTGATTCTTCAATGGTGATTCTTTTGCCAAATGAATTTCTTCTCCAAGGCTTCAAGATGATGCAAGAATCGATTGTTGTCTCTCTTGTAATATGGAAAATGATGGTGAGTTGTGATGGTGGGTGCTAATGGTAATGGTGGTGGTTATGATCCCCATTTCATCCCCCCTTATGCAGTAATAATAGCCAAGAGAAAAAAACTCTCCAAGTACCCCTCCTTGATTGCCTTAACTCAAACAAATAAAACTGCCCGAAATTCCCCAACTGCGCCGCAGTCATACATCACTGCGACGCAACGGTGGTCCAGATCAACATGTTTTGCGTTTGCTCCTTTCCTTGTGTTGTTTTGTCAAATCTTAACGTTAAATCCTCATTCCAATGCTAAATACCTAAGTAAATACTTGTACACAAAATGTAAGTACAATGGGGCATATCTATCACCTTTTAGACTAAAAATATAATAAATATCGCGTATAAAAATGTATATAATTGAGCGGTATCACTAATAAATTATTGTCTCACCAGCTTTAGCAGATACTCTTTTCCCAAAATGTGTCTTTTGCTCGTAGGTGACTTTAGACGTGCTTGGTGAGGCGGGATACTTTGAGGTAGCTTGTTGTCCCCAATTTTTTGTCATTGTCAGCTTGGTTAATGTTCAACATAATGAAGTGAGTTTTAACGTAACGAATGGTTTATTTATTGAAATAGTTTTATTAATCACTAATCACGTTTTATTAACGTTTTCCGTTGTGTTACTACTGATTATATAAAAAGTTTTGTTAAAGGTGATTTTTGGAAATCAAGTCGTTACATTATTCATGATTTTTGCACCATTACTAATCTCATCGCTAATTGCTTTTAGAAAGGTGCGTTTGTCTGGGGTTGTGATGCTCAAAAGGCATTTGACTTGATTAAGGAGCGTTTGTGTATTGCACCTATCTTAGCATTACCGGATTTTTCACAACCGTTTTGAGGTTGAATGTGATGCAAGAAGCGTGGATTTTGGGGAGGTCTTTGGTAAATGTCAATGCGGGGCGTTTGGAGAGTATTATATCCAAGCTGGTTTTCTTTTCAAAGGTAATTGTCTTTGAATTACCAAACATCCTACTCGTGAATGGTTGATATGAGAGGCACATGGTGGTGGTTTGATGGGTCATTTTGGAGTATCAAAAACGTTGGGGGATGAGATGAATTTTGGTGGAAAGTGTGTTACTTTCAATGTTGATGATATCTCTCCTTACCTCGATGATGATGGGATTTCGGAATTGGGGTCAATTCCTTATAAAGGAGGAGGGGATGATTCGATTGTGGAGGGTCAAAAGGTGGTACTTGTGGTTATGAACGAGGCATATGAAGGCACCATGACTCGGGGGGGTTGTTTGGTGACTTGGGAGGCTTGTTTGGCTGCAAATTTCACTTCGGGACTCACCGCTACGCATCAAGAGGTCACTACTACACAACTGGAGATTGGAAACACGGAGGGAATGAAATGAACTTCACTGCTACGCAGCGGGGTCTAAGTCTGATGGTTTTCGTTTTTGGTTTGCTTGGCTGCGTCGTAGTACAAGCTATTGCGTCGCAGTGGTGCTTCAGTCCAACTTTTATTTTTGTAGCATTTCATTTTCTATTCTTTATTGTCTAGTTTAATACTCATGATGGCTTAGTTAATTTGCTGCAATTTGTAAACGTTTTTGGCTTGGTAGAACATAGATTTTGATGAAATAAACTTGAAAGGTTATCCTTTTCTTTGATTTGTTGTTACAATTTGCAAATTGTTATTCCTAGATCGCGTTATCTAGTTTGGTTCGATAATTAAGTAATTGGTCTTGTTTAATTGTGACTATTAGTGTATTTATAGGTCTAAATCAATTAGCAAATTATCTTTGTTTATATTTTCCGCTCCGATTCGTATCATTACATAAAATAAAATATCCAATATCTATCACAAATCAAAAGGAAAAAAATAATTTACTATAAATAATATTGTCCAAAAGAAGGGGTTGTACTTGAGAATTGTTTATACTAGTAACGTGGGGTGGGGATGCATGGTACATTGTGTACTATAGTTTGGGCAAACTTATATGTATTGGTAAAGTTGGAGGGGCTTTATGTCATAAAAAGGAGAAATCATAAATGATGGTGTTCTTTCCTTATTATTTTATGTTTTTTTTCAAATGTTGTATTTCTCAAAAACTACACATTTTTAAGGTGTTGATGATGCTGATGACGACTTAACATAGAGGCATTTGCTATAATCATTCTTATTACTCGGAAAGAAATGTAATAGAAAATATTACGTCATGAATCGTATAGTTATACCCAAGGTTCTAAATAACGCGTGGCGGGAAAGTTACGAAAACATGCAAGACGTTTTTGTTAGACGTGACGGCAAAAAAACGTAGCCATGGCGCGTCTTAACGCGAGTTTTTTATAACGCGTTACGGAAATTTAGAAAGAAAAAAAAGTTTAAAATTAGTTAAATATGGCTATAAAGATCATTTGATTGTAAATTAGTGACTATATCTTAAAATATATATATACTTAAATGTTAACACAGATTTTTTGATAGTTTATTGATATTTATACAACTTAATAATAGTAAAAATATATATACAAGTATATAAAAAATAATAAAATATATTAATTTTTTTGACGCTTTGTCACGTTTTGAAAAACGTCATGTCTCGTCATTTCTTACAAATTTAAGGTTTACTTATGGCGCCACGTCACGTTTTACGTTATCTATAACCTTGGTTATACCATTGTTACTTTAAAATAAAAATTATACAGAGAGAAGGGAGGTGAATCGTGTGATGACTATCACATTGCATTAAAAGGCTCGACGTGGCTCATGGTCTTCACTTAGTGTGTACCTTACGAGTTTCTATCACAACTAGGGAAAACAATTTTTGGATAATCATTTTTCGAATATTTGGATGTACAACCGTAATCAGAACCATCGTTGGTTGCATTAGATCACTCACGATTGTCATTATTTCCTTTCGTTTTCATCATGTCTTAGAAAGACACCATATGTAGTGTGACGTCTTAACCCCGTCTTTAGAGTCGTCCGTCATTCACGGAAAGTTGAAGATGGAGAGAAAGGTGTAATCGTATGTGTTTTCCTTCGGTATAAAGTAAGAGGGTTTTATTTTATTTTATTTTATTGTCGTTTTATAAAATTTCATGTCTTGTTTTTGTATGCGGTATTCAATTTTTCTAGAAACATGTTAATGTGACGTTGTCGAGATGACCTAACAAATATCCTATTGATTTAATCCTAGAAATATATAGATTTTATATCTTTGTTTATGCACTACTCAAGTAAGTAACTTTTGCTAACCGGTTGCTTAAATATTATAGATATATTAATTTGAGTTAATTATATAAATCGTTCTTATCGTTCGTTCTAAATTAAAAAGTTTTCATAAATCGTCCTGTATTAGAAGAAAAATTTTTTTTCCCTAAAATAGACGTCGGTTAAAAACTTACGTTAAAACCTTCATTAACTAATTACAACCATAAGATGAACGTCTAATAGAAATTAATGTCTGAAAACCTAATCAAAAGTAGAGGATTTATGTATTTTTTGAACTCAAAGGACGAAAAACATAATTTGATATAAGGTCCAGTGTAGGAAGTCTCCACGGCTGATACTCCGGTGATTTTCTAATCACTATCCACCCCAGGCCCGGCCCGGCCCCCTTTCATTTCTCAAATTTCAGGTTTATTTCTAACCCTAATTCTCAATTTCTCAAAATTCAATCAATCAATTATATGTTAGGTGTACATACATGTGTTAGGTTTATTTTTTGTTACACTGAATATTTGATCGTTTTTAGGTATGGCTAGTTGGTTATGGATGCCTCATATGCAACTTGTTTCGCCACAAACCGAGTCGAAATTAAGCCGGAATCACGCACGGTTATGTAGTCACAATTCGCTTCATTCGTCTGTTAGATTTCGTAGACTAAATAGATTTAAGGTATTATGTCAAAATTCTAATAGTGAAGAAAGCAGTAATGAATCAGGACGGACTGGAATACAGCTTTATAGAGAGATCGAGAGGTAACGAAATAAACGTTTCGTTTTATAACTCCTTTTCAGTTTTGATCATGTACATAGTTTTAGAGCTCTACTGAGTTGTTTGTATCAATTACATGTCGTGTATATCGCGATTAATTAATATTTAATAACCGTACACATTATGGTTCTTGTAGGTTACTGACAGAGACTGTGAGACAGTCTCAAGATGGATGGGGTAGTTCAACAGATTGGCAAGAAATTGAGGTATGTACTTGTATAATCATTCTGCGTTTTAGTTTTTTTTTCAATTTTACTCCGAATTTGTTACATTGAGCTACAAATTAATAATGATAAATATATAGAATGATTTCCTATGTTTATCAGTTATGTTTGAATGTAAGTCCATGCTGAATACATGATTCGATAACTCCTCTTACCGAGTGAGTCAACTCTTGGACGAATAATCCTTATCTTGGAAGTGTCAGCTAGTTAGAGTTACGGTTATTCTAGAATAACTTAGCTATAATCACTTTTGTCATGCTGAGAAAAATTCTCTATTTTCGTCAACTTCTGTGTGTATGTTTCATAATTTAGGATTCAAGTTGAAACCATTTGTAGTGATAAATATATTCATTTAAATTTGGGATTCAGTATGTTGATTTTGTCTTTGATGAATCATGTATGCGATTTCAGGGATCGTGGGTATTGAGACCTAAATATTCGAAGCCAATGGCTGTTGTGCATTTTGTCGGTGGCATTTTTGTTGGGGCAGCCCCTCAGCTTACCTACCGTTTATTTCTGGAGCGTCTTTCAGAGAAGTAAGTGATCTTATATGCCCAATATTTATTAAGTGATTTTGAACAATATTATAAATCAAAAGTGAAAACGAGTTAAAAGTATATCGTTGTGTTTTATTTTTTTTTCTAGTTTTTTCTTTAACATCTGAAAAAATAAAATAATATTTCTTGTTGTGTAGGGGTATATTGGTGATAGCAACACCTTATGCTAGTGGTTTTGATCACTTCTTTATCGCAGACGAAGTTCAGTTTAAATTTGACAGGTGTCTAAGGGCTCTACATGAAACAGTGAGCTTTAAACTGTAACTTGCAGAAATTATTTGGTTCATAAAGTGTTTTTTCTATATTTTTTTTCTTTAAAAATTTACGTTTCTCTTCGTTTTAGGTGAAAGATCTTCCATCTTTTGGCATTGGACATTCTCTAGGATCCGTCATTCATCTTTTAATTGGTATTTACTCCCTTTTTTCAAGATCAATAACCCAATGACGGGCAATTAACTTTCTGTTGATCAGGTTCCAGATATGCCGTGCAGAGGTGTGGTAACATATATATGGCATTTAACAATAAGGTACTTGACGTTGTCATTTTATATACCGCTTACTTCAATTCTTACTTCAGTACGCAAATGAGTCATGTACCATTTAGTAACATGCGTAGAATTTCTACTTATCTTTCAGGATGCCAGCCTTGCAGCCCCATTATTCTCACCCGTTCTTTTACCAGTGGCTCAAGGCATCGTGCCAATATTGTCACAGATTGCATCATCACCAACATTTCGTTTTGGAGTTAGAAATATTACTTTTGAGAACCTTCTGAATCATTACTAACAAATTTGTATGTATCTGATTGTTTCCTTTTATATTTATCTATACAGGCGGAAATGACTATGAAAAATTTAGAGAACCTTAGCCCTCCAATCATGAAACAAGTTATACCTTTGGTCGAGCAACTTCCTCCCTTGTATATGGACTTGGTTAATGGAAGAGAAAATTTCTCTCCAAAACCAGAAGAAACTCGAAGACTGGTATGTAAATCAGCTTTGTATGGATCGATATTGTTCAACTGAAGTTGGAAATTATTAGTTTATACAAAATTGTAATTGTTGAGCTATTTTTCCAGATAAAATCATACTATGGAATATCGAGGAATCTACTAGTTAAATTCAAAGATGACACGATCGATGAAACCTCTGTACTAGCTCAGGTGCTTAGTTCAGAGGCTGCCATTAGTTCTGCACTGGATATGTCAATTCGTTCACTGCCTGGGGATCATGGACTTCCTTTACAACAGGTATGATAAGACCTCTGAGTAGAGTTGGCAAATGGGTGGGTTAGGGAACTTTTGTCAGAATGGGTATTTTGTACAGGTTGTCAATCAGGTCGGGTTGACCCGAAACTTTTTTTTGTCCAAATTTTTTACAAAAATTTATATTTTTTCAATAATAACCTGTTTCTATGAAGAAAAATGATTTAGGAGATTTTATGCATTAAAAATATACTTTCGCCTACTTTTGACCCTTTTGACTAGCTAGGTTTATTCGTAAGTAAATGGGTCCAAGTTTTGCGACCTCCAGTGCTGTTCAGTACTGATATGCTCTTATCTTGATTTGTTTTCATCAGGCGTTGCCAGATGTTCCACCGGGAATGGTGGATGCTGTAAATCGGGGTGGAGAGCTTTGGGCAAATTTGACTGCAGGGACACCATTGGAAACAGTTGCCAAAGAAGTAAGCAATTCTCTGGGAGTAGACTCTACAGCACTCCGTGCAGATATTTCAAAGGAATTCGACTTGCTTGTGGATACAATTTCTGCTTGGATAATCACTAATGCCAGTACAAAACTTTTAAAGCCATAAGAGCCACCAAAGATCTTAAGTTAATAGGAGATATTACAAAAAAGAAAAGAAACGGGGATACATAGTTATGTAACTCGTGATTGCCATGCTTAGCGATTAGACTCGTATCATTGATGTATATTTATAAGTATATGTAGGTTTGTAAATGTATCTCAGTGCCTGATAATTAATGGTATACAATGATAATACAAGATCCATTTATGCAATAACCAAATGGCAGTTTACATTACATGTATTATGTAGAATCACTTCGTCTTTTTAGTAACCGATTTGCATAACATCTTGGTTGGAGTTTTGTAATTATTTCCCATCAGCTTGATTGAGGATATATTTTGTGCTCATTATTTTTTATTTGCATTTTTCTTATGAGCTGATTTGCAAGTCTTAAAACTTGTCAACCACACACATGAACTCAAAACCTCGAAAGTGAAAAATAAAAAAATTACCAAACAAACCAAATATGTTTATGAACGGAATGGAAAATTTAATCCGATTTCGTCACATAAAACAGTTAAAAAAATTGATCTTGTCAGAACAAAAGGATTTAAGCAGAGTTTATTATATCGCTTTTGATAATGTGAACTTCATACAATGCTCACCCTTTCGCACTCAACCATGTAAAATTTTAAGTAGCATGAGAAGTAAAGGGAAAATAAAAAATGTCACGATATATTATTAAAATCCTTTCTCCATGTGAATATCATCTATGGCATCTACTCTTCATGATACAGGTATAAGCCAAGTCCAAAACGAGCACATGCTTTGCAAAAAGCTATTTCTTCGGCTGCAGCAACAGGATCACCATTCTCACTGCTGGCAGACGACACGGTTCCAGTTGCTTCACGGTGTGCCTGCATCAGTATGCATTCAAGGTTTAGAGTAAACGACTGAACAATAATTTCACACACACACACACACACCCCTTTTGGAATCTCCAAGACTCCAACCAGGCAACCAATGATATGTTTCCCTAAAACGAATCCTCCTTACAAAAATGGATTGTATACCCTTAAAAAGATATCATTGTAGATATTTATCTAGTAGATAATATGATTATGTCTTCTTAACTTGTACACAAACAAAATGAAAAACAGTTTTTATATAGACAATTTCCGCTTGTACTAAAAATAAATGTAGTCATGATGAAGACTTGACGACTGAGAGTAATAAATTTAGCTAGCATAAGAGTTTAGACATAATGAATTTAACTGTAATTCTAAATTTAGGAGGTAGGACGTTTAAGGTGATATGCTAAAAGTAAAGTAATATAAGACTGCCTCATGGAAAGATGTATCTAGCTAGCAATAGAGTGCACTTGAAGATAATGGTTTAGACATACCTCTCCATCAGAACCACGTACTGTGACACGATAAACCACAGTCACACTTCCAGTATCTGAGAAAATAACATCACGGATTTCTCCACACCAACCTGAAGAATAAAAATGTAATGTAAGAGTTGACAAACTGCCATTAAACAAACTCAAATACATTAACAAAAAAAGGCCTTGGCTATTTTAAAAACACTTGAGAAACAACTTGCTTTAGATTGAAAGAAAATGAGAAAGATTCCTTTTTTGTTAAACTTATAGTAGTTGAAATCTTGTTGAATGATATGCACATCAGGTCATCTGCTTCTCGTTTAGGCTTAATTAGCATATCGGTACTTATACAACTCGGAAAAGTTTTATTAAACAAAAGAAGAACTGAAGATTGGAGAACAAAATTGGCCCGCATTTGAGACATGGGCTCCTCTCTAAGATCGCTCAATTTCAATCTAGTCTTTTTCTTTTAAAAAAATTGATCATAATCCCTCCAAATTCTACTTAAGGACCTAATTAGATATAGTTTCTAGGTACCTTTCCTTTCTTGACAACTCAGAAAAGCACTTCCTAAAGTACCCAAGTATATGGTTTTTTATTAAAGAAATCTTCGTCTTCAAAAATTTATAAGGTATAAATATTATCCATTCCTTGTACAATAATAACTACATCTGCTCTCCTCTGACTCATCATGCAATTTCATAGAGCAAGGGCAAGAACTTATCACAATGACCTAAACTAAACAAAGTACCCAACTACAGAGAGATTTATTATGCACAAATAGCATCTCCAATATCGAAAGTTGCCTGCTGCGGTATATACTTATCAATGCCCTCGGAGGAGATTTTTATACACATAAAATTGGTGCGGGATGAGACAGACTAAACAAAGTACCCAACTACAAAGAAATTCAACAGACTCAAACCATTTCCATATAAACCGAACATGACCTGAAAACCCCTTAACTACATTTATACAAATATTTCATTATAATAAGTTAATAACACACAATAACAATGTAAAGCGTATCCTTCATCTTCTGTAACATTTCAAGATCACAAAACAACTCGTTGCCACTTCTTTACTACTTTACACATGAAAGCATCAAAGTCACCTCTTCTCCTTAACCGACTCTATAGTATATACCGAATAACATACAATTAACTTACAATCCTAAAATTTCTTTAATTCAGTCTTTAACTAAATCAAAATATCTTATACATAGACCAAATTTATATTCATAGTTGAGAATAATTAAAATTCAAAAACCAGTTACAAAATGTTGAATTTATAGAGAATAAATTATGATTAGTTTATATCGAAACGCACCTGGAGCGTAGAAACTCAACATCCTGTTGGCATGGTACCTATAACACATTACATAACATAACATAACAAATCAAATAGACCACCACAAAATAAAAATATAGACAAATAGATAGATACAAATACTGTATGTATAATTGTATATAATTTGAAATGTACCAAGGGATAAAAGACGACTGATTATTCTCAGATTGTTTCACAATAATATTATCGGTGATCCTCTTATTAAGGTCTCTGAGAATCTCAGCTAAGGGTCTAGTAATGCATGAGTTGGAAATATCCATCGGAACAACATAATTCGCGTTCGGCACCTTAGGATCGCCGCCGATTGCACTCACACAAACCCTACCACTTCTTCTCATATTCAATTTTGTATCACCTCTGCGTGAATTGAATGTGATCGCCGCCGGAAAACGAGACGATTCCGTTGATGGAGTCAACATTGGGAGGGTGATGAAAGTGGTCGCCATTTTTTCCGGCGAGGGTGGTAATGGTGGTGGTTTGTTTGACTGGAATTGAAAATGAAATAAAATAAGAAGAAGAAAAAAGGTAGGTGGTTTGTGGGTAGGTAAGAGATTTAAATGTACATAACAAAAAAAGGTCCACGGTTTTGTATACTTTTCCACAAATAGAAATTGAATTTAATTTATGGTTAATTACATAAATCGTTCTAAATATGTTTTTAAATTATAATTTTTTTTTTAAAATTTAAAAAGTTACATAAAATATCCGTATTTAGAAACTAATTATCTTTTTTAATCCTAAGATTTGCTCCAATTATTGATTTCGTTCTTAAGGTTTGTTCTCATTAGAAATTAGGGACGAAAATCATAATTAATTTATAAACTTAAACTATATATGTGACATTTTAAACTTAGGACAAAATCCATAATTTTGGGTAAACCATAAAGACAATTTATGTAATTAACTCTTTATTTAACTATATTGCTGTTAATATTTAATGTTAGTGGAATAGAAATTACACCTTCATTTCTTTATTTAATATAGTTCCACTTATAATAAAAAAGATATAATAGTAAAGTATTTATTGATTATATTGTTAATTATGTTAATATATTAAAGACATCGGTTAATTTTAAATTTATTTTAAAAGTATTATTTTTCTGTTATATATCATCTTTTGCTTTAACAAAGCGAAATAAATATTTATATAATTATATTTATCATATATAAAATTAAAAATGAAATTAAAATTATGTAAAATAGTCATTTTCAAAAACTTATATATTATAAAATAAATATTTCAGTGCCACAAACTTTACCTAACCTACAAAAAAGATATTAAAATAATATATATTTAAACTATAATATTATATTATAACTAAATAACTAAATTAATAATTATATTATATTACAATATCCTCTATTACATGATAGTTTTATTCTTGTAAGCATTATCTTTATTATCATTCTTATTTGTTAATCTATTTATTGCCACTGTTATATATAGCCTATTAATATTTCCCAATTTATATATAACATTACAAAAGTACAAAATTAAAGGCAAAATAAATCCTCAATAATTTCATTTATTTAATGCTTATCCTTTTAGTATTAACTAGAAGGATACCGTGCGTTGCACGGGTTCGTCAATTTCGGCGTTAGTGTTAGGCAGTGTTCGTTCTTCGCTTTGTATTCGCTCTTCACCTTGTGTTCATCATTGGGCTTATTCCGTCGCATGCAAGGTGAGGCCATGGTTCGTGCCCGGGTATGGGATGAGGGTGTTTTTTTGGGTTTTTTTGGGCTTATTATTGTTGGGCTTCCACGTCTTTTTTATTTCTTACTTATCGTAACTTTTTTTTTACTTTAAATAATACTTTTACGACCTTCCATCTCATCAGGTCCGGATCAAGTCATTGATCGAAACGAGAAGAGGAGAGGATGTCGTTTATCCTACTCCGGATAAAACGACTCGAGTTTTTGTTTTTTTACTTTTTTATCGAAGTATAAATGTAGCTATTTGCTAAAACGATGCCGTTATTTATTATTAATCTGAGTAGATGTTCGTATTAGTTGAATCCAAATAAAATTCGGAGGGGTAGAAAGCGTAAAAGTATTATTTAAAGCTGAAGGGGGGAAAACGCAAAAACATATAAAGTGCAGACAGGAAAAGCTAAAAGTCGTTTAAAGTTTAGGGTGAAAAAGCGTTATATTTTTTAAAGTTGAGGGTGAAAAAGCGTTAAAGTTTTTAAAGTTGAGGGGGGGAAACCGCTAAGTCTTTAAAGTTTAGGGGGGAAAAACGCTAAGTCCTTAAAGTCTAGGGACTAAAAAGAAAAATTCCAAAACATTAAAATATAATAATTTGCACAATTAGCAATGCATATTCCAAAATTGATATAAGGAGTAATTAAGTATCTTTAATATTTAATAAATAAATAAAATGCTTTAAATGTCACATGACGAAGTAAGGTATTTGAATGGGTTATTTTCTTTGATTTCAGCCGTTACATCAGATTAATGATGTCATTTAAATAACAAATATTTAATAAACTTCAATATTACCTTATTTATTATAAATCATAACCCACCTTTCATATAAATATCGAATTTATTAATTATAAATGGAAAGTGAGTTATGATTCGATATAATTATTATAAATATGATAATATTGAAGTTCATTAAATACTTATAATTTAAATGTGCTGATTTTATTTGTCATCCCAGGACGATGAATATAAAAAAAAGGTATATACTCAAAATTATTTATGTTTGTTTCATGGAAAAAATTATAAGTTTTAGTTATATTTGTTTCAAAATTATAATAAATTTTTTAATATGGACAATTTGTATTCCTTTATGTAATTACTAAATTATTCCATTATACTTGCAAGATTAGATTATTCTACTATCAGTGTGCTATTTAAATAATTATGTTGGCCATTATACGGTATATAGTTGTACCAATACGGTTTGTTAGTATCCTTTTGATCTAAATTTACGTATCAACCTTCATATATAATTAGTACGGGCTCAAAGCTTAATGTTAGATATACATATTATATGTACTCTCCTTTGTATTTTCACTTGTTCCTCTATGAATTTTATTTGGTTGAACATTAGTCCTTTGAGTTAGTTAACAATTTTAGTTTGTAAGCATCTCCCATTAACAAACGCTTCTTACAAAACACATTCTATCTTTTGGCCTTTCTAAAGCACTTATAAAGTCGTTAAAAGTGGTTAAGCCATCAATTTTGGTCATTTCCCACAACTTTCGAAAGCGTTGGCAATCTTCTAAGCTAAATCAAAAATGGATAAGCAGAAAAGCAAATCCAAACATCCCAAGACTCCAAATACAATCATCTATAGTCGATTTAATAAGAAGATAGGTAAGTAACTATATAATGTATAAATTTTTATGAAAAAGATTATATTTTAGACACGTATAATGATAATATACATAAATGATAACAACCATTTCTTTTAAATAATCGTCTTTGCATTTATGGATAACAGCTATTTCGTACAACATTTTTATACGTACATCAATTTTTATTTATAGCTCCTAGATAGGGGTGTTCAAAAGGCATGGATCGGACCGAACCGGTAGAAAACCGGACTGGACCGAGACAAAGTAATCAAGAAACGGTGGACCGAGGATCGGACCGCTTTTTCCGGGTCATTTTCGGTCCGGTTTCTAGTCGGTTCTTTGGTTTTTCGGTTTCCCTCCACAAAGTCCACAACATAGTAATAAAAAAAGTTATCCAATTTAAGAAGGAAAAAAAAAGGTCATGCAAAGATTAAGAAAAAAGTAGGTTAAACGATAGGTGTCATAATCGTAATATCAAACGGAACCAATAAGCAACACAAAAAATAATTGTATCGAATTACAAATCATAAACGTAAATATGTAATAGGCATAGTAAAAAACTAAAACGCCAGATACGAATAGTAAAAACAAAAAACATAAATTGTTGTCATAGTATAATTTTATATCAAAAGAAGCAAAGTCCATATCTATACAAAAGTTATGTAGTTTTCGGTCCAAATCGATTGGACCGCCAGTTTAGACACGGACCGAACCAGAATTTTTTTTGCATATTTTTGAGAACCGAGAATCGGACCACCATAACCGGTTTAGTCTCAGTTCCGGTCCAAACTAGGTCGATATTCCGGTCTAATTCGGTTCTCGGTTTTTATGGTCACCCCTACTCCTAGAGCTATGGTTAGTAAACTCCTATTTTTATTTAGGATACTGGTAAAATAAATGTTTATATATATATATATATATATATATATATATATATATATATATATATATATATATATATATATATATATATATATATATATATATAGACCACTAGGGCTTGCCCAAGTGGTTATCACCTGTCACCTTTGTGTGGGAGGTCACGAGTTCGAAACTTAGTACTGGGGTGGGTGACCTCCCAAGAAGATTTTCTACCAATGCTTGTGGCTCTTTCAGCAGGGGTGTTTTAACGGGACCAAGACTTCGTGCAGGCTGGGTCGGTCGGTCACAAAAGTGACACGGGCTTGAGAGGGTCCGCCAATAAACCTCTTTATATATATATATATATATATATATATATATATATATATATATATATATATATATATATATATATATAGAGAGAGAGAGAGAGAGAGAGAGAGAGAGAGAGAGATAAGTGTCGTTGTTTGGCTTAAGTTTTAGGACTGTCTAATTATTATACTCTCAACTTGTCATGACCATATGTGAGTCACCTCGACCTGAAGGTTATGGATTCAAGTCTCGCCAAGGTTGCAAAAATCGAATTAATTGGACGATTAATCGTAAATCGCCAATTCGAGGATGAATTTAACCAAATCGCCAAATTAATCGGCCCTTTGATTAATCGCCAAAACTCGGAAAAATCGTACCGTTAAAAAACAATTGGTCAACGAAAGTCAACAAAAAAATCAATTAAAACCCAAAGCGATTTGATTTGTATCCGTTGTTGATTTAAGCAGCGATTTGCAGATTTTTTTTTTTTGATTTGTTCTTCGATTTGCTGGATTTATCAATGATATGTTTAATTTGGGATTGACGATGGGTTGTTTATAATATGGATGGTGGCAGTTAGTGGGTGGGGTGGGAGTCCATAGATAGTGGCATGTTGTTTAAGACTATGGGTTATTTATATAGTTTTTTTTTTTTTTTTTTTTTTTTTGTGCTTTATTTTGTTTGATATGTTTAACTTGTTTTTCTATTAGTTGTTAATATTAAAAGTTTGAACTATTTATGGTATTTGAAGTATTTTATTCATGTCACGTATATATTTGAAAATTTATACATAGAAAATGAGAAAACGATTAATCTCTAGTCCGTTTTTTACCGACTACGTTCGTCTAGCGTAATTTACAACATTGAGTCTCGCAGAGTACACAATTCTAAATATATATGAGGTGTAGTGTAGTCATTGCATTTTAAAAAGGGACAATGCTAACAAATGCCCCTGGGGCAATGACTAAGACTTCCTTTTTTAGTTTTATTCTTTAATTAATGCTCGTTTTCTATTTAAATGAAGAATCTCAATACTATTTAATTAAGTAATTCTTTTTAATAACTAAATTCCTAAAAATAAATTACTACTTTACATTGTATAATAATTCACCATAAAGAAATGTTGTCATGTTTGAATTCTCTCGGTCAAAAAGTCAGTAGACACACAAATATTAACCACACTAGGAAACTTTATTTATTTGATTCATATCAAATAGTAGAAAGAAAACAATCATTACAATAATAATAGATGGAAATTACGAAACATAAAAAGTTCAAAAACAAGTAATGGAAAAACATAATCTCTAGACTAAAGACCGTTGTCTAGCACTTCAAAGTAAATATAGGATTTAGTCCTATATCACTAGGTGAGCATTTCTTTCGTGGAACATTAGAGGAGCTAGTTTCCACAAGAGGCATATTCTCTTTATTGTGACATGTAGGTTTTGTATGACCACTTTCTTTGCATATAGAACATGTCTTACTTTTTTTATTCGCCAATTCTTTTCCACCTTTGAGACGTCTTTTTCTTGGTCGCCCTTTTGTTGTTGATTTCGGAGGACACAAAACATTAACTAATAACCAACCCATTACCGAACAAGACGTTACTTTGCATAAACAACAAAAGGGCGACCAACAAAAGGACACAAAACATCTCTACCGAACAAGACGTTAACTAATAACCAACCCATTACCGTAGAGAACATACCAGAAGAAGATGATGTTTTGTGTCCTCCGAAATCAACAACAAAAGGGCGACCAAGAAAAAGACGTCTCAAAGGTGGAAAAGAATTGGCGAATAAAAAAAGTAAGACATGTTCTATATGCAAAGAAAGTGGTCATACAAAACCTACATGTCACAATAAAGAGAATATGCCTCTTCTGGAAACTAGCTCCTCTAATGTTCCACGAAAGAAATGTTCACCTAGTGATATAGGACTAAATCCTATATTTACTTTGAAGTGCTAGACAACGGTCTTTAGTCTAGAGATTATGTTTTTCCATTACTTGTTTTTGGACTTTTTATGTTTCGTAATTTCCATCTATTATTATTGTAATGATTGTTTTCTTTCTACTATTTGATATGAATCAAATAAATAAAGTTTCCTAGTGTGGTTAATATTTGGGTGTCTACTGACTTTTTGACCGAGAGAATTCAAACATGACAACATTTCTTTATGGTGAATTATTATACAATGTAAAGTAGTAATTTATTTTTAGGGATTTAGTTATTAAAAAGAATTCCTTAATTAAATAGTATTGAGATTCTTCATTTAAATAGAAAATAAGCATTAATTAGAGAATAAAACTAAAAAAGGATGTCTTAGTCATTGCCCTAGGGGCATTTGTTAGCATTGTCTTTTAAAAAAAGGGAGAAAAAAAATTACAATATCAAGTAATTATATACCGACTAAATAGACTTTGATTTGTGAGGTATTAATGTGAATATTTATTTGGGACCAATAATATAATAAAGCGAACATTTAAATCGGATGGAAAAAATATCATCTTAAATAAGTGATGTACTAATATGCAAAATGAATAGGAAAACCCTTTTAAAACCCTAAACTTGCAAACTATAACCATAAACAAAAAGTGGTTACCGAAATGACGATGGTTCGGAACGAAGATAGCCGGAAATGGCAAATCAATGGTGGCAATCACGTCCATGAAGAGGTAATTAGTTGAATAAAATTTGTTTTGATTGCTTAGATACGTAAAATTTCCCACTTCATAATTGAATTAGTGATTGTATTTTCTTTTGTTACGTAGACTTTGTATACATTAATTTAGATTATTATAAAAAGTTTAATTGTACATATTTCAATCTAGAGTAAATTACACCGTTGGTCTCTATGTTTGTATCAGAATCACTACTTTGAGACTTTTTTTAAAATAATTATACCAAACGTCCCCATTGTTGTAATTTCGTTACGTCGTTGATCCTTTTTCAAACAAAAAGACTAAAGTGCCCTTATTTTTATTATTTTATTACTTTTTATTTGTATTTACATTATTAAATAACTAAAAAAGAATAAATTAATAGATTAATAAATTAAAAAAAAACACTATCCCCTCTCTCTTCTCCCTCCTACCTTCTGTGAATCTTTGCATCTTCTTCATATTTCTTTACAATCTTTATCTCTCTCCAAGATAAACACTCAACAAGCCATGTAAACAAATCTAAAAATTAAACTTAATCACAAAATATCAACCACGTGATGATGGATAATCTTTTTCGATTGGATTTCAGAACTGTTATACATAAGCACCAACTACCATTTTCGGACTCCACTAATTATTCGCGACTCGTTGGTATGTGTATGTGTGTGTTTTCCCCCTTTTTTTTTTATTGATTTTGGGTTTTGGTAATTCAATTTTGGATTTCGATTTCAGTTTTTGGGTTTCGTTAGTTCCAGATCTACATTTCGATTTTCGTGACCAATTGTAGATTTTCGTTTCATAGCTTTGTTGGTACATGGTGGTGGTTAGATGTGATAAAAGGGTGGTGTTGTGATTTGGTTTCAATTTGTGTTCTTGAATCCTAAAAGAAATCAATAAACCTTAGTAAGGAAGGATATGTGGCTAATAATAATTTTAGAGTTTCACTATTTAATTTAAGGTGATAGTCGGGAATATGTGAGGTTTGCGGGAAAAAATGGAGGTTGTCGAAAGGTACGGTACGAAGGCTTTTTAAAAATCTGGGATGGAGAAGGTTAGATTTTATTAATTATTTTTCTTTTTTTATTCATTTAAATAATATAAAACTAAATATAATAAAAGTAAATTTGAAGATAAGGGTATTTTAGTCAATTCAGTTGGCTCAATGACCATCGTTGTTATTAAATGCCAATATCAAGGACCATCAGTGTTATGTAATAACGATATTGGGGACGTTTGATGTAATTATTTAAAAAAAAAGCCTCAAACTAGTGATTTCGATACAAACATAGGGACCAACGGTGTAATTTACTCTTCCATCTATATACATACTCTATCTATAATGAGCGTATGATGTCAGGTAAATTTAGCTTGATCAATGGTTTTTAACAAATGTTTGGAAACAAAATCGAACCATACATTAGGCACATCCATAGACGCATGGCATCTGCTTGATCGATAAAATGTCCATAACATGGATAAACTCGTTATTTAGTTAACACTTATTGTAATCAACAATCATCAATAAAATCATTTGAAAGCTTATTAACTTCTACGTGATGATTATTGAAATCCATTAAATATATTAATTCGTTTAAAAATCTGATCCCAATAAATTCCTCTTCCTCTAATTAGTCAACTAATATTTTTAGTTATATATCGTGTGGGTAAACTATAGTTTTTTCACTTTTTCTAAATATGTTTTCTTACTGTTAGGTAAAAATAATTATCCTTTTTCAAAAATACCAAGAAACTAACTACTGTACTTCATTTCAAGTACATCTTCTCATATAACCAAAAGGGTTAAGGGTATGATTAGGAAATCAATAAAGGATGTTTGTTTGAGTTTATATAAAAGGTTTATGGTTTATTGTTATTTTGGGCTTATTACTATTTATTACGTTATAATAAACAATAATAAACCGATAAACAATTACATAAGCAAAGAAAAAGTGAAAAACAAATTTATAAAACATAAAACGAAAATATAAATAATCTATATAAGCAAAAACAAACACCCTAGACAATATCAAATCAAAAACCCCTTTTAAAACCCTATAACCAGAGCAACCAATATCATAATCAAACAAATACAGACTGAAAAGATGGCGGCGGTTGCGATGACGGAGATAGCCGGAAAAGGCAGATCAATGGTGTCTCTCCGGCCACTAAAATCCGGCGAAATCATTCTGAAAGACTCTCCGATCATCATCTACTCCGCTCTTCCATTTCATTCCGATAATGGCTACTGCTCTAATTGCTTCATTAGCATCTCACAACAATCACAAACAATCTCTTGTGGTAATTGTAAGTCTCGATTTTGCTCGATCAATTGTCAAACAAGTGCTTCCAATAGTTTTCATAATTCCTGGACATGCCAAACGGTAACTCGTGTGGGGAAATACTTTTCGGAGAATCGGTTGCCAATAGATGTTCAGGTGCAAGCGCGGTTTTTAATCGCTGCTTATAATCTCGCGTTTGTTGAGCAATCGAAGTTTCAGACATTGTTATCACTTCAAGGAGTGGAGTCGGATTTGGATCAGGATTGTAATTCGTATGCTGGTTTACTTCATTCGCTTATTTCGTATGGGGAATTAGGGTTTACGGTTGAGTTAGTTAGGGTGTTGTTAGCGAAAGATAAGTTAAACGCGTTTGGAATAATGGAACCGTTTTTGGAAGGAAGAGAGGAGAGGTCGGTTAGAGCGTATGGGATTTATCCGGTTGTGTCGTTTTTTAATCATGATTGTTTACCAAATGCTTGTAGGTTTGATTACATTGATGTTGCGGGATCAAGTGAGATTAGTATTAGGATGCTTCATGATGTGCAACAAGGAAGGGAGATTTGTTTGAGTTATTTTCCGGTGAATTTGAAATATTCCGAGAGGCAAAAGAGGTTAAAGGATGATTATGGTTTTGTTTGTGAGTGTGATAGGTGTAAAGTAGAGGCAAATTGGTCTGAGAGTGAAGAAGATGGAGTAGATATGAATGATGATGGTAATGGTAACGATGAAGAAGGTGAAGAAGAAACTATGGATGAGGATATTGGTGAAGAAATGGAAAATGAAGATGGTGGTGTGATGAAAGGTGACGATGAGTTTCCTCACGCGTATTTCTTTTTGAATTACATGTGTGAACGACAGAATTGTTGGGGAACATTGGCTCCGTTGCCGACGGATTCTGTTGTAATGGAGTGTAATGTTTGTGGTACTTTAAAAAAACTTGATCAGGTATGATGTTGTTGTAATATTTTTATGCCTTTGTGTGTTTTGTTATTTTTTAATAAACTAGTTGAATCGAAACAATTTGGGTGAGTTGGCTCTTCCCAATTTGATTAATTAGTTTGAGCATTTTATATACAGTTAGTTCGATTTGATTTGATGTATGTGTAGGTTGAACCCTTTAGTATAGGATCTTGCCCTCTTATCCAATTGTATGATCCCGTTTTTGCATAGACAAAACAAGTCCCATGTAACTTCTCAGTCTTGACAACTCGTTAATTGGTACTGTCTGTGTATTGTGGCACCGATGCAAGAAAAGAAAACCCACATCCTTTAACCCAACTTTCTGCTGTTTGATATCTGAACCCTGAATGCTATACTTCCATTGTTTGGCAGCCTTTTAATAACAAATTTAGAAACTGATGTTTGGACGGCTTTCATCAAATAAGTTTTCAATGTCTGTCTCTGCATAAGTCAAGCGTATAGAATTTTTTTTGTTTAATGTTGTACTTGGAACATATGTTTTGGGTAATTTCTGCAGATTAGTAATAAAGCTCAGTAAACGTACTGATTAATGAATATGGTATCAATTATCAAAATAAGATTTATAGTAAAGAATTTGTGTAAATTTACTCATTATTCCTTAGTAGGAAGGTTCAATTTCTCGGTAATTTTTGAATCTTTCGTCTAAAAGACCGTTAAAATAGGGTTGTCAGGCCAAGACTACTAAGATAATGTCCTAAGGCCCGCTTGGAAACTATGTCCTAAGAATAAACACAAGATAAAATTTGGAAAATGCTGACCATAGTCCATGGAACTATGTTTTAGGCGGTTAAAGTTCAAGTTATAAAACATGTACTCTGCATTTGGTTGACGGTTTATTGACAGTTGTTAGGCGGTTTCTTGATGGATGCACATGAATTCAAGTGTTGTTTCTCCGATTTTGTCAAAAAAATTGAGCAACTTTATTGGGCTAGCGTGTGGGAGGAAAGCGAAATTCTAAAATGAGACATTTTAAAAAAAAAAACCCTTCACGTTTCCTATGTTAATCTTCTTTATAGTATATTCACTTCAATATTTTTTTTTACCAAGTGTACTTTCATAAAACTTCTTAATTTTATAGGTATCTTAAACATGATTAAATATGGAATACAAGAATTTTTTCTTTTAGATTTGGATATCAGTTCGTGTACATTGTCTTTCTTAAACATATCAATGGACGATAAATGACAATATGTGATGGTTGGTTGATAACCTTTCACCACTATAATCAACACTATATCATGATATCATCGTTCTTTGTTGCGAACAAGAAGCGACTCTAAACAATTATAACAGCCAGTCGCAAACAACCGTTAACGTTGACAGGATATAACCCGGTTGGTTGTAGTATAGTAGTCTTAGAGTGGACTCAACCGTGTTTTGATGGTCTACGTGGTGGTGGTAGAATAGCGATTAACCTTCTCTTTTTTTAAACGTTTGCAAAGTTGCATCAACTAATGTTAATTTCAGTTTGAATTCCATTGACAATATATAAGTATGACAAGATTTAACAATCAGATAGGATCGATTAAAACACTCAATCAGTAAATTGTTTATCAAATTGAAATGCGTAATTTATCAATTTTGATTGAATCTAAAATCTAATTGAATTGAGAATTGATTAAAAGAAAGAGTTTGATATGATTTCATTGAGCATACGATTTGACGAGAAAAACCGTTACAAATGAATAACTCGGATAAGCGCAACAAATGTACTCTTTGAATGCAGGCTTGATTTTCACCCGACCTAAAAACTTAAACAAAAACACACTTTGAAGATTTCTTAGTTTTATCCATAATCTTCAATTTACCCAACAATCTCCCCCGTTGATGATGCTATGAATCTTCAAATCAAACAATCTTCAAAAACTTCACAATCAACAAACTAAATTCTGATTCTCCATGTTTGGCCTAACAGATTTCTGATTCAATAAATCAACAAACTCCTCCTTAAATGATTCTCCAAGATTAGCTTCTTAAACTTCTGACACTTGAATCTTTACTCAGACAGTGCACGTAACTTTAACCGATGTTCGAAAATCAAGCAAAAAAATAAATTTCTCGATATTTGATAAAACTCTTATTTTGTCAAATCGTGTTGACTGTGAAACCGCGGTGATGCAAAACTTCATTTTTTCTTGTTGTACTTTTTACTTTTTTTTAAAGAGCCTTACACCATCCGACTTAACTCAAATTCTTTACAAATCTTCAACTGGAACTCAAATTCTTTACAAATCTTCAACTGGAATGGCTTAAGCTGATTGAACTGGTGAATCACTAATTTAAGCTTATATTAGCATGCATGAGTAGATCCTTAGCTTCATGATCATAAGATTCAATCTACTCTTCAACAATCACAATTTCATTTTATTTCGGATGAACTGCTTCATCATCCGAATTAATACTTCATATCATCAAATCTCCAGCTCTCCAATCTTCATAAATTATTAACTCGTGGATAAACTTCATAATTCAATAACATCAAACTGATTACTACTTCAGCAATTCCTCCAAAATATATAGATAACATTCACAAACTCTTCAATGACTTTCTCAAATTTTCAATCATAACTTTTGTGATTCATCAAAACACCGATAAGTTGACTAAATTCAGCTCGAATCAAGTCAAATTGTTGAACCGAAATCAAATGAATTTAATTAATTGATTTATCCGGTTCTGATACCACTTGACAGGATTTAACAATCAAATAGGATCGATTAAAACACTCAATCAGTGAATTGTTTATCAAATTAAGATGCAAAATCTCTTAATTTGATTGAATCTAAAATCTAATTGAATTGAGATTTGATTAAAAGAAAGAGTTTGATATGATTTCATTGATAGAACAATTTGGCTGAAAAAGTCGTTACAATTGAATAACTCGGATAAGCACAACAAAGGTACTCTTCAAATGCAGACTTGATTTTCACCCGACCTAAAAACTTAATTAAAAACATACTTTAAAAATTTCTCAGCTTCATCCATAATCTTCAATTTACCCAACCAAGTATTTAGGTTATCTTATACCCAAATAATATCATGTTAAGTCTCGCATAATACCCGAGTAAATATACAATTTTCCATTACCTCAAGAAATTTATTTTTCTTATTTATAGATCACTAGCTTTTGTCATTTTTCATTAAAATCAATTTTCTTCTTTAAAACAAGAGTAAATTACATAGATCGTCCCTAAGGTTTATATGCAATTATGGATTTCGTCCCTAACTTTGAAAAGTTGCATGGATCGTCCCATTGTTCAAACTAATTACTCATTTCGTCCCTAATTTGGACGTCCGTTAATTTCTACTGTTAGCATTCCCTCACGTGTAAAACACGTGAGGGTATTTTAGTCATTTCGCATTCTCAAGTTACAACCTCTTTCTCTTTCTCTTTCTCTTTCATCCCAATTTCAAAACCCTACAAAAGTCCCCACATTTCAAGATCGCTGGAAAAGCTTAAATTATGAAGAAATTACGAAGCTTTTATATGCATTTAAAACACCCACATACAATTAAACGAAAATGGATCTACCCATTAGCTTTCGGGTCAACCATTTCTTTATTTCTACTATTTCTACTGACCCTAACTAACAACACCATCATCTCCGGCTACTACTCCTCCGGCTCCGGCGCCGGGGATTCCGTTTTCATCGAAGATAAACTTCATCCGATTGGAATCTCAGACACCCCTCGTGTGCCGAGGTTTGCTTATCTCATTTCGGGTTCGAATCATGACAGGGTGATGCTTCGAAGGACTTTACTCGCTTTGTATCACCCGAATAATCGGTATGTTGTTCATTTAGATGCTGAATCTGATGCGAATGAGCGGCGGCGCCAGTGGTGGTTTCAAGTTCGGGTTTTTCCAAAGTTTATGTTTGGGTAATTGGTGGCGACGGCAGTGGTGGTTAAGTTGGCGGAGATTTTGATGGTGGGATTTTTGTAGGGTTTTGAAATTGGGTAATGGAGATTTGGGTTGAAATTATTTTGGTGTTGGTGGTGGGATGAAAGAGAAAGAGAAAGAGGCTGTAACTTGAGAATGCGAAATGACTAAAATACCCTCACGTGTTTTACACGTGAGGGAAGACTAACGGTAGAAATTAACGGACGTCCAAATTAGGGACGAAATGAGTAATTAGTTTGAACAATGGGACGATCCATGCAACTTTTCAAAGTTAGGGACGAAATCCATAATTGCATATAAACCTTAGGAACGATCTATGTAATTTACTCTTAAAACAAAAATTTAACATTGGTGCCTCATTTATCACATTTCTTATATAAACACTACTACACTAGTAATCTTTTATTTGTAGCCCATATAGTTGGGCCGTCTATTTCACAACTTAAACATTTTGGTGGGGACAGACTAACTATGGCGCGAAATATTCCCGCCAAAAACTTGTGACCTAAAACCTAAAAGGGGCTAAATCCGGTGAAGTATTATCTCTCTCTCTCTCTCTCTCTCACACACAACACACACTGAACAAAAATGGCGGGAAAAAAGACCGGCGGATCAAAGCCTCCTACCACCGTCGGCGGTGAAAACCCACCGAACGAGCCAAATTCACAGAACGACAACGACAACGACAACCCTAACTCCAGTCAATTCGACGGCGTTCCACCATCCACACCAGATTCTCCCACAACAGGATTCAACACAGATCAGCTCCCGTTCAACAGCCGTACATCCGAAAACTACTCCGATTTCGATGACGATGAAGCTGAAGTTGATCCAAATATCATCCATGATGAAGCTGAAGATAACGAAGAAGAAGACGATGGCGAAGATCTATACAACGATAATTTCATAGAGTAAGTTAGTTATGAGTTGATTATTAATGTATCGAAAAGAGTTTAACGTATGTTAATTTCGTGATATAGTGATTACCGGAAAATGGATGAGAACGATCAGTACGAATCTGTTGGATTGAATGAATCGTATGAGGATTCGAGAGATTTGGATCAGATTATGGCGGACAGGAACGCTGCGGAAATGGAGCTTGATGCTAGAGATGGCGTTGGTTCGCAGCGAAAGCTTCCTCACTTACTTCATGATCAAGGTTGATTAATTGTTTACTTTGTTAATTTTGGCTTAATTTGACTTATCGAAAAAGTTTGGCAATTAGATATATAATATGTAGCTTAGTTTGACTAATTAAGCGTTTATCGTTACTTGTCACTAGACGCCCGAGCTTATTTGTTTGGTTGTAGGTGTTAGCTTACTCCCATAGTTGATTTCTGCTAAATTTCTAGTAGTATAGGCTGAGTAGTTAGAGATACTTATTTTTGTTACGCTATATTTATTTAATATGTTTTTAGAGTCGGTCTCTTGTTAGATGAGTTTGAAGATTGCTATAGGCACATAGTTAGATAAAATTGTTTTGCTCTGCCCATGGAAACTATATTCTTGATAAGATTTGTATTATTCTTTACATTTTGACGTACTGATAGTTTACCGTGTTTGTCTTGTTGGTTTCGGATTGAATGTTTAAAGTGTATATGACGATTTATGTATCAATATTGTTAAGTAGTGTTTTTATGTTTATGGTTACAGATACAGATGATGATAGCTACAGACCTTCAAAAAGAACTAGAGCTAATTTTAGGCCACCTGGTGGAGGTGGTAGTCCACCAAGCAGTCCAGCTTACGAAGGAGGTGGTGGTGGCGGAGGCAGGCGTGGAGGTGGTGGGGGAGGAGATGATCCACCTACTGATATTCCTACGACTGACCAGACAGATGATGATTTATATGACGTAAGGGTTTTATATTTTATTTCAAATTATGTACTTTACTCATCATGCATTATCGTATTGTTATATTGTTTATTTTTCTGAATGTTTCTTTGACATTTCTCTGTAGGAAGAGGATGATAATGATGAAGGTGAGTTTGAGATGTATCGTGTTCAGGGAACACTAAGGGAGTGGGTCACTAGAGATGAAGTGCGTCGCTTCATTGCTAAGAAGTTTAAGGAGTTCCTTCTTACTTATGAGAAGTCAGGTGAACGTGAACATCGAGACCTTGAATACCTAAGGCAAATAAATGAGATGGTGTCAGGTAAATAATCTTGTTTTTAGTTATGAGTTTTTGCAAACAGATGTCAGCCATGTGATTGTTATATTGAATATATTGATTGTATTTTGCAGTTAACAAGTGCAGTTTAGAGATCGATTACAAACAGTTTATTTATATCCACCCAAATATTGCCATCTGGCTGGCTGATGCACCACAATCTGTCCTTGAGGTTATGGAAGAAGTTGCTAATAAAGTCGTGTTTAATTTACATCCAAACTACAAAAGAATTCACCAAAAGATTTATGTCCGAGTGACCAATTTACCTGTTTATGATCAAATTCGCAACATAAGGTATGACCTTTTGGTTAGTCAGTAGTTGCTATAATCTTTTATTCAAATATCTTTTTGACAACAATATTTCATTTTTTTTTCAATCAGGCAGATCCATTTAAACACGATGATTCGTATTGGAGGAGTTGTGACCCGGCGATCAGGCGTTTTTCCTCAGTTGCAACAAGTGAAATATGATTGTAACAAATGTGGAGCGGTTTTGGGCCCCTTTTTCCAAAATTCATATTCAGAGGTGAAGGTTGGTTCTTGCCCAGAGTGCCAATCAAAGGGACCGTTCTCAGTCAATATTGAGCAGGTGACTATTACCGACTTTTTTTTTTGCTTTCTTGTAACATGGAAACAGAATGTATATATTGATACTCTTTTGTTGGCAGACTATATACAGAAATTATCAAAAGCTTACTCTGCAAGAGAGCCCTGGTATTGTTCCAGCCGGCAGATTGCCACGATACAAGGAAGTGATACTTTTGAATGATTTAATTGATTGCGCTCGCCCTGGTGAAGAGATTGTAATATTCTTCTCCTTCCCTCTATTGCTTAGGTTTTTGCTTTCATATCAATAAACACGTTTACTGACATTTTCTTGTTTTTTTTTTAAATTTTTTTTTAATTTTCAGGAGGTTACAGGCATTTACACAAATAACTTTGATTTGTCGTTGAATACGAAGAATGGATTTCCTGTCTTTGCTACAGTGATCGAAGCAAACCACGTAACAAAGAAACACGACTTGTTTTCAGCTTACAAACTCACCCAAGAGGACAAGGAAGAAATTGAAAAGCTGTCTAAAGATCCACGGATTGGAGAAAGAGTATGTTTTTGTATGCTTATTTCCGGAATGATTTCAGCCTTGATTTGGGCATGTATAATTTTGCTTTATTTTCTGTTACATGATATCTAATTTTGATGTGGATTATGTGGGAAAATGGCCAGATTGTCAAGTCGATTGCTCCATCAATCTACGGTCATGAGGACATAAAGACTGCAATAGCTCTTGCAATGTTTGGAGGTCAAGAGAAAAACGTGCAAGGAAAGCACAGGCTGCGTGGAGACATAAATGTGCTGCTGTTAGGTGATCCCGGGACTGCTAAATCCCAGTTTCTTAAGTAAGTGTTTTCTATTTCATTTCCCATAGTTAAATTATACTCGAATCAACACTAATTTTATAATGTTTTGGTGAACTTTCATTTGAAGATATGTTGAAAAGACCGGACAGAGAGCAGTTTACACCACTGGAAAAGGAGCTTCTGCTGTTGGACTTACTGCAGCAGTGCACAAGGACCCAGTTACAAGAGAGTGGACCCTTGAAGGCGGGGCCCTTGTTCTAGCCGATAGAGGGATTTGTCTAATTGACGAATTTGACAAAATGAATGATCAAGATAGGTAATGAAAGATGCTTCATTTAGTGCTGTCAGTTTAATCTCTTTGTAGTTGAAGTTAATTAAATGTCTGAATACGCTTTTAACTTTTGCTAGGGTGAGTATACATGAAGCAATGGAACAACAAAGTATCAGTATATCTAAAGCTGGAATTGTAACTTCTCTTCAAGCTCGATGCTCTGTAATTGCTGCTGCAAATCCAATTGGTGGAAGGTCGGTAAACATTGCGTTTTTAAATTGTTAATCTTTTTTAATTTCACTCATCTGCCCCATATGTATCTAATATTTGGTCATCTTTGCAGATACGATTCTTCTAAAAACTTTTCACAAAATGTTGAACTGACAGATCCTATCGTCTCACGATTTGACGTTCTCTGTGTTGTGAAGGTTATATTTCTATCTCGATTTGACGTTCTCTGTCTTTTATGTGTTGTAGTCTTGTGGTTAACATTGATGAAAAATGGTTTAATGCAGGATGTGGTGGATCCGATATTGGATGAGATGCTTGCAACGTTTGTGGTGGATAGTCATTTCAAATCCAAAGCAAAAGGTTCTAACTTGGATGATAAGTCCAACAACAATTCTCAAGAAGATATGGAATCCTCTGGCATGATGGTTGATCCTGAGGTACTATATAACATGTTTATTCCTAATGGCCAATATCTTTTTAAGTTGAATGTTTTCATAACTGATAAAAATGTATTTCTTATTTAGATACTTCCTCAAGACATGCTAAAGAAGTACATTACGTATGCCAAGTTAAACGTATTTCCAAGGTTGCACGATGCTGATTTAGACAAACTTACGCAAGTCTATGCTGAATTAAGAAGAGAATCATCGGTGAGTTTATAGAACTAATTAATGCTTTAGTTAATTAAATATATATTTCATACTAATTGAGTGTTACGTATATATAGCATGGACAAGGAGTTCCAATAGCAGTCAGACACATAGAATCAATGATACGAATGTCTGAAGCTCACGCTAGAATGCACCTTAGGCAACACGTCACACAGGAAGACGTTGACATGGCAATTCGTGTCTTGCTTGACTCCTTTATATCCACCCAAAAATTCGGAGTGCAGAAGGCTCTACAGAAGGTAAAACTGGTCTCTTCAATTTTGGCAAATAAAATATGAACATTCAAGGCGTAAATATTTATTATTTGATGTTGTTGTGCAGAGCTTTAAAAAGTACATGACGTTCAAGAGGGATTACAACTCGTTTGTGTTGAATGTTCTGAATCAACTAGTGAAAGAGGCGTTGCACTTTGAAGAGATAGTATCCGGGTCTAACAGGAACGTTACACATGTTGAGGTAAAGGTGGAGGAGTTGCAAAGCAAGGTAAGCTTAGCTGTTTCCTTTTGTTTTATATGTAATATATACGAGAACGAGTTGCAGTTGCATGAGCTAATGGTTGTTTGCTGTAATATGTTTGCAGGTGTTGGATTATGGAATTTCAGATCTGAATGCATTCTTTAATAGCGTGGAATTTGGTAACGGAAAATTTGAATTGGATGAAGAAACTGGCGTGATAAGGCATAACCTTGTAAGATGATTAATGTGTGTGGTTCGTTAAAATTATGCGGTTTCTTAAACTTATGTTAAGTCTGACATTGGAAGAAACAGTTAGCTTTGCTGAATACTGATAACATTACTAAAGCTTATGAGAATTTTTGTTTGAGTCTAATAGTAGGTGTTCTTTTATGTTGCATCAGATTTCATTTATATATTATAGTTTGAGTCTTCAAGACAATGTAACTAAACATACAAACTTACAAAAAGAGATTCCAGTTTACCACCATGTATTTTATATAAAAAATTTCAAGTTTAAAAACATTTTTTTGACAAAATAATATAAACTTTATCTAATTTGATTTCGAAACTGAAACTTAACGTAGATTGGTAATTAAAGTTATAGATTAACGTTTTAACTATTTAAATAGATTTTTTGTTATTAATATGAATATGAATGATACCATGTTAAAATATTTTTTTAATAACTATTAAAAATGTATTTTAGTACCCTAAATTAAATGCAACAAATTATATTAGATAGAGATACTAAGAAAATCTTGGATGATACATCGGACCATTACAAAAGCAAATACAACTCTAAATGGAACCGAACTTCAAACAATGGACCATAAACATAAACCACACGACCACCCATGAAGCACAAGTTATTTGGATCACATACCTTGAAACATATCCCTCGAAACACAAGTCATACATACCACGACCCTTGAAACATGAACCTCGAACCACAAGTTATATCGACCACGACCCTTGAAACATGAACCTCAAACTACAAGTTATAACAACCATGAACCTTGAAATATGTCTCTCGAACCAACAAAACTATAACCACGACCCACAAACTATAGGAGTAGATCATATAACGCAACCCTTGAACCATTTGATCATTAACACGAAGCCATAACCCGTGACACTATCGATCATTAAACCTAGCAAACGCATAAAACCATTCCTAAACTACATAACAACGAAATATAGTAGACACTTGACCACGAAACTCCCACCTCGAAAAACTATGAAATCAAAGCCAAATGCTTTGAGGACACCAAGTGCTCCCCCGCAAAAACTCACTTGACCTTGGTCACGAGGACTTTGAGAGAAACGGGTCACGGTTCAGGGTAATCTGATCCCACTCGTTGGTCTAAGGCGCTGAGACATGGGCGGTCTTCGGACCACATTGTCTGGAGCTGATAGGTGATAGCGATGCCAGTTGGTACCAAAAGTACACTAGATTAGGGAGTCATCGCCAAAATTCTCCTTTTAAAAGAGAGAGGTCATTCTTATTTTGTTAATATTTCATGGTACTTATACTTTTTAAGTTGTTGTTTTTTCAGTCTTTATTTCCTTTGGATCATTGCACTTGGTAAGTGTAGCGGAACTAATACATTGTCGTTTTTTGAAAATAACCATGCAATTTTACAACCTAGAGTCAACGGCTATCTCAATCTAATGCATCTAATGATAACTTTAGCAGTCAAATAGTTGTACTATGCTCTAAATGTAACAAAAATGTTATACTAACGTTTGGGAATCATCTAATTTTCAGCTTCTGATTGATTCAAGTCTTAAACTTCTTCGGATAATTTGATACTGCAAGAGAACTTTATGACAACCCAATACTAACTTTCATGTACTTTGCGTACGTTTTCTCCAAATTGCTACGACATTGCGAGACTCCATACCTGGAATTTAAAATTCATGTTTCTCGTTACTTAACAATTAAAATCTAATACAACGCAATTTCTAGAAAACGTTTCCTCGTTAAATTCTATAAAATCTTTTTTGTGATTGAAGACGAAATCAAAAATTACCTTTAATCATGAGAAACATGAATTTTAAATTCCAGGTATGGAGTCTCGCAATGTCGTAGCAATTTGCCGAGAGGATAAGCATACAGAAGAGTTTTGCACTGACGAAGATTGTACTAGTATGTGCCTGGATATCCATCCAGTTCATTGTAGTGGAGTTTGCATAGGTAGTCAGCTTTGTCAATGTCTTTATCAATGTCCAGTAAACAGTAATAAGTTATTGTAACAAAATTCAATCAATTATTGAGACAACCATGAATTTTGACATGATGATTAGTGTAGTGTTGCTGCTAAATTTGTCTACTTTTGACATATACTTATATACATAAAGGTGTGATTAAGGTTCATGAACAAGTCATTAGTTACATGATTTACATTCTATTGCTTATTTAATAAATATTTGATGTTCTTTAAATGTACATTAATATTAATAATAATATTGCCATACGTATAAAATTGTCAAGATTAAGTGAATTTAATTATCACTTTTATAATATTATTATATTTTATTTTCTTTAGATTATGTAAGTAGTCATTTTTTGGTCAACTTACATATGACAATTTTAAGTACTTATCCATAAAAGTGAGTAGACCGTAACATTTGTTCTTTAAGATTTTTTAATTTGTCAATAATTTTTTTTTCTTTTTTGAATTTCTGTCTTGAACTTGTTATTATTTTCTTTTTGTCTCTTCGTCAACTTACAGTCATCTTTACCGTTAAATGTTAACTAAAAGGACCAAAAATGCATTTTAAATTTCTTTTATTTATTTTAATTAAGAGTAAATTGCAATTTTAGTCCCTCATGGCTAGCCAATTCGCCGATTTCGTCATTAAATTTTGTTTTTCATTTTTCGGTCCCGAAGATGTTAATTTTCATTTTTTGTCCTTCCGTCTAACTTCTGTTAGTTTTTTTTTCGTTAAATCACAACTGAATGATTGAAATGACCAAACTACCTTTTTCATTTATTTTCTATTTTTTTGTATCATCCTCTATCCTAACTTCTTCTCCAAATCAAACCTAATTCACTAAACACCTACCATTCAACCAAAACCCCCAAATCCTCCACCATCATGAACAACAACATCATCATCATCGTTTAATTCACAAAAAAAACTTAATGAACAACAAACAACAACAAAATCCCCAAAAAATAACAACAACATCATCCCCAAAATCTAAAAACTTTAATTCAAACAACAACGTCATCAACAACATTTAATTCAACAACATCATCCCCAAATTCTCCACCATCATGAACAACAAACAACAACAAAATCCTTAAAATCTAAAAACTTTTCAAATATGAAATAAATTCATTACAAATTAAATCAAATTCAACCAAATTAAAAATCAAATTCATAAACTCAACATTTTTGGATATCCGAAATTTCGGATATCCGAAATTTCGGATTGGATTTTCGGATTCGGATTTTCGGATACAAATATTTTAAACACCCCTACATTTACATATAAAATATAAAAACTAAAATATATATACATATATATATATATATATATATATATATATATATATATATATATATATATATATATATATATATATATATATATATATATATATATATATATATATTTTCGGATTTTCGGATAATCGGATATCCGAAATTTCGAAATATCACTATCCGAATCCGAATCCGAAAAACCGGATATCCGAAATTTCGGATAATTTCGGATCGAATTTTCGGATATTCTGATTCGGATTTTCGGATACGGGTATTTTGAACACCCCTAGTTACATAATTTTTTCCATCAAATAACGGACAAAGAATCAACAAAACACCCATTATAATACTTGTTTTGTTTTTTGTTAATGTTTTCCCGTTTTGGTTTATTTTTTAGTAGGTTTAATAAAATTTCAGGATAGTAGTATAAATTATGAAAATAGTGGCATACACAATATGTATGCCAAGCATAAGATAGATAAAAACAACATAATAATTGAAGGAAAACTTATCCTTCAAGTTAGTTTTATGATAAAAGATCAAGTTAAGGTGTATCTTTCAGGAACATACACCGTAAGTACACATATAGTCAAGAATCAGACCGTAAGTATTACTTCCACAAGCAAGTTTCCATACTCCACGTCTCAACAGCTTATAGAAGTGGCGTTCAAGCTAGAGGCAACAAATTTACAAGATGAGTAGATAAGAGTGTTCCGGGAGAGATTGGCCTATAAAGAAGTATTCATAAAAATCTGGGCCGACTTCAATTTTAAGATAGATTTAGGTGGACTTTTAGTTTTCCAAACTCGAATAAACATGTATTTATGACATGTACCATTCTGTACAAAGTTGACCCCTCTTATGGGAAAGATTTTGAAAACTGTAAAATTAACAGTGATAAATAGTTAATTTTCTTATTGTCAGTTTATATAATTTGTACCTTAATTATGAAGAGAACTGTAATTTGAATATGTTCATTTTTTTGCTTTTTATTATCTTGAAACAAATTTATTTCGAATGACATTTACATATTATTTTTGTATGTAATAAGTTATAGCCCAAAATGAACTTAATATAAATATAAATGTAGTTCATTAATAGTTTATATAATGTTGTGGTGGTATTGAAGTAGTAACTGAGATACGATCTAAATTATAAAATTTTACAAATATATATTAATGTTCAAGCACGAGTTTGCCACCAAAGAAAAGTATTATTCATAGAAAAAGTAAAGATGTGGGTAATCGTAAAATAACCATTTTACAAAGTTAGAAACCTTACCCAACCATCCCTACCCCTATCTGTTTAATCTAATAAATGGGAGTTAGATCAGATGTCATGTAGCTGATCGTGTTATCTTCTTAGATTGTCCACATAGATAATCTTTTAAAATGATAATGTCATGGCTTAGGTGTCATTTTCTTAGTTTTTTCAACTTTTTAAAAATTATCAATGCATCTCATTTGATTTTAAAAAAAAAGATAGCGTTTCTTGAGATGATTCATGGGTGTCTGTAATTGGATTACCGACTTCGTAGCCAATGGTTGTTAAAAAAATTTGAATCGGCTCCATTTTCAAGAATTTCGATCTTTGTTCTTCCACCTCTCTCTAAATTCAAATTATATTCAAAAAAATTGTTCAATCTGAATCATCTTTATTTTTCCGATCCGAGTGATACGGTCACCGATAGTGGTGCAAAAATATTCAAGGAATTGATTCTTTGAATCTCAATCATTTTTAGGGTTTTGTTATTGAATTTTGTTGTTATTGTTGCTATAATATAACGGTATTTACTCGAAACAATCCTTTTAGTTAATCTTCTTTTGGTACTCTTAGCATTAGGTTTATCTATGTGACGTATTTTAATAGAATGTATAAAATGTTAAGTGACTGACACGCTAAAATTGTTATGGTATCAATAACGGAGAGCCTAAAGTTGCGTTTAGTTGGCAGAAAATTTTCCAAATTTTCACTCTCCATTTTTATTTCAAATGAACGGTGTTTTCATTTCCTAGAAAACAAATTATGAAATGTGTTTAGATAATAAAAAGTTATTTTAATAAGGGAAATTTGAAAGTTTTGGTTTCCATTAAAAAGTGATTTTAATAAGGGAAATTGTAGTATTAAAAGTGAAAATTGAACTTTTGGTTTTCATTAAAAAGTTATTTTTTATTTATTTTTTTATTGTTAAGTGGTAAATTTTCCCCAACTAAATACTTCCTAAGGCTTTTAATAGAAAAGTCATAAATTATACTCATTAAACTAGACTGGATTATAGACAAGTCCAATATTTTACATGCAGTTTTAGCTATTTCTTTGATGTGTATTTCAACATGAGAAAATTGAATGCAATAAAATTTAAATGCATCAAGATCGATTGGTTAGGTAACGGGTTTAGGGTTGGGTTGACTTGTTGTTGCTATGTTGATGTCTTCATTATAAAAATGTTTAATGATTTATGTTTTGTTAAAAAGGAATTGTTACAACAATTGTCTCAATCTTTAAATAAAAGGACTAGGAGGTTGAATGGTTATAATTAGACTTTATGGGGGTTTCAATCCATTTGACTCATTCACTTTCTTGCTAATTTATCTGTTCTTTTTATGATTAAACACCACTAGGATCGACCCATTTAGATGTTTGTGTTTCAGTTAAAGAAGCTTGGATTTCTTATCCTTACGGTAGGTTTTTTCATGAAGTTGATTATGAAGTGTTACATAATTTGATAAGTTAACATTGAAGGGACTACCAAAGTGAGTTGTGTTTGCAACGAAAGCCATTTTGAGATTTAGTGAGATCTGATTATGCTTATTGATGCTGATAGAGGCTTTGTGTTTTACTTATTTAGGTATATTGATTAGTTTTTGGGGTGTTTGTATGTTGAATACAAGAGCAATTTTTGATGTATGCTATCAAGTACTTTTGGAACTTTTATTGTTTTTAAAGGGTTGTCTGGTGTTGTGTTTTGAGTTGCTAATAATCGGTTTTTATGTTTGGTTGCAAGTATCCTATGGATGAAGAAACAATTGACAATGGTAAAAACAACCATCTACACTTTTAGCATATTTTGTGTTTCTTTTTCTGTTTTATATCGTGGTTATATGATTTTAGATGTGTTGAGTAAAGGTTATGAACATGTATCGATTTCGTTTGTAAATACAGAGTATAGATTCTAGAGATAGATTATAGAAGCCGACGATTGAGGAAATGTACTCAAAGTTTAACATAAAGAGGAGGAATGATGAAAAAACTAACAATTAATTATAATCACAGTAACTATTAATATTTGGTTTGAAGACAATGAATATATTTGTTCCTTATCTTTTGTTTATGGAAAAACTCAAGCCATCTCCTTGAACTTAAATCTAAAAGTGAATTTGGTAGAAACATCAATTTTGGTATGTTACTTTCATTAGAGTTAATAGAATAGAATAATCTTATGGATATTATATAACTTTTTTGTTTTTTAGGTTAGTTTTGGTTTAGCTTAACACCTCCTCTTTTTGTTTATTATACTAAGATTTAGTCCATATTTTTAAATTTTAAATATAATTAGTATTTTATCTTTTACTAACTATCGGAAACCACGTTAAACAATTAAATTCACATTTCATAATTTATAATTCTACTATTTTTTTCTCGATTTTACATAATTTTCTTAAACAATTTCTTGTGTAACACGGGCACTAAGCTAGTACTACTATATATATTAGGGAAGTGATTTGTTCACAACAAATTTTAGCCATTTACAACAAGTTTATATAAATAGACTACTTTACTGTCACACCCCGCATAAATGGCGGAACCGAGGTGTGCAGTGTATACGGTATCAGAGATTCAAAGGTTACATCAAACATAAATAAACCATACATCATCAGCATAGATAAAGAGTTTGGAATACAATACGTTATTACAGTCATCCGAATAATATCAAAATATGGCTACAGAGTTTGGGATACTAAGGAATTCAATAAAACAAAATAAACTCCATGCAAAAGATCCACGTAGCCAATCAAAGCATATCATCATAAAGAGTAACCTCAAATCCCTGAAAAGCGTTAAAATACGACGTCAACATAAAGTTGGTGAATTATTCGCAATAGTTAATAAAAACATAATAGGATAAGAGTTTCAATACGTTTTGACCCAAAAGTTGAAGATAAGTCATTTGAAAATGATGTTTCAAAATATACGTGAGGTTTACAAAACCTTTTGATAAAATACTCATACTTATACCATAAAATACCATAATCATTTCATAAAATACCATACTCATTTCATAAAATATCATAATCATACCATAAAATAAATACCATACTGGATAGAATATTAGCTCTAGGAACATACGATACACCTGAACCTCAACAATACTGGCAACTAACCCCACCTAGTGTCTCAAACTAGGTTGTCCTCGATAACAATAAACGGTCATAACATTACTAACACGGACAAGGCGCATCCATCATCCATCGTGTTAGAAATGAGGGTTTGTTAGACCCATATAGCGCTATATATACAACCGGCGGCTAAAAGCTAACAGGTGTGTATACGGGGCCTTGTACTACCACAAAGGCGGTACAAGTTTGGGTGAGATCATCTAAAGCATTCATATCCAAAATACATACCATAATACATACTCATAATACATAATATACCATAAAAATACATTTATTTAACGCTAATCATGCCCAAAAATGTAAAAGGGTAAAAAGGGCAGCGAATAACTCACTGTATAGCAAAGCAATCCAAATCACGATATGTCGGGAAATACTATAATACCGTCAAGCTCCCACGTCTAAGTGCCCTAAACATCACGTAAATAAACATGTCTAAGTATCTCTAAGTCTAGTGGATTATGCCTTAACGATTAACGTTTTATACGGGTTTACAAACGTTTCGGAAAGTCTAGCAATGAGTTACGTGACAAACAAGCCTCTTACGTGCACTACAAGTCACGTAAGGGACTAATTACGTGTTCTAGCAAGTTACGGGACAAGAATTACGTGTTTAACAAGCAATTACGTGATTAGGACTACTTTCGTGAACAATTACGGAACTTAGGGACTAGATATGTAAAATAAGCAAGAGTTACGTGAATCATAAGCCAATTACGTGACCAAGAAGGATAATTACGTGATCAAGAAGGATAATTACGTGATCAAGACCTTACTTACGTGCGTAACAAGGCAAATACGTATTTAGGACTAATTTCGTGAACAATTCTGGAATTCAGGGGCTAATTACGTAAAATAAGTCATAGTTACGTGATTATGACCTTAGTTACGTGATTATGAGCCTTAGTTACGTGAATGGCATCAGTTACGTGATTTGGGGGTCAGTTACTTGATCAGTTACGTGCACGTAACACAGTTACGTGACGTAACTGAGTTTTTACGAAAAATAGCATTCGGGATTCGATTTCTGAGTGTTTTAGGCATCTAAATGATCCCATATTGGAACCCTATGTCCAGAATATGATTAGGAACAATAATCTTAAATAAAATTCGAGTTTTGACGGTGAAAAGTGGTATTTTCGGGTTTGAATCAAAATAACAAAGTTTAAAACTAAAACCGAGAAATACTTACCCGATCGTAACGAAATTCGGAGGATAGATAGAGATGATGATGGTGAACAATAATCTGGTCTCGGATTTGGATATCAACGGTCGGATCGCCGGAAAATGTAGAGAGAAGGAGGAGGGTTTATGTGTGTGTGTTGTGTGTGTTTTTAGAGAGAGAGTGAGTAGGTGAAAATGATACAAAATGACAAAAATTCTGGTCTAGATAAGACAAAGAAAGTTGGTGGATCCATTTAGGACCATTTTTGTAATAAAATCTAGAAAGGACTAAAATTGTAATAGAATTTCTCCCGTAGGACTAGTTTTGTAATAGGATTTCCGAAAGGACTAAAAATGAAATACTTTTTAAACGTTAATCTTAATCGTATAATTAAGGCATAATTCCCCTAAACTTGTCATAAGAGCATACTAGACTTATACCAAAGGCACTTAAGACTACACGTTCCCGACATAAAGATCCGAATCACATAAATACAAATACGATACTTAATAAATACGAGAAATACGAATACAATACTCATAAAATACGAATACGATAAAACATAAAAGGAATACAATAGGGTCAAAACACAAACATAATTAAATAAAACGGATACGAGACGATAGAATTATACCTAGAAATTCGCGAATGTCACATTTACCCCTTTTATTAATTTTAATATTTAACCCTTATATAATTATAAATAATCATTTAATTTTAACATTTATGGTTCACATTCTTCTTGTGTAGTACAATGGTCATAAACCATTTTACACGTTATGGACTTTCTCATTATAAATTTATGTTGATAGTATTCTAAAGATCCTCATAGTTTAATACTCTAATACTTCCACTGTTAAATTTGAATATTTTGAATAATTAATTGCAGATTGAAACTGGAAAAAAACATCGAAAATTTTCTAAACTAAAAATGAAAAAAACCTGTATATTGACAGATAAAAACAAGACATGTAACATTTGATCAAACACTAAACCAAAAAAAAAGAAAGAATTCTATTAAATTTTGAATGTTGCACCAATTCTTAAATTAAACATTCAAAAATAAATTCCGATAAAATGTTTATATTAAAGTGGATGCTTTAAAACTTTAAAATAAAAACAAGTCTATGTTTGAAACTAGAAGGTCTAAAATAGTTATCATTAACATTTAATCTAAAAAATAATTATAAAATCTCTTGAAACTATCAAGTTGTTCAAATCACTATGTTTTATTGGTTTGAATGAAGTTTTGGGTGTAAAATTATGGAAATTTAGATTTAAAGACGTGAACAAATCGCATTATAATATTGGTGTAGGATGCGACTGTTAATGTTGGTCCTACAACTTGAAAAATTAAAGAATTAAAGGAACATGGGATATTTTGTAAAATGAAGTAAGAATAGGAGGGCTAAATGGTGAAATTTTATAAAAGGTAATGTGGGGTAATAATGTAATATAATATATAATTGTTGTGAATGGGCGAAAATTGTTATGAATAAATCACTAACCTATATATTAAATTTGATATTCTATTTTAGTAAATCTCAAAATTTTAAATTTCAACAATTAATAATAACAGGAATCTTTTACTCTCAAATTAATAATGGGCAAAATTCATATTCATAGTTCTCCTCATTTTTCATAATCGTTGAATAACCTATATAATAAATTTTGAAATTAGCGAAAAAATTAACTACTATGCATATGATAGATAAGGGAAAATGCACCAGATGACCATTGTACTACACAAAAATACCCGTCTAGGTCATTCTACAAAATTTATGTCTATTTACATCACTATACCACATTTGACCGTTTAAATTATAACCTTAACTTTTTGAAACCGTTTAAATAAATCATTTTGGTGACCTGAAACCATTTGGTAACCGCCACGTCACCCTTTTCTCTAACTTTATATTTTGAACGTTATAAACAACAAATTAGGGTTTATGAATTGGGATTTTTGCAGAGCTTCAATTGGGGAAGATGGATTTACGAGTTTGTAATTGTGGAGTGAATGCTAGATGCTGGACGTCGTGGACATCTATCAATCCAGGAAGACGATTTCTAGGTTGTCCAAACTATCTTGTAAGTCCCAAATTTTCTTCTGTTTTTGTTCATCTCGATTTTCTTCTGTTTTTGTTCATCGTGGATATTTCTTTAATAGGATCCAACAAAAAATTGCAACTTTTTTAAATGGTTTGATCCGGAGCTACCAAACAGATGGTATAATGCAAGGATGTTTGAATTGTACTCGAAGGTGAAGTCGTTGGAAGCTGATTTAGAGATGGTGAAAAAACAAGATGCAAATCGATTGTTTTATATAAGATTGTTGTTTGTTGTAGGATTTGTAACACTTTGTTTTCTATTTCTATTGTAATGGTTATATGTAACACTATGTTTTCTGTTTTTCTATTTCTATGGCAATGACCAATTTTTCCCATTTGGCTGTTTACAAAACCAACCAAATTACCAACCTAAAGACAACCAAAACAACCAAAACAACCTAAACAAAACCAACCAATTTTTCCCATTTGGCTGTTTACTGCATAAGTTACCAAAAGACAACCAAAACAACCTAAACAAAACCAACCAAATTTACTGCATTTACAAAAGAGGCATAAATTACCATAACTTACCAAAAGAGCCAACATAAAGTGGCATAATTTACATACAGTGGCATAAAGTTACCAAAAGACAACCAAATTAACAAGTTCCTACTACATCATGCTAATCAGACATACTACCTTAACAGCCAACATAAAGTTACCAAAAGACAACATTCTTAAGTTCCATACTACATCATGCTAATCAGACTACATTCCTAATCAATTGATATACAATCATCAGCAGTTAAACCAGGACCTGGTTTCAATGGCTTCTTGAAATGAGCAATCTTGATCCTTTTTGAAGGTGGCCTCCTCTTCACCTGCAACTTCACCTTTTGCTTCCTTTGCTTGGGAGTGACATTGACTGCAGCTTCACTACATCCCTCACTTTCTTGAGTTGCCAAAGGAGGCTGAGACACTGGAATTTCCTCAGTACTTCCCTCACTTTCTTGAGTTGCCAAAGGAGGCTGAGACACTGGTTTATTGACTTCCAATTCAGTATTTCCCTCATCTTCTTGAACCTCATCTTCAGACACTGGTGGTGGCCTCTTCAGAAGCCTTTTGAACCTCCTCTTAGGAGTGACAACTGGTATTTGCTCAGCTTCTTAAGTTGCCAAAGGAGGCCGAGACACTGGAATTTCCTCAGGTTGTTGATCTTTGTAGTGATGCAGAATGACATTCACATCTTGACCAGCCTCTAGTATGCAGTCTTCTACAGTTATCCCTGGTGGCCAAGCATACCTTGGAAGTCCATCCTTGTTCTACAACACACAGATTAAATTGTTATATATATAAAAAGAACAATAAAAAGAACAATAAAGAGTACTTACCCCTAACATTGGCTCACCATCAATAGGATCCCAGGATACGCCATAACCAATTGGTTTAATACCACCTGGATATGCACTACCATCTAAAGCATCTCCTGGCCCTATCTTTCTAACCACCTTCCCATTAATTGTAATCTCTTCTTCCACATCTGTGAATAATCTCCTTCTAACACTTTGTTCATTAAGGGATTCTTCCCTCTCTTCTGTACTTCCCTCTTGTTCATTAAGGGATTCTTCTTCCACATTCTCTTCCCTTTGTTCAATCCTAACAGCCTTGCCACCACCTCTAACAGCCTTGCCACCACCTCTAACAGCCTTGCCACCACCCCTAACAGCTTTACCACCACCCCTAACAGCTTTGCCACCACCCCTAACAGTCCTACCACCACCCCTAACAGCTTTGCCACCACCTCTATCCCCTCTACCACCACCCCTAACAGCCTTACCACCACCTCTATCACCCCTAACAGCCTTACCACCACCTCTACCACCCCTAACAGCCTTGCTACCACCTCTACCACCCCTAACAGCCTTGCTACCACCTCTATCACCCCTAACAGCCTTGCTACCACCTCTAACAGCTTCACCATCACCTCTAACAGCTTCACCATCACCATCTCTAACCACTGTGCAAGTGGCCCTATTGTGTCCCTCTTCCCCACAATTTTTACAATGCATTACCCTCCCAATCCTTCTAACCTTAGTCTTATCTTGATTACCACCCTCAAAGGCATCTCTCCTTCTTTTGTGTTTGGGTCTACCAGACATTCTTCTAGCAATGGGGGGTAATGGTTTTTGGTTATTAGATGGTGGCCATTGTTCAATACCATTTAAGGGATTTATGAAATGGTTATATGTAGCTACAAACATGGGTTTTTTGAAGTAATGTGACACATAATGGTCTGGATTCTTGTGTAAATGAAAGATAACTGCATACCCATGTTCACAAGGAATACCTGACAACTGCCATAATCTACAACTACAGGTCCACTTAGCTTCACTACTCTAAATGCAGTATAACCATTCCTTACCTCAAACAAGCTGTTTCCACATGGAAAAACCTCCCAGTGCCTACACATTAAAAGAAATATTAGCCAAAAAACATTTAAATAGAGATAAATTTAATGGGAAAATCATACCTATGCAAGTCCTGAATCTTTGCAATCTTCTTCCTAATGCTTGGGCAAATTTCATGACTCCATGATTCATGAGTATCTCTCATCTTCTGCATCCTTACCATCATATACAATCTGATATCCTCCAGCATGTTTATAATTGGTTTCCTTCTAGCATCCACTATAACAGAGTTGAAGCATTCACTTATTCCATTTTCCACTGCATCACATGCCCTATCTGTAGTAAAAAAAGCCTTGCTCCAGCTACTTGGTTGCCTTTCCCTTAGATGTTTTTCTGCTTCTTTGCTTGTCCTTTTCAAGTCCTCCATATATCTCTCAAATCTAGCAGGGAAGGTGGCCTTTGATGCTTTCCAGAATATGTTTCTAAACAAGACTCCTGTAAACTTCTTTCTGAAGTTTGCATAGATGTGCCTTGCACACTGTCTATGTTCTGCTAAAGGTATGACCTCCTTGGCTGCTTCCAAAATACCCTAAAAATGAAGCATAACAAAGTTAATTGACATAAAATTACATTAAGAACTGATAAATATCATTACCTTGTGTTGATCTGAGATGATATTTAGACCTTCACCATAGTTTAACTCCAAATCTGCCACTAAACATTCCATAAACCATTTCCAGTTCTCTTTGTTCTCAATGCTCACAACTGCCCAAGCCACTGGAAACATCTGGTTATTCCCATCTCTTCCTACAGCTGCAAGCAACTCTCCTTTGCATATAGTTTTCAAAAAACACCCATCAATCCCTAAAACCTTCCTACATCCTGCCAACCAACCATCTTTCAGTCCCTTAAAACAAACATAAAAGCTTTTAAAGTAATTTTTCCCATCTGGCATTGGTTCAACACTCATTAAGCAAGTACTTCCTGGGTTAGATGTAATGATCTCTTCTGCATAGGACCACAACTGTCCATAATGATCTTCTAAACAAGTCTCATATTGTTCCAAAGCTTTGATCTTCCCCCTTCTAGCCTGACCAAAAGTCACTCTACACTTATACTTCTTCAACATAGCTTCCTGTATCTCCTTAACTTTGATATTAGGTCTTGCCATGATTTTTTTAGCATAGTTCCTAGCTATCCAGTTGCAAGTAATCAAGCTTCCAAAGTCATAACTCTTTGAACATCTATGCTCATCTTGTAAACTCTTTATCTGAAAGGACTTTTCCTTCTGCATCCAAGATGCCCACAGTCTAAAAGTGCATTTGGGACCATCACCTACATTTTTACTACATTTAGCTAAAAGCCTCTTACCATCATTAACTGTGTAATACCATTGGTATCCATTAGCAAGAGCATAGAAAGCCAAACACCTTTTCAATTGCTGTGGATTCTCATACATTTCACCTAATTGTGGTCTCATGTACTTCCATTTAATGCTAGGATCATGCACTGGCCCTCCCAATCCATCCTTTTCATCTGCTCCATGTTCACTTTCAACACAACCTTCCCTCTCAAACCATTTTTCAGTATCTAAACCACCATAAATCTTAGACAAAAATGTTTTATCAAACATTTTAACTGCTTTCTTCTTAGGTTTAGGCATACTAATTTTGCTACTCCTAACTTCAAAAACCTCATCCTCACCTTCTGAAAGGTGATCTATAGATGCAGTGTCACTCTCATCCGACGAGTACATATCATACATATCTTCTTCCTCATCTTCATTATCACTATCTACTTCAACATTATCTACCCTATCAGTTACACCACCATTTCCATCCTTAATCAGTTCCCTAGTTATCTCACACTCAGAGTGGCCAATGTAAACCTCAATCAAACCTCCATTGTCTTCAGCATATTTTATAAAACTAACTATATCATTATCAGAATTCAAATGCCTCAATCCAGACTCTAAATCTTTACCAGGAACAAGGAAAAAGATAAAATTGCATAATGCAGATGATGATTCTTCTAAAAAAGATTTAAACTTACTGAAATTCATGGAATGTATGTCCACATCCTTCAAAACGGTTAGCATATCGTACTCATAACTAAAAGGATCTTTTTCAAACCTACCACCACGATGAAAGTTGATCGTTATCATACTTGCATGCTCCACGATTTCCAATTTGATAGTTGATCGATGATTTAGGGTTCCAGGAAGACGATTAGGATTAGGGTTTAATAAAAAATTAAAGTGAGGATCCCAATTGGATTTGGTATTATAAAAATGAAAGAGAGAGAGAGAATTAGTGGGGAGTGACGTCACCGGTTTCTGACCGGTTGTTTGAAAAAAAGTCGTTTATTTAAATGGTCAAATGTAGTATAGTGATGTAAATAGACATAAATTTTGTACAATGACCTACACGGATATTTTTGTGTAGTACAATGGTCATAAACCATTTTACACGTTATGGACTTTCTCATTATAAATTTATGTTGATAGTATTCTAAAGATCCTCATAGTTTAATACTCTAATACTTCCACTGTTAAATTTGAATATTTTAAATAATTAATTGCAGATTGAAACTGGAAAAAAACATCGAAAATTTTCTAAACTAAAAATGAAAAAAAAACTATATATTGACAGATAAAAACAAGACATGTAACATTTGATCAAACACTAACCCAAAAAAAAAAAAAGAATTCTATCAAATTTTGAATGTTGCACCAATTCTTAAATTAAACATTCAAAAATAAATTCCGATAAAATGTTTATATTAAAGTGGATGCTTTAAAACTTTAAAATAAAATTAAGTCTATGTTTGAAACTAGAAGGTCTAAAATAGTTATCATTAACATTTAATCTAAAAAATAATTATAAAATCTCTTGAAACTATCAAGTTGTTCAAATCACTATGTTTTATTGGTTTGAATGAAGTTTTGGGTGTAAAATTATGGAAATTTAGATTTAAAGACGTGAACAAATCGCATTATAATATTGGTGTAGGATGCGACTGTTAATGTTGGTTCTACAACTTGAAAAATTAAAGAATTAAAGGAACATGGGATATTTTGTAACATGAAGTAAGAATAGGAGGGCTAAATGGTGAAATTTTATAAAAGGTAATGTGGGGTAATAATGTAATATAATATATAATTGTTGTGAATGGGCGAAAATTGTTATGAATAAATCACTAACCTATATATTAAATTTGATATTCTATTTTAGTAAATCTCAAAATTTTAAATTTCAACAATTAATAATAACAGGAATCTTTTACTCTCAAATTAATAATGGGCAAAATTCATATTCATAGTTCTCCTCATTTTTCATAATCGTTGAATAACCTATATAATAAATTTTGAAATTAGCGAAAAAATTAACAACTATGCATATGATAGATAATGTGTAAGTGTACCTTTCGTCTCTTTCATATGGCATTAGATACAATTAATTAGTTTTGTAAGTGTAGTAATTATAGAAACCTACATATAATGTTTTCTTCTACTATCATAAAAAATAAAAAGTAAAATTTTGTTAAAAACAAACTAAGAATAAAATACAACAAAACCGAACTGAAACACCCTCGATACACATTAGATGGGCAACATAACCCACCATAATAGGAAAATAAAAACTCAAAGACATCGCAAAAAGATCACAAAACCTTCCGGGAAATACAAAGGTGCAAGCAACCCCGACGAAGACCAATATCAACCAAACTAAAACCACAACACTCATGAACCATTAACCAAAACAACTAACTTTAATTGTTACACACATGATGTGCATCATCGAACCATTGCCTTTAACCGCTTGAACCTTTTATCCTTCCAAATATTCATTTGTAGCTCAGGGATTCGCTTAACTGCCGAAATGCTTATAGACATTTTCTCTCAAAAAATCGATTGTTCCTATTCTTTCACATGAAATACCCACATATCCAACTGAATTCCTGCCATATATACTTAATCTTATTGAAACTCAAAGACATCTCAATTAGGGGTGTGCATTGTTCGGTTCGGTTATAGACTAAAACCACCGCCATAACTAAAGTTCAAGTTAATTGACAATGTTAATTGTTCGATTATGATTAATCAGTTTTGTTAATCTAATAATGGGTTCATCTTTATTTGGTTACCATTAACCACTGGATAATCATTTCAAATTACAATGATAGAAAGACACTCAAAAGGCTTAAAGTTAAACGGAAAAATAACACAAATAAGAGGTAGATAAAACTCAATCTTAAGATATCTTCTAGAAAAGACAACGGTGGTTTCCAACCAGGCTACCTTCACTATTGTTAAAACATTTGGATCCGTTTGGTTAATACAGTCTGGTTTAGATATTTTCATAGCATAACCGAAATCTTCGATTAATTAAAATTCCATAATTGAACCATCAAATATATGAATGGGTGGGTGAATATGGTTTGATTAAATCCGTTAACTAGGTTATTGGTTGGTTAAATCAGTTTTATACACACCCTTAATCCGAAATATCTAAAGTGGTACACATTAATCGGACCAAATTTCCATCACTGAAACACCTTTTCCCACATTACCTAACACTAGTCGTGTCGAAAAAAACTGAAACCGAAACCGAAAAAGACCGAAAACCGAAACCGGTTTGTATTTAGCTTAGAACGTGTCGTGTAGTATGGATGTATTTAGATCGAGTTGTAAAGTCCTGTTGCACTTTTGTAACAGTTACACTACGTAACAACAGTTACGTCAGTGTAACTATCAGTTACGCTTCTTTTTTTTTATTAAATATTCCAAACCGGTTTTTTAACCGGTTTTTGGAACCGAACCGGTTTGGACCCGATATGAAACCGGTTTAGTAGGTTTGAGTTTTCACCATCGAAAAACCGATCCAACCCGAACCGGTTTGGATGGTTTGACCAAAAACCGGTTCGGTTTTCAAACCCGTTTCGGTTTCCGGTCAAACCCGGTTTTGACACCCCTACCTAACACTGTTACATAAAACCAAACCATGGTCTACTTATTCCACAACATTTTGACAACAACGACATAAAATGGATCCAAATTGAGTCTTCTTTTCTCAAGCTCAATCATAATCAGACTTTATCTTTTTAAGGCTTTATCATTACTAGATTCTATCTTTCAAGGCTTTACACACAAACATAAAAACTTTCTTTGGGGATAACTTGTTTCACACCTCTACTCTTGTGTCTTGCCATTAAGTATAAGCGCCAAATCATTAATCTTCGATGAAAGCTCTTTGATCAAGAATTATCCATCTTTATTCATATTCCATCACCATTTAATTTTTAAATATGTAAATTGAACATACGTTAATCTAAAAACTAGAATAAATTCGAAAGAGTAAATTGCATATACCTTTTCTATACTTTTATTTAATTTTATTGTCTCTAAAATTAGTATCTGATAAAAATCACCGTTAACTAATTACACATTTTATATCTAAAAATAAATGTCCTCATGTCCAATAGAGTTTAAAAAGTAAAAACGTAATTAGTCCATAATTTCTAACTCCAACCACTCCATTAATGTTACTAGCTTAGAACCCGTGTGATACACGGAACTTTTATAAAAATTTGACTTGAAAAAAATGTCACGCAATTACTGTTATAAAAAAAAATGTTTATATATTTACTTTTTATAATGTTATGATTGTTTAATGAGATTTAGCAAAAAAATATATAATAAGTTAAAATATAACCATCCAAAAGAGGTTCATATGTGACAATCATGCAATATAAATAGAAGTATGAGCCAACTACTTAAATGTCAAATTCAATAACAATATGTGCAGTTACGAACATCATCCAAACTTACATAATTAACAAACTATGATTGCATAAATACTCTAATACATAATATACAAGTTGGTTACAACATACATAGAATTTAGGCCATTTATAAATAGTTTCACCAAGTTGCAATCAAAAGTAACCTCAAACTTTTGAACCTATGGTTATACCATATACCTTCGTTCAAAAGTTATAGCTTATCCCTGTTGATTACAAATTGATTGGAAAAATAACTGTTTCTGCAATTAGAACATGTAATGAACACATGAACTACACCCTTGAAAACAACCTTGTTTCATGAACTTGAGATGGATCAGATATTGAGATGTGACTGCTGATATGCTTGACCAAGAGAGCTTGAAACCTTTCCCTCGATCCCACTATAGAATCTAATGCATCAAAGTTGTATCTTTCCATTAACTCCATGGGCATCGACCCATTAAACTACATCTTTGTAAAATTAAAAAACAGATGATAAAAAAATAAGCCTACCGAACCGATTAAGACAAGCTACCCAAACTTACACGAGCCATCAGTTTGCCACCTCCAAAGACAAGTTACTGTGAAAATTTTGGCATAGTGAATCATCACCACATTAGATTTAATTAGTACAAAACAAATGAAATAACCACTTAATGAAAATCTACATTCGCTCACCTTGACTATTAATCAAGGTGAGCGAATGTAGCATTTTCATAATTTTGTGATCGTATTTGACCCATTAAATATCAATTACAAATTTAATAATTTTGAAAAGAAAAATGTGTTGTGGGTCAACCCCGCATGATCCAACCTAATTCAACTTGAACAAAATAACTATGTGTTTTACTTTTAACCCATTAGCCACCCCCACCAATTTTGCCACTTGTACATGAAACATGAAAGTGATGAAATTAGTCTACTTGGGTAGGCTGATATGTATCTCGGAAAGAAGCAGTTAGTACAAGGTGAATAAGAACAATTACAAATATGCAAGAAAGATGTTTATATATCCCATCACTTGTTTATTATGATTTGTACATACCGAGGGGTTCTGTCGATCAATGTCAAAACTATTAATGGCGCAGTTTTCAGCCAGAAGTTCAGTAGGCTTTTCACCTATATAAATGAACATCCAAATTAACTTAGTCTAAACCAAAAAGTACTCCGCCTTGCAGGTAAGAAATATAAATCAAAATCATCAAATCGCTTTCTTTCATGGAAAAAAATTATTGGATATTCTTATAGATTCCAGCCGCAAACCGAAAGCCAAAGGAAAAAGAAGACTAAAAATGTGCGTACCTTGTTTAATTACAGCGAGAATCCCATCTTCGGAGCAAATCATAGCAGGCAAGACTCGTTCGGATGATATATTAGCACGATTTGAAGCACTCATAAAAGTGTCATATTGAACCTCCCATACATCACTTTCAGATATACAAGGTGTTGACTCACCCGTATCAGTTCCTGAAAGAAGTATTGCTTCTCGTGGCCTGCGAAGATCCCATGCAAATACAGTTCCATAAGAGCCTCCTGCCTTCAAATTATTATAAATATAAATTATATAGAGATTTGTCAGTACTCGGTAGAATCTAGAATGATAAAGGGAACTGTAGGAGGAATAACATACATACAGCAACATAGAGATATGACTAACAACAGTATACGTATACTAATAAGATAAAGTCGGTCAATTGTTTGTGATGAAAACATGAAACATCTAGATACTTACGATAATACCTGATTCCACTGTATGCCTGTCATAAACATCTACACAACAAATATGATTGGATACTAATGATAACTTTATTCTCTATCAAACAATTATTTTTTAAGAGTTAGGACAGACATGAATATGTGTCGGTTTCCTACATCAAGAGTCACAGACATATCTAACTATATCAGAGAAGGCTGATTTGAATTCAAATGCCCAATCTTTGATGCCATCTTTGTTGAAATTGGCTCGGGTAGCATTTGTGACTAATAACATAAAAAGGATCAGATATCACTGCAATGTTGTTTCCTCTAATAGTCTATTTTTATCATTTTAAAGATTCAAGATATATGCAAGCATAAGCAATTACCATTATCAAAATACAACAGAAGAGAATTTGACAGTTGATAATGGCATACTCACCAGACATGTGTGTTTTCGTGATGGATGAATATCAATAGAATGGATAATCCCAGAATTAGCTCCTTGAGACCTGCAATACCCTTATACAGTTATAAACTAAAAGAAAAATATAACTAAACAAAATATAAATCAACTAAGCTTCCTTACGAACAAGGAACGTGAGAAATATGGAGATTAATGTTGAACTCTCTATCCTCTTTGTTATAAACTTAGTAAGCTTAAGGGAAAACGGTAGTATATTATATTAGAGAACGAAGCTAAAGTTGGAATACAGTAAACTTCTTTGTGAATTTACAAAGTCCAGCATACACTATATAAGATCTACTATTTTCACCTGGTTTTTCTGGGTCTTAGATCCGTAAATGTTCAACTCTATCTATCTAAGAGAATTCTTGCTTAATAGTCAAAAACTACTTTCTTTAATTGTTTAATAGCCGTATGAAAAGGGAGAAAACCTAAAGCCAAAAGACTTGCCTTGTTTAATCAAATGGATAAAATATAATAATTCGTGTAAGGAAGGTAGTCAAATAGGTTGAACCCTTCAAAAGTTTCGGGAAATTGTTTTCATGCATAAGGTCTTCCAAACAATTGAACTAAAAAATATGTGCACTATTGAAATCCCATATTACTAATCAGAGTAAATACACTAACTAAAGTGTTCCACATTAACATGACACTATTTGACCACTACCCAACCACCTGACCCATCCATTTTCTCACCTATATTATACAGCTTCTAATACACATTAGCTATGAAAAAACTTCGGATTGGAAAACAACACTACATACTGCTCAAAATTAATTAATTAGCATGCTTGTTTATCCATTTTGTAATGAGTTTGGGACTGCATATCATGTTATAACAACTGTTATACTCCCCGTAGGCAATGGATCAAAAGAGCCAAAACCCAATATTCTGGTATACAACTTCCTAATTAATTCCCACCTGATACCTTCATCAAATGAACATATTAGAACAGTGGATGGAATGCAGATATGATCAAAAAGAAATAAGCGAAAATAAAATAACCCTTATTTATAGAGGAAATTAGGAATCATAACTGGGAATCACATCTCCTTTCAATCAGTTGGCAAAAACGAAAACTATTAAAATCAAAATCAATGAATACATAAATCCAATAGACGAAGATGTAACTTTATATACCATAGAATATGAACCTGGTGATTAGGCAAAGCTACACACATCAATCCCTCCAATCCAAACCCTAAAAAGAAAAAAAGAAAAAAAAAAATAGTAACGATCCAGCCATATACATAAAATCATATAACGAACTTGTTAAAATAAAATAGAATGTATTTGGTGAATAGAAGAGGGGGTGATCGAAGATGAAGATGAAAGGGGCTGGTGTAGCACGTCGTTGAGCTTGCCATGTACACCATTACTAATGAGTTTGCACTCCTATGTGAAGTCGATGGAAGAGGATTGAAGAAGATGAAGCCCAATGATTTGAAAATACAGAATATTCAAATTTCTTAAAGCGTACCAAAGAAGACGGTGGGTTTTCAAGAAAAACACCGTTCACTATTCACTCCATCTTTTTCCAAGAGTATTCATTTTTTTACAAGAGTATTCAACCAATTAGATTTAATGGATTTTTATTATAATTTTTTGAGTTAATTACATAATTGGTCCCTGTGTTTGTTCCAAAACAACGGGTCCAGTCCCTGGGTCACAATTCGTTCGGGTCCAGTCCCTGGAGCCTATCTTTGGTTGCACGTTTGGTCCCTCTTCCTAACGTTCGTTTATTTTGGTCGTTAAGTGAGTCACGTGCTTCTCACGTGAGGGGTATTATAGACATTCTCTTTTTTTACAGGGACCTGTTATGTAATTAACTCAAAATAGTATTAACCACCTCCAAATTGACATATAACCGAAATGAATTGTAAATACTACCTGATGTTTACCACATTGTTTACAGGTAGAGCAAGGAACATAAGTAACAGTACTCCCCGTGTCAACGATTAAAGCAAATCGTTGCGGTGGCGATCCAATCCACAGTCTAGTAGTATAATACCTACAAACACACATATCAATTTTAATAACGAAATTATTAAGGTTTAAAAAAAATAGATCTACATTCATCACCCGTTGAGAAGGAGATCATCATGTAAAGCCATACGCGCGTTTGGGCGAGGAGTATCGGAATTCTGGAGATGACGGCGTGATAACGCGTCGCCGGAGATCCGTGATGAGTTTGCCGGTGACGGAAAAAGAGGTAAAAACATTGTGTGGCGGTTGTTGTTACCGGCAGACGGTGGCCGGAGAATGATGTCATCTTCAAAAGCCGAAACACACCAAATGGATAAGATCAAAAGGAGGAGGGTGAATCGTGACATGATGAAATGAAATGGATTTGTGACAAGAAGAAGGGTGGTCGGAGAATTATTATTTTACAAATAGAAAAACAATAAATTAAAATATAAAATTTCTAAAGTACATAACAGGTCCCTGTAAAAAAAGAGAATGTCTATAATACCCCTCACGTGAGAAGCACGTGACTCACTTAACGACCAAAATAAACGAACGTTAGGAAGAGGGACCAAACGTGCAACCAAAGATAGGCTCCAGGGACTGGACCCGAACGAATTGTGACCCAAGGACTGGACCCGTTGTTTTGGAACAAACATAGGGACCAATTATATAATTAACTCTAATTTTTTTGAAATTAAATAGAATTTAATTAAAAAGTCTAATAAAATTACAATTAAGCTTGATGACATCATCATACTAAATCTTATTCTATGTGGATAGTTTAAAATAATGACACGTCAGCATTAGAGCATTATGACATCAATCTAATCTCCCATTTATTAGATAAGTAAGATTATCCATAGACTATAGAGCCAGAAAAATTGGGCCATTAGTAAACTCATTTAAAGCCCAAAAGAAGAGTCCATTTTATCAACATTTATCTCGCCGGCAAATCATTTGAATCTTAAAATGAACGGTGGTCGGAAGTTAGGGTTACTACTAACGGCGGCGGTGGTCGGCACACTACTTTTAGTCCTAAAATTCAAAGGATCATGGGACAAGGAATCAATTGTCGAATTTTTCCAACATATGACTGGTCGGTTAGGTAATTGGGCGATTCCGGTGTATGTAGCGATTCATACGATATCGCTGTCGTTATGTCTGCCGTATGCTGTGTTCTTTGAGGCTGGTGCTTCCTTGTTGTTTGGTTTCTTTCCTGCTTTGCTTTGTGTTTTTTCTGCTAAGGTCTTAGGTGCTTCGCTTTCGTTTTGGATCGGAAGGTAATTAAATGTTTATGTTTGTTTTAGTTTAGTCAAATTACATCTAAATGTTTTAATTGAGATTAATTGCTAGTGAATTTGAGTTAAGATTTTGCTGCCTGAAATGAATTTAGTCATACGAACTGTTTCGAATTCAGTATGTGTGTGTAGTTGTTGTACTGTCTTAAGATAACAACAGTAGAAATACAACGTTTACGTCCTCGGAGATTTTATTCTTTTTGTAATAGAAATGAGTGATAAGTTTGAGCGGAAATGGTAATCTTTTGTTAAACTAATTATATGTCTTTTTCGTGTAACTGATGAATAAGTTGTAATGAGATACCTAAAAACGATATGCTTCGTATAACGGAAGATCAAGATCAAGGTTAGGAATTATGACCAAACTCAAGCATATTTAATGTGAATAATGAATCCCCCCACGACCATTTTTTAAGATCGTAACTTACTAGAGAGTGATCTGTAAGATAAAGAGATCTTTACAAGGGATACGCAAGACTTTGAATGGCATAGTCAAGTTATAGAAGGATAAAAAGTGCTACTAACACACCAAATACTAATTACCGATACTTTGAAATGCCAAAATTCTCTCAGACTCTCAGTAATCTTCTTGCGATTTAAAAAGGATTTTGTGAGTTAAGTTGTATATGGTCATGCTTCTAGTTATAAAGTAAAGAACTTTTAGTATGTTGAAGAGTTGTAACATAAAGTAAAGAACTTAGTTACATATCTTTTGTAGCATTATGTTTTAACATAAGTTGGGCATAGTTTCTTTAAATATTTTGTAACTCTTTCGAGGTTTTAGTATATTAGAGAGTTGTAAGTGAGTGGATAACCAGATAAGTACTTATACCTATTTGAAAATTTTGTGGATGTAGCAATTTTTCGGAGAAGGGGAAAATTGGCATCCTTTCAGGTTCACTTGACATCCACCGACATTAATTCTAGTTTTTATATTTTTGATAATTAAGGTTTTGACATTTGCTGGTTAGGCTGAATCAAACATTCATTTCTTTTGTGGTCCTTCGAGTCCGGTCTTTGACTCTTTTCTTAGCCTCATCGAGTTCTTTGTTCAACTTAAAGTACATTGAAACAGTTGCATGTGAATGTATGTATCAATAATTAAATACTTCTTTTATTTGGGCTTTTCATTTGTATCTATAAACACATATACATGTGTGCATCTATAAAACACCCGCATATTACAACTCAATTAGTCCATGATTTGTCTTTATTGCGCCTGTCTTATGTTACTTTCCTGAAGTCTTGTCGATCTCCATTACTAGAAGGATCTTACACAGAGTAATCTTGGAAAGCATACCACATATCATGACTCCCTAGGAGTTTGAGACATGTTAAGCGGCTTTGCTGTCTGTGTAGATGAGTTTGCCTAGAGATGGTAGGATGGGTACCTGGTCAAAACGGGTTTGGGGTGAAATCATTTTAAGTACGGGTTAAATTGGACCGGGCACTAACCCTTTTGTCAATCTTAAATATCTTTCTACTCATGTAAATCATTTAACATTGGTATAGTACACAAGATATTAAGATAGTTCATTACATTTATGTTAAAAATTGGTATAGGACATGAATCCTCGTATGCTTTTATCGCTAACAAGAAAGCACACAAAGATTTTTTGTTAGAATCTCTTTTTAAACCTGGAGGTACAAAATGGGGGTTGGGTAATGGGGCACTTTTTTTATCCATTTGAAGAAAAAAAATTGCAAAAAATGTTTATAAACCTGCATAATTACAAAATATAATCTAGCTTTCTTATTAGTAAAAGCTGAGGTTATAGTACTTTTGAACACAAATCAGATAAATTACAACCGTTCCACCAATTTGATCCGTTTACTTTTTAGTTGAATCATTTACCCCTTTGGGGATATAACATAATTGGCGTTAACTCCTTTATATGTCAATGGGTCAAAATTGTCGCCTCTATTCAAACCCAACCAGTTGGGGATGTTGTTTCTACATGGTATAATGATATTTACCATATTTATTAACAGTTATAATACCTTAGCTTAGGCTGCACACCGACTTGATAATAAATGTGTCTTTCTTGTTTTGATTCCGATGATTGATTATGGTATTTTTCAGGCTTCTTTTCAGGAATTCTAGTTCGGCAACACAATGGGCACATGGAAATAAATACTTCCATGTGCTCTCAAGAGGAGTTGAGCGAGACGGTTGGAAATTTGTTCTTCTTGCCCGTTTCTCTCCAATACCTTCATATGTCATCAATTACGCGTTGGCTGCCACAAACGTCCGATTTTTAAAGGATTTTTTCATGCCAACTGTCTTAGGCTGTCTTCCAATGATCTTACAAAACACATCCATCGGTAGCCTTGCTGGTGCAGCTGTAGCTTCCTCAACCGGAAGCCAATCAAACAAGTCAAAAATCTGGTCATACGCATTTCCAATGATGGGAATTTTATCAAGTATTATCATCTCCTTAAGAATCAAAAAGTACTCTTCCAGTATCTCAATCGATAAGCCAGTTGAGAAGACCCAATGACTAGTTTAAAATATGTATTATGTAATTTCTAGATGTTGTAACCGGGCGGGTAGAGTAATGTACTAATGTAATATGTACCGATAAAATCGACATCAAATTTACTTTCTTTTTTTCTTTCAGGTAGGTGTCAATTAACAAATCAAATAATTATAAAAATATTTTGTAATCAAAAAGGGTTAGAAAGATAAGAGGTGTCGGCAAGCACGAGAAGAAGTTAAATATGTAAGATTTGATTGGAGATTCCTAGACAGACAATATCATGTTACATGGGTTGGGTGCGTTGAATCTTGGAATAAACAAAATTGTTTTTGGCGGGAAAGTGAGAGCGAAAAATGTATATTTAGAATGTGACCGAAATAACCAAATTAGGTTGTCTCTTTAATAAGAAAGTCATAGGTGGCTAGGTTTTGTAAAAGCTCATATTGTGAACCTAAAAGAGCAATAAAGTGTTGATATAATTCCATTTTTGTTTTTAGGATGAAAATAGTTTGTTAAATGTCTCCATGTAAATATAGTGCAAAGAATTTAAGGGCTAAACGGAATATGGACCCAAACTCACCCCAATTAAAGTCGGTTTTCTCTCTTCAGAAAACAAATTCACGTTACTCAGAAAATAAGACTTACCATGCACTCATCGCGACCACTTTTAACCCAAACTAACCCCCAACTCACCTTACATTTTTCATTTAAATACTATTATTTATAAACTAAAAAAAAAAAAATATTTACGTAAATGTAAACGTACGAAAAAAAAATTGTTAACGAAATTTAAAACTTTTATTCAAACGTTAAAAACGATACATAGAGAAATTAAAAACTTAAACGAACATAAATAAGTTAAAACGTAAACGATACATAGATAAACGTAAACTAAAAATGGTTTGAAGAAAGTATGAAAGGTTTAGATATTGTATGAATTTGAAAGATATTTGTTTAAAAATGGTTGAGTTATTGGGTATTTATAGGTAAAAAGTGGGGTTTAAAAATGTTTTTTTTATTTTTAAACACAAAATAACGGATCAAAAAAATGTGGGCTCCACCAAATTACAACTCACCTCATGTGAGTAACTCACCATATGCACCCAACAAAACACCCAAACTCACCTCCCTCGTGGCAACTCACCTCGGTGAGTTTTATTGAGGAAATAACACTCACGCACGAGTGGTAAATGGTAAACTTACCGAGGTGAGTTTACCATTACTCCGTCCAGCCTAAGGTATCCTGTATTTATCAACCTAGTTAAAGGTTATTTGGAAAGAGTAATCTTGATCTTTTGATTTTTTGAATATGACCTAACTTTCCATCAAAGTCTTTGATAATATTTTCATGTTTCAACGTTAAATATTAAATAGTAAGTTTATATTCGAACTTGTGACCATTTTAACAACCAAAGTCTTTGACCATGTATGTAAATTGAGTATTTGTGGGAGATGAGTATGCCCATCGACCAGAAAGAATCATACTAAATTCGAACATGAGACCTCTAACTTATGGTTAGATGATTGTGTATTAATCTCTAATTGTACTAGTTGTTATATGTCAGGGTCTCCTCTGTTATTGTGCTAAGTCTAGGGGTCATTTGGTATCTTTGGTTCGTGTCCGGATCTATATGTACAAGCCGTTAAGGCCATTTGAAAATTATGAATGAAATATACAGATAATTGTCCCAAATCTTCTCTCTCGGTTCTCTGATTCAAAACCCTAATCCTCTGTCCAAGAGCTATTCTCGATCCTAGCTCATCCGCAGCAGTGATTATTCTATCCAATAAACTATTACACATCATTAGAACATTATTTCATCTCATAATCACTACTAACTGCCAAGTACGTATGAAATAAAAATGATATAACAAAATCTAAACTTTTACATAGAAAAGCATACATCGTTCGTTGGATAGAGCTATACCTTGGCAATGCTAAGAGTCGCCTCTAAATTTTATAGACATTATTAAATTTATTTGGTCAAATATAATTGTTCGCTTTTGAAATAGCCGATAACATTATTTGGTCTAGTTCTATCGTCATGATCCATAAATACAAAAGTTATCGATTTAAGTTATGACTTCAAGTCTTATTTGTAACAAATGTAAATATTTAATAACAGTGTTATTGAGTTTTTGTTTTGAGAAGAACCTTTAAAGATACCAAAAGGGTAAACACAACAAAGCATTTTGTGTTCATTTATACCACTCCAATTAAATGTATTCATACAAATGGTAAAATTTAAATTACATCATTAAGTATATGTCAGAAAACTAACTAACCAAATTATTGACTTGATGACATGTACGAAATATAAGTTCATTTCACATGGCATCCATCACACTTTAGGCCTCACAAAACCCTCAACAAACAACAACCATAGTCCATGTGAGATTAGTGTAGATATTTAGAAGGTTTTTAGGTTAAAATTTTACGTTTTGTTTTACGGTGGATTGTTTCTATGAGGGCATGACACTCCATCTTGTAGCGTCTTTCCGTTTTGTATGCTCTCTTCAAGTGCGGATTTGGCCTTTTTAATAATACTTGTTTCTCGAAAAATATATAAAAATAAAGTATCGTTTGGATTTTCGAAACAATAGTTGAAATATCACATAGTTTATTGTGCAATTCCTTTAATCCTATAATTAAGATGCCTAAATAATACATTTTGTGATTACTTCGATAATCTTTGAAGATATTTTCGTATGTATATTACAAGAAAAACAGCAGTAGCACATGGTTTGATGATATAAAAATATAATAACAAAATACCCAACTTACACCATAATACCGTTTTCTGTTGATAATTTAAAAAAATAATCCAAGAAAAAGATTATTTAAATAAGGGTCCCCTTTGTAACGTGTCAAAACTATAACCAAAATATTAATTTTGTTTTATTTGATAGAAAAATTATTTAAGTGATTTTATAAAAAAATTGTTTCTAAAAATTAATGTTTTCTAAAAAACCAAGTTTTATATGAGCGGACGATGTTACTGGTATAACATACATATTATTACGTTTATATACATGTATTGATATTTTGTATTATCAGTTTTTAACATAACAATAAGGTAATAAATCATACTTTAAATTGAACGATTTTATAAATAATTAGGATTATATTTTTTATTTTAGTGGAGTTGGAATTAAAAAGAGAATATAATTATGTATTGTAATAGGACGTGAAATGAAAATGGTATTTGTTGAAATCATCAATTTGATCTAACGGCTAATATAAAAAAGTTAATCCATAAAAATAACTTTACTTCGCCATATAACATTTAAAGATTTATTACATTTTGTTAAACTATTACATTTGATCCTATATTATACATCAACCTACTAACTTAAACTATTGACTTTTTTCTTATTATTGACTTAAACTAATCAACTTTTAAAGTTTTAGTCAGTGAGTTTTTAATGATTAACAGTAGTTAACTAAATTATCTTAATCTTAGTTTTAACCTTACCTCTTTGATATCAAATCCGCAGTATAAAAGCACAAAGTTAATCTTTTTGTGTCGTTTATGATGGAACGAGACTACCATCATTAGACGTCTCGTTCACTAGAGTACTGGTGATGATTATCAAATACGTAAAGATTGTAAGTTAGTAGGAGAATAACGGATTAATGGAAAGAATTAGTCGTTAAGAACTTAAGATCATGTTAGTAAGTTCAAGTAATAAATTGCCTCAAAAAGTATAGGGTTTGATTTGTATATAACTTTTTTCTTTTACTTTACACATCATAATTACTTTTGAAGAATCATATCCTTAAAATAATAATGGTGACCATAAATGAAGTTTGTTCTATTAGACCATCACATAAAAGGATGACCCCCTATAGCCTGAAAATGACAAATTATAAGAGTGTCTGTTCATTATTATCATTTAAGTTTTGTACATTAAACTTTATGCCCATAACACTTTGTCTACTTACATATATACAAGTTTACATATATACACTTTGCCCATAACACTTTGCCCTCTAAAAACAACAAATTTGATACAAAAGCATATTATTTGACTTGATTCCAGTGAATATACAAGAAGAAATTCGAACGTGAACAATGTCATCGAACGCGATTTGTTAAATAAAAGAGCATATTAAGATGAAAAAAAAGGAATATGCTATCAATGTTTTCTCTTAATAGTAGATAAAAGGATAATTATTTTTCTTTGGTTTATTTTTCAGTTGATAAAAAAAATTATAAGATGATTAAAATGGATAATAACAAACTCTAATATTGAAACGTATTGTGTTATGATCACGTCTACATGTAACACAACACTAAAAATACTGTTAGAAATAACGCTACAATCTACGACCTGCTAGTTAAAAAAAAAAAAAAAAAACTAACTTTTGTTTTTATAAATGGTCAAAGAAAAAGAAAACTAAAGCCAACAAACCGGTGTCATTCCCATAACTTGCACCCCAAAGTATCATCAGCCAGCCAGGTCAATTCAACAAGGGTGCATGGTTGGCACTCGCCGTAACGGAAAAAGTTACGCTTAATGTATTTTTTTCATTGAAGATTATGTATTTTTAGTAACAACTTAATATATAATAGGAAAGGTGTACTTAAGGTTTTACACCTCTATCTTAAGGACTAGGGTTGCACATGAAACTTTTTTTAAGCTGAATTTACTTTCTTTTCTTCTCTTTTAGACCGCCCCATTCGTGGCGTTTTCCGACGTTTTAGCCTCCCATAACGCCGTTATGGCTGGATCGGCGTTTTAGCCGCGTTTTTGGTATTTTTTTCTTTTTTTTGTTTTCAACGACCGTTAAAGATTTAACCAAAAAAAATTTTGAAATTTTCCAAACGGCTATTTCAAACGGTCAAAAAAAATTTCAATTTTTTTTTAATTTTTTTTTTTTTTTCTTTTTCCTATAAATACCCAATCACATACCCAAAATATTTACACCAAACCATTTCTTTCTCTCTACAATCATATTCATTCTATCCACAAAACCCATAAACACAAATTATTTACACCAAAATGTCTTCGACGCCCGAGTTTGTGTACAAAAAAAGTGGCATGATTCACGTCCGAGTTGGCTAATAGTAGTCGTCAAAGTAAACAATCACTCCGGGTGCAAGAGCAAGTTCAACTTAATCCAATGATGGTAGAAAAAAGTCAACTTCTCTTACGTTTCGTTTCTGACGGTTCAACTGAACCAACCGCCTTTAACTGAATCCCAAACCGGTTCAAAGTGATTTCTGCCCTTTCGGAGTTGGCATTCGATCCCAACCGTCGGAACGGCGGAAATCACTTTGAATAGGCTTGAGATTCGGTTAGAGGCGGTTGGTTCAGTTGATTCGTCTGAAACGATAAGTAATACAAGTTGACTTTTTTCTACCATCATCGGATTAAGTTGGACTTGCTCTAGCACCCGGAGTGATTGTTTACTTTGACAATTATTATTATTACTCTACTTGGACGTGGACCATGCCACCTTATTTGCCCACAAACTCGACAACGTTAGGTTTTTTTATTTTATGTATTTGTATTTTTTTTATTCTTTTGTATTTTTATTTTAATTATTGTATTTTTGTTTTGTATTAATATTAATAATGTATTAAAAATAATATGAGAAAAGAAAAGAAAATGAAAAATAAAAAAACTGGTGAGTCTCAGATTTTGGTGTTATGGTTGGAGGTTTAGTGGTGTTATGTTATGTTGGTGTTATGCTGACGTGGCACCGGATAACACCAAAACCGGTGTTATGAATGAGAGTGGTCTTACAAAACAAATCAAACCATATTTGTTTATTTGGTTGTGTTGACTCAACGAGTTTGCCTCTATACTAAAAAAATCTTGACATCGTCTTTGAACGTCCGTGTCATGACACCCGACTAGAAGTGGTCTAACAAAGATAAGAATTACTTGTATTATACAAAAAGAACCAAAAAATAAAATCAAAATAAATGAACGCGGATGAAAGTCGTAGTTATACACTTGAAGATAATAAGTAATTTAATTTAGCAAAAGTAAAAGTAAAAGTTTATATAGTAAACGAATAATAGTTAGATTGTTATGGGGAAGGGTGTTTAAGAATTAAGATGAAGATTAAGAAATGGTAAGATTAGAAGGTCACGTGCAGTGAACATGGTGGAAGCAACATGTCATGTGCACATCAACGCAACACCCAATGCCTCTCTGTTTCCTTTTTTCTAATCTTTGCCTATTCATTTTTCATGATATTTTTATTTATGATATACAATTTTTTTCTTACCTATTTATTTATTTATAAGTAATTTTAAACTTTGTTTACTATGTTGAAAAACTAGTTAAAAAGAGCAAAACTTTTTGTTTTTCTTTAAGATTTAAAAAATATTGTGTGATTAGGTTATTAGATTATTTAACTTGGTATAAAAGACAACTTACATATCATCATGCTAAACGTTCATTGAGAAATCTAATTGTATATCGTCTTTAACTTAAAATTAGGTTGTTTATAATCTATGTGTAAGTTAATGTATTCTAGGCTATGGAGATTCATTTGAGACGATTATAGATAAAGTAGCTAATTATTTAAATAAAAATTTTGGTATGGTATAAAAATAACTATATATGTGTTATTTTTTTTTTATATAATTTGTTATATTAAACATCAGTTCGGAAAAATTTGTCCAATTACTTGGTCATTAACATGAACTTTGTTTTCACGTAAACAAAAAAATCAGGCTCCACCTTGGCAACGACTTCAAAATACCAACAAAGCGGTGGTCGTTTTAAGATTAGTCACCTCGCAAAGCAAATCGAGTATCTAGGTGAAATTATTAGAAAATGTTTTGAACTTTTTATTTTTCTAATGTATTATGTCTTTTGTTTGTACTTTCCAAAGGGCAATATGTGAAATTATAAGAAAATGTTTGGGATTGTGTTTTGATGGAGTAAATGGTTAAATGTATAAATAAGAAGATATTGTAGGCTAACTATCAATTTATATATAGTATCTTTGATACAAGTGTTTATGCTACATAAATTTTAGTTTTTATTTTTATTTTTATTTTATTAAATTTTGATAATGACAGGTAAATGGATTGTTTTTAAAAGATAAATATATATAATTTGATTATCTTAATATATATAAAACAAAAGTAATTTAAGAAATTAGGTCATATTGATTAATAGGAAACTTTTATTTCAAATATTTTATAAAATCAACTTAATCTTTATTTTTAACATTTTATTCAATTTAATCTTCTTTATTTTATAAATAAAAATTCCACCATTTAACTAAAACATCTTCATATAATTCTAATAACCATTTAATTAATCAATAAATATAGCAATAATTTTTTTCAAATAAATATCAAAACTTACTTTGTTATCAATTCTAGAAATTATAATCTATTCACCATTAATTAAAACTAAATTATAACCTTTTTAAATAATAATAACCTTTTATTATTTTTAAATAATATATTTATAACATTAATAATAACCTTCTTATTTCCAAAAACAAATAATAACAATCGTTTATATTTCATTTTTTCCAAAGATACCTAAATACGTTTTTAACTTTTCAAAATTTAATTGTTTAAGAAACAACAATTTAAATAAAACATGCTATTCGTTTAAAATTTAATCCCATTAGAAAAACTAAACAAACAATCATATCAACAAATACGTTTTTAAACTTTTAATTTATATTTAGATCTACTTTATGAACTCATAAACAGATTTAAATCGAAAATACTATTATCCAATCTAATCCAAATAAAGCAAACATGTCGTCAAATTCAAATTATTCAATCGTGCAGTTTAGTATATGTAACTTTGTAAATCTAAATAAAATGTGAATAACAAATATAAATATTTAACTTATAAATAAAGTTAATTTAAATTAGTTGTATGTCCACTCCGATATAAGATATAGTGTATTAAAATAGAAATTTAAAAATTAAGTAAATTTAGTTCTTTATTTTTAATAACTTATTAAATTTAACCATTTAATTCTCAATTTAGCTAAAATTCTCCACAAAAGTTAATCCTTAATTATTTTTTTTAACGCCTTACTTAATAATCTTAATTTTTACATAAATGACTCCCATATTTTTTTTAGTTTCAACCAAAATTATCATATCCTTCAATGTAGTCAATGAAATATTTGATCATATCTTAACAATAGTGAAAAAGGAAAAAAAATATTAAAATTTAACTATTTCTTCTTCTTGAACTTTTTATTTAACGTATTTTTTACATAGTAATTGCTTACTATAAAATCTAATAAATTTATAACAAAACAATATTTAGTATGTGAATAAACAAAAAAAAAGAAATTTTACAAATTAAATTAATATAAATTATCCGTATTTCTTTACCAGTATAAATTACCTACATAATATGTTATTTTTCTTTTCTTCAGTTACATAATATTATATTAACCTTTCTTTTTTCTTTCTCTTCGGTCAGATTTTTGTTTATAAATAAATATTCTTAAATTGTCAGTGTGTATACACGGATATAAGGTCTAGTATAATTGTAAAGTATTTGTATTTTCTTAAATACAGGAGTACTATTTTAAAAATATGTATAGAAAATAAAGAATGTAATAACTTGCTAAAAACCAACCTATATAATCGTTTTAGTCATTTTCCTATTTTTGTAAGTCCTTCAAGTTTCGTTTGATTGACAAACTTATAAAATATAAGTTTTCATAAGCCTTTGTATATTAGAGACTTACGAAATATAAGTTCAACCTTAAGTTTCAATTAGTTACACAAAATACAACAATAAAGTCTTTATCTTTATTTATTTTCTAGTCGTTGTTGATTTCACATAACCTAAAATTGAAATAGAATTAAAGTACTATAATCTAAAAGTATATATTGATAATCACTATTCTAGAACATGTAATTCCACCATAAAGAATAAAAAAGATTATTGTTTCGGATGAAATATGATTTGTATATTAAAAGAAATTGATTCTTAAAGTAAAATATCATTATAATTTTGATTCAAATCAATCATCAAATATTTTATGTACATGGCTTACTCTCATTTAAATTATCACAAATTAAAGACACCCTGTCCCTAGCTATCCTCAAGTCAAATCTTGTTACTCTCAAGTCAATTTTGTTTCCTTTCTTTTCTTCACCAAACAAAATACCTACCTTTTTTGTTTTAAAATTTATTTTTTATCAAACATAACAAAATCTAACCTTATAATTTATGATATATATATTCTTTAAATTAAATTATTAATTAACAACTAAACTCGTGCATAAATCTAAGAAACGCACTAAAGGTGGTTGTTTTGTATTTATTTACGTGTATTTCTTTTGTAACATGTAAATCAAGTCCATAAAGTTGTTCCTTTTCCCCTAATGACGGAATCCCTAATGTGCAAAACTTTATATAATATATAGTTTCTAAATCTATATATAAAAGTAAAAATGACAAAATATAAAAAAACAGCTAATCCCATTAATAGGGTTTCTGATTGATATAGCTGTATCCTTGTTTCATTATTGCTTTCTTCTGCATTATCCCACATATATTATTTACTTATTTATTATTAATATAGATATAGATACATATATCTATATCTAACTATATATATATACCCTAACCCGCCTCCATATCTCCATACCCATCCATCCACCCATCTAACTAAAAACACTTACTATACTTAGAAAGATGCGAGTAGTAAACATAGTATGGGTGTGTCTATGTGTGTTAGCAATGTCGTCCGACATTGTCATCGGAGCAGCTCCAAAGAAGGCGGTAGATGTACCGTTTGGTCGGAACTATGTACCAACATGGGCATTTGACCATATCAAATACTTCAATGGCGGGTCTCAGATCGAGTTATTGTTGGATAACTATACTGGAACTGGGTTCCAGTCTAAGGGCTCTTACCTTTTTGGTCATTTTAGTATGCAGATTAAAATGGTTCCTGGAGATTCTGCTGGAACTGTCACCGCTTTTTATGTATGTTTTCGTATATCTTAACTTTTCTTATTTTATAACGAGACTCAAACACTCAAACTTATATCTACACATACCGCCATACTAGACGTCTTGAAACTTTTATTTTAAAAACATCAACGTATATATTTGTGTATAACAAGACTGCGACTTTATAAAAAACAAAAAAAATAAGTATACCCTTAACTTTTATTATTTTATAACGAGACTCGAAAACTCAACCTTAACATTATATCTACACATTTTGATATCTTGAAACTAAGTTTATGTATGTTTATAAAAATGGCAGCTTTCGTCCCAAAACTCGGAGCATGATGAGATTGATTTTGAGTTCTTGGGAAACAGAACAGGGCAGCCATACATTTTACAGACTAATGTTTTTACCGGCGGTAAAGGTGACCGGGAGCAAAGGATTTACCTTTGGTTTGACCCAACCAAAGCCTACCATTCTTACTCTGTTCTATGGAACATGTACCAGATTGTGTAAGTTTTACTAACTCATAAAATTTAGAATTAATCATCAGAATAATCACCTATTATTTACACTGTATAAAAATAATCACCTGATTTGTGAAGAATTTCTCGTCACACTTTATCGTCACGAGAAGTACATAAAATAAAATCAGACCAATAAAATTCAGACATGTCATCGTGAAAATGAATATTGACGCGAGAAATGAATAGTGTCGCGAAAACCTGTCGAATTTTTATTGGTCTGATTAAAATATATGTACTTTCACGACGAAAAAAATATCGCGATAAATTCGTCGCGAATCAAGTGATTATTTTTGTAAAGTATAAGTGATTGGTAATTATTTTGGTAATTTGCGGACAGGGGTGTTTGGATAGTGTATGACAACATTTTTATTAACAACAATTTGTTGGACTTATTTTATATTTTATTAATGATATTTAAATATATGCAGGTTTTTAGTGGACGATATCCCAATCAGAGTATTCAAAAACAGCAAAGATTTAGGAGTTAGATTTCCATTCAACCAACCAATGAAGCTCTACTCGAGTTTATGGAACGCCGATGATTGGGCGACACGAGGTGGTTTAGAAAAAACCGATTGGTCTAAGGGACCATTCATTGCTGCATACAAAAGTTTCCACATCGACGGCTGCGAATCCTCAGTAAATGCTAAATATTGTGCAACTCAAGGCAAAAGATGGTGGGATCAAAAGGACTTCCAAGATCTTGATGCTAATCAATGGCGTCGTCTTAGATGGGTGCGAAAGAAGTTTACTATCTACAACTATTGTACTGATAGGAAACGCTTTCCTACTATGGCTCCCGAGTGTAAGAGAGATCGCGATGTTTAAGTTGTTCGGGGTGCGGTGGGTGTGGTTAATAAGTTATATGATGATCGATGTATTTGTTATGGAAGGATCAAAGCTTTTGACCCGAAATATTATGATGGGATTTATGGTATAAAAATCCTGTTTTAATTTATTGTATGTGTATCCTATGTTGCATTGGATTCTTTGTTACATCTAAATCAATTATAATCTTACTTTATTTATGTCTTCTTCTTGTCTTTTAATTTTAAAAGTTGAATAGTATGCTTTAAGCCAGGGGTGTGCAAAAAAAAAAAAAAAAAAAAAGAGTAAGATAAGCGAAATCAAAACTCAACAACTTAAAACTAAACCGTTTTGAAACAACTAAATTAATTTATACATCATGTTTCCGTATAACCACCATTTGTGTTCAAACTCACTAGGTAAACATCTTTGATGTGGTAGAGTCGTAGAGAACCTATTTATAAAAAGGTTACAAATATTAGACGTTGTATAAAAACCTTATGATTTACATCGTATTACTATACAAAATTAATATTTACAAATATTAGACGTTGGTATTAATTTTTATACGTGAAATCTTTTATGTGTGCTTGTCTTATATACTTTTTTGAAACCATGTAATCAATTTTTATATAGTACAAAAATTTAGTTTTTAGAACATTTGTTCTTTGAAAATCAATTCAAATTTTAGTCCATAATATTAATTAAGATTTATAGTTAGAGACTTCTATAGAGGTAAAAAAAAAAAAAGTTACCTTTTATTTCTTTTACCTATCGGTATCATAAGATTAACCAGATTAATCGTGTTTTAAAATTAATAATAATCTAAAGATCTCTTTTGAAACGCAATCTTAAATACCCTTTAAATATGACTACACATTTCTCTAATTAGTTAAATGATTAGATTCGTTGAATGTTTTAAGAATGTTACTTGTAGAAATATAGACCAAACCGGAAAAACCCAACTCCATCCAAAAATCCTTTAAAACCCAAGAAAACGAAAAAACCAACATAGCCCTAAAACCAAATTCGACGAGATACTATAGCTTCAAAAACTAGACTGGACCATATTTACCTCTAATTTAAACCGAACTACTAACAACTGGCATTTTATCCTACAAGAAACAAACGATAGATAAATTTGATTCAGTATGAATGTTGACCATATTTTGAACTTTCCGAAATAATTACATTACATGTAAATGTTATACATGTTGTGGCAAATTATAGAAGGGTCTTTTTATTTTTATCATGGTTTGGTTTTTCGGGTACAATCTAAAAAATATGAAACGTGTAAATTTTACGTCTTTTTGACAAAAAGATTGTGCCCATTTGTAGCAACAATATAAAAAGAACAAAAGGGGTTGTTCATTTGTTTCCCATAACAAACAAATTTAAGGAAACATATAATCTTGGGGAAGAAACACAGGAGAAACAAAGATAACTAAGAGAGCAGTATCATAGATACATTGCAGGGGGAGAAGAAGGGGCTTCTCTCGCTCACAATATCATAAATCCCTACATTGATTTGTTAATGTTTCGGGCACTTTTGAATCTGGATTGATCATTAGACAATCTTGGGTTGCTCTGTTTCCTTTGGCCCCATTTCCATAAGGTTACGCGCTTTTCTCATGATCATGTTCATAATGTACGTATCAAAAAACATGAATTTTGATTTTATGTTTTTTGTTTTTGTTGTAGGATATTTGGGGCCTTCTTTTTTAAGGAAGCATTGCAACCTTGATTTGATTTGGTTTGGCCATGAAGAGAAATAGCCTTTCTCCTCGCGGGTTATCTGACAGGCAAAATAGTAATAATGACGCCCCTTCGCTTCGTCTTTACCAAGTTTGGAAAGGAAACAATGTATGACTATATCATTATGATCCGGTTTTCTTAATTTAATGCATCATTACATGCAAATGAACGAAAAACTTCATAGCTTTATAACATAGATACGGATAAAACAACTTTCCATCTTTAAAAATGTGGCAAATCATCAAAGTAGTGCATGTTTGTTTAGTTAGATTTATGAATTAGACGGGTGCTTGGCTATGTGATATAGAGAACTTAAGGGGTTATATAACGTTTCGTAGGAGATAGTGTTTAATTGATCATTTAAAGGTTTAGTGTTAAATGATCCCAAAACACTAGAAAATGATTTTCTGCTACTTTGTAAAGTAAAGTAACTACGTATCTTTTTTCTTTTGTAAATGTTTATTGCAGATTTTCGCCTTAAGAGGCAGATTAATATTTGGACCTGATGCGAGGTCCCTTCACTTTACAATCTTTCTCATTGTGTTTCCCGTAATCTTGTTTTGCTCTCTGGTTTCTCAAAGTCTTGTGAATTACTTCCCCAAAACTATAGGCCTTCTTTTAGTAGCTTTTCCCGCCGTCTTCACTCTATATGTAAGTTCTTTTTTCCTCTTTACATTTTTACATTTTTCGTTTACAATAATAATTATTTTGTTCATTATAATTCTGCAAACAACATACTGCAGATTCTTGTCCTTATCTTCCTTGTTTCTGGAAGAGATCCTGGCATTATTCCCCGAAATCCTCCAACTCCGGAACTTGATGATGATTGGGATGCCTCTAGCGTGTCTACTGATTGGGCAGCTAATCAAAGTGGTAAATATTTACCACAAACAAAAAGCATTACTGTTAATGGAACGATTGTTCGGGTCAAGTTTTGTCAAACTTGCTTACTTTATCGTCCACCAAGATGCTCACATTGTTCCATTTGCAATAATTGTGTTGATCGCTTTGATCATCATTGCCCATGGGTCGGACAGTGTATTGGCAAGGTATGTTTCTTGTATTCATTTTATTACTAGATTTGGAAGGTTACATGTATAATGATATCAAATTGTTTATTTCAGAGGAACTACCGATCATTTTTCATGTTTGTAACCTCAACAGCATTTTTGTGCCTTTACGTTTTCTTGATGTGTTGGGTAAACATCATCATGACTATGCAAGCAAACAGTTCAAGTCTCTTGGAAGCTTTAATAAAGTCCCCTGTTTCCGGAATGCTTATTACATATACTTTTACAGTTTCATGGTTCGTGGGAGGCCTATCTGCATTTCATCTTTATTTGGTCATTACCAACCAGGTACCCTTTTCCTCCGTTCAATGTTATACTAATCAGACAATAACATGTATGAGTTTTGCGGTTCAATATATAATGCCATTTTTTATGCAGACTACTTATGAAAACTTTAGAAACCGATATGAGAGAAGGAAGAATCCCTTCAATCATGGATGCGCTCACAATGTCAAAGAAGTCCTGTTTTCAAAAATCCCCAGCTCCCAAAATGATTTCCGTGCATTTGTAAAGCCTGAAGTATATTCCCAATACAACAGTTCAAAATATTTTGGGTATGCATTTAGCCTTAACTTTTCTAAGAAAAGCTACGACACGGAGTCTTCTGTTGATGGAAACGAGTTTTGTCTTGAAAGATGTGAAACCAATGCTTCGGAGTATTCAAGTAGATGGGCAGCTCCACCTGATTTGCATAGACTGGCATCAAAGTTTATAACAGAAACCGTTCCGAGAGATAAAGAAAAGAAGAATTCAGGATTATGAAACAAGTTGTCGATAGAAAGGTGAAAAAGATAGAATAGGTGTCGCGAGTATGGAGTACGTTTGTTTTTGTTGAATAGTTGGGGGATGTAAAATATGAAGATAACGTCGTTTATGCGACTTGTTTTTGGTGTTCTTGTTGTGTTTAGCTACAAGGCCAATATTTTCAAATGAAAATAACTTTCTGAAAAAGAAGTTGGTAATATTTATTTCATTTTGGTGTTTGTCATCAATACTTGAAAAAGGAAATGGTTAAGCATTGTTTGAATTCGCATAGGATGCATCATATCGCATACTATAAGTTAAATGTGTCTTACAGTATTATTTAATACCAAGATGTAATTCTTTATCTATTAAACATGACCAATTAAGCACAAAAATGACGATAAACGAATAAAAACATTGACGGATATGCAATGCATACATAATAAGAATAAGGTCATCTCCATTAGATTGGCTACAAACATAACTTGAAGTCTTTCCTAAACACAGACACCATAAAAATCAAAACTAGAGTGCTACCATCCGAGAACACAAAGTCATATCGTTCTACAACACACCACACCACACCCGGCCAAGTTGTTAATCATAGCAACACTAACACAGAATCCACCTATAAGGACACTCGAGAATCCCCCATACTCCTCACCGTGCATCACAATGCATCTTACCAATGCACTAATGGCAACTCAATTCATAAAGTAAACAAGAACAGAAGCCATCCATCTCTTAGCCCTTACTTTGATTATCTCATTGCTTTTTTCCAATAGCGGCGAGCCCATAAACTGGCTCAAGAATCGAAATCAAACTAGCCAGGAGACAGACAGCCGCGGTGTAAGCAAGACCTAATAACAACACAAACTCACATAAAACTATGTCAAAAGTTTGGCCCAAAACTAGAATAATTGCAGCAAACATAATATGGTAAACAATCATAGCGAGATCAATCAGCAGAAAGTTGATGAAGACAGGAGAGACTCTGGATGAGACAGAAACGGGGTTGGAAGAAACAGCGACAATACCAATTACGAAGACGGAAGTGGAGAAGAGGCAGAAAGTAAAAATGAAAAGAAGATAAAAGACATGTAAGGTGACAAGTTCAGTTAGCGGGAAGGTGTGAACGTAGTCATCTGAGTACACAATTGAAATTACGGGGACCATATAGTGAATGTAAGAAGATTGGGAATTGTTTTTGTTACGTAATTCTTTTCTTTGTCCAATGCTTCCGAATCTAAAAACCATTCGAGATATAGGCAGAAACACCAAAGTGAACCCTGTCAAAGAATTAGGTTCACGAATAAATAAGTTAAGACTTCGAAAGACTAGATAAGTCTAAAAATCGTGTATGAAATCACTTTTTGAAACAATGATTAATCCGTATTTAAAGACACTTAAGAGTTTATACGTGTCGTTGCACATGTGTCTTTGATTATGTAGACGACTAACATAGAATCCACCTATAAGGAGACGCTCGAGAATTCCCCATACTCCTCACCATGCATCGCAATGCATCTTGCCAATGCGCTAACTACACAATTCATAAAGTAACCAAGAACAGAAGCCATCCACCACTTAGCTCTTCCTTTGATCATCTCATTGCTTTTTCGAGTAGCGGCGAGACCATAAAATGTCTCAAAAATTGAAATTAAACTAGTCATGAGAAAGATAGCTGTGGTGTACGTAGGCAAGAGCTATAAACAACATGGACTCACAAAAACGATGTTAGAAATATAACATTAAGTAACAACTTATTTGTTCTACTGACTATATTGGAATATTTACTAATTTTTGACGATTAGGGATTGCAAAGTTTGTTGGTTGACTTTTTAAGATCGTCCACGAACTCAATTTTAAATGTTATTTTTACGACTATTTTAATATAGTTTGCTAAAAGATGACTTGGTTTTTTGGGAAATTAAAAAAATGAAAAAATAATCTACTTTGATACTTTTTAGATGACGTAGAGCAATAACGGGTTATTAAATGGAATGATTTTGTTAAATATTTTGACATTATTATCTTTTGAGACAACAAACTATGTCTAGATACGTTACAAATTTGATTTCGTAGATGATTTGGAAAATTCGGCCAACACACTGTCTATAAGTTTAATCGGAACCAGCTTTTATTTCTCCTATCGCCCCAGAATTAGTAAATACTCTCAATAAAGACGAAAAATCAAGTTGTTATTCTAAGCAGTTAACCCATTGTTACTTATTAAGATAGTGCAAACAACATGTTCGTGCCTATGTGAAAATTATTGTTAATAACAATTAATTGTTCAAAACCGGTTTCAGAAGTAACATTGTACATGTAATCGATGATTATATATTTATGATCAATTTATGTAGACAACCAAGAGGTTGATGACACCATCACATATCGGAATATATTCATGATCTGAACATGCCAACTCTCTGTCCATATACATACTATGTTGAACAAGTATGTGCACTATGCTCCGCACCTCATTCCAAAAAATGTATAGCATCACCGGCCGGAAATAATACTTATTAGTTAATGCTTATTGGTGAATTTACTATCATCGATCATTTTATTTGATTGAGATAATCTCAAGACCACTATTGGTGAATTTAGTGACATCAATTATTTAATTTGGTTGAGATTTACTCAAGACCATTGGATTTCACATCAAACTCAATCACGGATAGGAGGCGCGAACTGCATGCATGTATAAGTTGATATGACTACGATCCAAGAAATAATAGGGTAAAGGGTTGGGGCCCGCAACCCTTGCGAGCCTATATATAGATCCATGATACAAGAAATATTTCTATCAAACAGTACGGTCGATACGTTTTACATAGAAAGCTTTTGCCATCCATTCTCTGAATACCTCCATTTGCTCGTTAGAGACATCCGCAATAACTATCTCCTTTGTTTCATTGGTTAGTATGTAGTGTATAAACAAGCAGATAAACAAAGCTGAATTTTGTCTACTATTTGGATATTGGGTAACTCTAACGACATATCCGAATGGTTTTCGGGCATTTAGTGTAGGTCATTTACGCGTATAATTGATTTCTTCCAAAAACCTTGCGAGCTTTTCTTCGTAACAAGTCATGATACGTGACCGATGGGCATCCTGGACCTGTGCTAATTCTCTGTCAAAAATGGTCAATTCAAGAATGAAAATTTTTAGTTGTAATAGGAACCAGTGGTCATTTGGACAACTTATCGGAATAAGGACTATGTTAACTTTCCACCAAGCAGGGAAAATCTTTAAACTTCCTGTTGCTGTTTTAACATTCCTTTCCCATTTAAATTCAACAAAATCTTTGTTGAAAGGTTGGCATCACTACATACCTGGGCATCAACATATTATCCATGTCTACAGATTTTTTATGAAGTACTTGTGACCGTCTTATCAAAGCATCAAGATGTTGTTATCCACATAGTAAAGAAACACATTTAATAATCAAGAATTAACACTAACTTTGGTATTTTTAATTTCAAAAAGTAAAACTTACCATCTCCCACAAAGCATTGTCTTCTGTACGTCCAAGTAAAACGCCACAGAACCTTCTGCAACACTTAAAACTTTTTTCCTAAATAAGCAATATAGCAATATTGTTCTTCGTCACCTTTCCCTTTATCCCCGTGAAGATAAAATTTGTCTGCAGTTCCGCTATCACAATTGGTTGTTCATCGCTATCCATTTGTTGGGAAGATTCTGTTTCATTTTGTTGAATATCATATAGGAGTTGATCAATTTCGTCGCGCAAAACATTTCTACGCTCTCCCAGATTGGAGAGTTCTTCAATAAGCTCTTCAAGCCTACGTTTTCGATATGTGTTTGAATTCATTATGGTTGTGCGTGTTAAATAGGAAAATAACGTCGGTTGAATTGCTCAAGTAAAAATATAATAGCTTTTGTGATGCTTAAATAGACAGCTAGAAAGTTGGTCAAAAACCGTACTTGGCAAGTGTGGTTACACAGACTTTATCAGAATCCTACGTGGCACTTTCATTGGATATCGTCTTCCACACATGATTCTCGTCAGATTCTTTGTCGGATAAGATATCTGTTATCCAAATATTTTTGTCTTTTATCTATCAGTAGGTACATGTCATTACTTTTTGACAGCTCGAAAGTTGGTCAAAAATCGCACTTGGCAAGTGCGGTTACACATACCTTATCAGAATCCTACGTGACACTTTCATTGGAAATCGTCTTCCACACAGGATTCTCGTCAGATTCTTTGTCGGATAAGATATCCGTTATCCATATATTTTGTCTATTATCTATTAGTAGGTACATGTCATTACTTTTTGGCATTGTTTCGTGCTGTCGAAAAACATTTTTCAACAACTTCTTTTTGCCTAAGTTTTTTATTAAAAAAAAGGGTTTTGCGAAAGAAAATGTTGGATTATGGACCCCAACTCAAATATAATTAAAAATCGTATTATGTATGCTAATTAAGGACATATAGCAAATGTTCAATCGAATTCGATGCCAATGTATTTTCTATAAAAACATCAAAAAGAAAGAAAAAAAAATCGTCAAATACTCCTAAGATGTGACGGTATCGGTGACCTCTATCTAGTTTTTGCACATAATATTTCCGCCTTAGTATATCGCAGTCAAACTAAGCATCCACACTTCTACAATACCTCGCTCGCACTCGCCCAGAGATATCATATGCGATTCCATATGCATGACTATCGAGAGCCTCACTTCAACCCTCTTAAATGCATCTTTCACTATCTCCGAGACACAAAAGACCATGGCTTACAACTTTAGACATCTACCACCACTACTCTTACCTCATATTCAGATGTCGAATGATCATGTGTTTTTTGGACACCCGTCGGTTGACTTACGATTATTGTCTTTTTATGGAAACAAGTTGGTTCTTTATCCTCAAAGCTGAAACTACGAGGACCTATTAGTGTTTATACTTGCGTAGTGTTAACCTAATGTAAACTGGTTTCTTGTCCGTATGAATTATATGTAATTATCTATTTTTATATGCTTTTCATGCGTGTTTTGTATTGAGATCAAGCAACAAACAAATAAACTTTGATACCTTTCTTTAGTCACAATTTTTTAAGTACTTCCTTTGATTGTAGAGCTTAAGAATAAAGGTATGACATTTTATAGAGTTTCGATTTTGATTTTTCATTGACAACTATCTCGACCACCGGCCATAAAAATAAGTAAGACTTAATATAACACAAACATAATATTATCCCAAAACCCCAAAATCCAGATTGGAACACTCTAACCCTAGGTCGTCTTCTTCATCCTGGCCTGCAATTAACCAATTGAAATCAAATCACCGAAAAATCTTCAATTAGCCACCATGAGACGATCTACAGATGAGATTGTCGAAAAACTCCAATCCAAAAAACCCGTATTCCTCTCCAAAGCAGAACGAGAACAACTAGCCCTTAAACGCCGTCAAGAAGAATTCGAGGAACAAAAACGCCGTCAAGAGCTACTTAACACCGTCACTAACCCTAGCTCCTCCTCCGTTAAACCACCGTCATCCTCCACCGACGACTCCTCCCGTCACCACCGCTCCTCTCGCGACTACGATCGCGACCGAGACCGCGATCGTGATCGCAGAGATAGAGATAGAGATAGGGAACGAGAACGAGAGCGACGTGACCGAGAAAGAGACGAGGAGCATAAGCTGCGAGAAAAAGCTCGCATCGAGAAATTAGCGGAACGAGACCGCGAAAAGGAGCACGAGTTGATTAAAGAGCAGTATCTAGGATCGAAGAAACCGAAGAAGAGAGTGATTAAACCTAGTGAGAAGTTTCGCTTCTCGTTTGATTGGGAGAATACTGAGGATACTTCACGAGATATGAATGTCTTGTATCAGAATCCTCATGAGGCTCAGCTTTTATTCGGAAGAGGTTTTCGCGCTGGAATGGATCGGAGAGAGCAGAAGAAGCTGGCTGCCAAGAATGAGAAGGACTTACGCGATGAGATTAGGAAGAAGGATGGGATTGAGGAGAAACCCGAGGATTTAGCTGCGCAGAAGCTTAAAGAAGAAGCTGCCGAAATGTACGATACCTTTGATATGAGAGTTGATCGCCATTGGTCTGAGAAGAAACTTGAGGAGATGACTGAGAGGGATTGGAGGATTTTTAGAGAGGATTTTAATATATCGTATAAAGGTTCTAAGATTCCTAGGCCTATGAGGAATTGGGTTGAAAGTAAATTGAGTACCGAGCTTATGAAAGCAGTTGAAAGAGCTGGTTATAGAACCCCGTCGCCTATTCAAATGGCCGCGATTCCGCTTGGTTTACAGCAGAGAGATGTTATTGGTGTTGCGGAAACTGGTTCGGGTAAAACTGCTGCGTTTGTTCTTCCTATGTTGACTTATATAACTAGACTCCCTCCTATTAGCGAAGAAAACGAGGCCGAGGGTCCTTATGCGGTTGTAATGGCACCTACTAGAGAACTTGCACAGCAGATTGAGGAGGAAACGGTTAAGTTTGCGCATTATTTAGGGATTAAAGTTGTTTCTATTGTTGGTGGACAGTCGATTGAAGAACAAGGATTTAAGATTAGACAAGGGTGTGAGGTTGTGATTGCTACTCCTGGGCGTCTTATCGATTGCTTAGAGAGACGTTATGCTGTTTTAAACCAGTGTAACTATGTTGTTCTTGATGAGGCTGATCGTATGATTGATATGGGTTTTGAGCCGCAAGTTGTTGGTGTTCTTGATGCAATGCCGTCGAGTAACTTCAAACCTGAAAATGAAGATGAGGAGCTCGATGAGAAAAGGATATATCGAACTACTTATATGTTTAGTGCAACTATGCCTACAGCTGTGGAGAGACTAGCTAGAAAGTATTTGAGGAACCCTGTTGTGGTGACTATTGGAACCGCAGGGAAAGCAACCGATCTCATTACACAGCATGTTATAATGGTGAAAGAGTCCGAGAAAATGCCTAGGTTGCAAAGATTGTTGGAGGAACTGATGGATAAAACAGCCATTGTGTTTGTAAACACTAAAAAAACAGCTGACCATGTATCCAAGACATTGGAAAAGTCAGGTTCTCGTGTGACAACTCTGCACGGTGGCAAGTCCCAGGAGCAAAGAGAAATCAGTCTTGAAGGTTTTAGGACTAAGAGGTTTAATGTCTTAGTTGCTACGGATGTTGCAGGACGTGGGATTGATATACCCGATGTGGCTCATGTTATAAACTATGACATGCCTGGAACCATTGATATGTATACTCATCGTATAGGACGTACAGGACGTGCAGGGAAAACAGGGACAGCTACTACATATTTGACTCTTCATGATACGGAGGTGTTTTATGATCTTAAACAGATGCTTACGCAGAGCAATAGTCCAATCCCTCCCGAACTTGCTAGACACGAAGCTTCCAAGTTCAAGCCTGGTTCAATTCCTGATAGACCACCCAGAAGAAATGATACAGTTTTTGCACATTGAGGTGATTATGCTGTGTAAGATCTTCTGGTACATTATATATGTCGGGCTCACTTTTGTTGCTTATACTCTGATTCTAAAGATGATATAGCTGGAGAGATTTTTCAAAGCCTGGGTTGGTATCTGTTTTTCATTATTGTTGCGTATTTCATAACATGAATATTAGTAGACTCTGTTTAAATCTTTTTCCTGATCTCTTGTTACAGTTGCTTTGTACTTCCTTTAGACTCGTGCGTGGAGTATGCATTTTCTTGCTGTTACTTGAATTCTGATCTCTAGCTCAAATCTTTTTATTTCATGTTAGTTATTATCTTTTATTGCTTGTTGATATTATCTTTAATATAATTGAATTTTAGGTTGTTTTTTTATATCTAACATTAATCATGAACATGTTCAGGACCTGTAACCATAAATCTCGAAACTATCTGGATATCCGTGTGCTCGATCTAAGACCTCGCATATTGGTTTGTAAATTTGGAACTTATATTGTATACTCAGTGGTTGTTTCGATTTTCAATCCCTGCATCCATCTTTACATATAAAAATCAATGTTGTAAAAAACGCTAGGCGGTAGCTAGGCGGTCGACCACCTTGGAGCTCGGAATCCGCCTAGGCGGTGCCTAGGCGGCGCCTAGGCGGATTGACTTTTTATATACAAATATTATAAATACTATGTATAACATAACAAAATACTTCAAATTCAATTGCAAGTTCAGATGTTAAACATTAAAAATTAGACATCAATCAGACTGAAGTTAAATTCTGAAATTAAAAGAGGGTTTTATTTAAATCAAGAATATACCTTTGAATCTTTAAACAATTTGTTGTTTTGAGATCGAAAATGAAGAGAGAGTGTTCTACATGTTGTAAAAAGGTAACTATGTGAAAAAACGGTTGTGAATATGGTCATAAAACCCTAGATCTGGAACTTAAAAAGAGGTGACTTTTTTTTTTTGACTTTTTTTTGTTGACCGATTTGACCCGTTTTTTGACCCGATTTGACCCGCCTAGGCCGATTTTACCCGCCTAGGCGGTTCGTTGACCGTTTTTTGACCAAACCTTGTAATATGGCCGATTTGGTGAAACACGCCACGGTTGGTGGCCGCCTAGCGCCTAGGCGGCCTTGGAATCCGATTTTTACAACTTTCTTCTTCGCTGGATTTTTCCTCACATCATATCTCATTCACCTCTTCTTAATAGAGTTTGATATCAAAATCTAAAATTGGAAAAATGGTAGGTTGGGTCGGGTTAGGTGTAATGGGTCCCAACGTGTTTTTTTCTTAAAAAAATTATGTCACTGTTTTCTCTTCACAGCTTATTGAAAATATATTATAAGTAACTAACATACAATATTTGGAATTTGGTTTTATATTGAATAAAAGTTATCCAAAGCCTTATTGATAAATAAAAAGAATATATTTAATATTCTTTTTATTCCAATAGGAAAGAAAAATTCAATCGTATAGTTGTTGAGCCACTCGGAAAACTTGCTATACAAAATTTTATAGTGGTATCCTTTTACCACAGCTTTGATGGTTTGGGTGAAAAATGACCATCACTCCCCCCATTCTGACCCAAGTTCGCCTTTAGTTTATGTTTTTTTAGCTTGAAAAATACACCCGCCTCAATTTGACCCAAAACACTTATTTAAGTCCAAAACAGCCACCCCCATCACGTAATTTGTTGTTGAGGTTGCAGGTTCAAAATAAAGGTGTTTGTGCATTTTCCGAAAAAATAGTTAGGGTTTAGGCTATTGAGGTTGCATATTGAGAATACGCTTAGCAGTGAGCACCTAGCAACTCTAATTTTCAAGATTGTTGTAATCTTGTTTTTCGGTAAACTTCACTTGACTTTATATCTGACTATGTGATTTATGCATAAGAAAATAAGCATTTGGTTTCAGTCTTGACCGGTCTGATAGGGATTTTCGTTGAGCATGCCTCTTTCAAACCAAATAGCAGTGATTTGATAAATACTGTAAATAAAAATGATTATAGCTGGAACTAAAAACTGAGTTTTTGGTAACTTTCTGTTGCAAAAACTGTTTGATTTATGTCGAGGTCTTAACTGCAACCCCACCTTTTGAAGGTGTTTGTCCGCGCGTCATTGATTGATATTGAGTTCATTGCTACAATTTATTCAATTTTGATCTCGGGTAGCAGATTTATTGTTAAGTACTTGCTTATGGCCAAGAAACCTTACACCTGCCTATATGACCTATGTTTATGCTATGCAAGGGCACTACTAAATAAACCAACATGAGGGGCCCATATAATTAATTTGTGTTATAAAATTCAACAATTTGTATGGTTATAGTCAATTTTTGTCTTGAAATTCTCCCTTTCAACAATTTGTATGGTCAAGTCAATTTTTGTTGAATATTATTTCTTGGAAATAGAAATTCTCCCTTTCAACAATTTGTATGGTCAAGTCAAAATCTAGAAAACTTAAGTTTATTGGAAATAAAAAACTCAATTAAATTAACTACTAACTAATATTTATTAATCATTTATACTATTATAAATAGAATAGTTGGAATAGCTTTTTAACTAATAACATATTTGGATTTTCTTCTTTCATCGGTATGTTTACTTTTTAAAAGTTTAACATTATTATTATTTTGTTATGAATTCAAAAGAGAGAAAAAAAACATTCCATAAAAGTCATATCTTTTTTTCTTTTCTTTTTTTTAATGTGGATTAAATGTTATTTTTATTGATTATGATTATTATGGAATGCAACATATTTATTTGAACCCTTTGTAATTTATAGTATGTGTAATTTATATAGTATGTAATTTATAGTATGTAAAAATACTAATTAGAATAGAATACTATTAGAATAGAATACTATTGATTATAGTAATTACCTTTAGTGTAAGTAATTACTTTTACTATTGATTATACTATTAATTAGTATTTATACACTCCCTTATAGTTTTAATAAGTTTAGTTTACTTTTATCACTAATTTTTATTTACCTCATATATATAAAATGTTATTTAATTTAAAATAGTTGTTTTAATTTAATATATGTAGTATATTAATTTATTTATTTTAATACTAGCAACTTTATAGGTACATATTATTTTTCTTTAATAGATAGGTATTTTTTTGTTAGCAACTTTAATTCATTGACAAAAATAATATCTTTTTTTTTGTCAGGAAAAAGAATATAATTCTTTATGAGGACATCGGAATTTGCCACTAATCAAGTACAATATATATATATCATTATATTTATATAGGTTTTTTTCTTCTAAATTACTCATATAGATATGTTAACATAATAAAAACTACTTTATAGGTGTTCGGATCACGTGAAGAAATGATGGATTGGGTACAAAATATTGGACGCGATGTTGGTGTTGTTGTGGTCACCAAAAGATCAAATAAATACCGAAGCGGGAAAATGAATAAGGTTGCACTCAAGTGTGATCGTGGCGGCGAATATAAAGTTAAGGATTCAAGTAAAGCTTCTGGCACCAAAAAAAGTAATTGCCCATTCGAATTAGAAGCAAAATATTCAAATGAATATGATTCGTGGACGTTAAGGGTGATATGTGATGAACACAACCATCAACCTATTCAGTATATGGAGGGGCATCCATATGCAAAGCGATTATCTAATAATGAATATAGTTTGGTTGTAGAATTGACAAAGATGAATATGTTGCCACGTGATATTCTATCTATAATAAAGGAGCGGAATGTAAATAATGTGTCAACAATCAGAACTATTTACAACGCACGAAATAAATTCCGCATGCTCGAGCAAGGAGACAAATCTCCAATGCAGGTTCTCTTGTCCATTTTGCATTCAAATGGTTATGCTTATGAGTTTTCTACGACTTCTTCAAACGAGTTAGAAAATTTATTCTTTGTTCATCCAATGTCATTTGATATCTGGCGTTCATTTCCACATGTGTTGATTATAGATGCCACCTACAAAACGAACAAATATAATATGCCGTTTGTTGAGATTCTTGGTGTAACTTCGACTAAGAAGACGTTTTGCATAGCTTTTATCTTTATGCAGAATGAAAGGGAGGTTAATTATACTTGGGCATTAAATTGTCTAAAGTTGACACTAGACAAGTGCATGTACCCACGTGTTATAGCTACAGATAGGGAGTTGGCTTTAATATTTTACCCTTTAACTACCAACCATCTTATTCACATACTTATATAATGGCAGACATTTCAGATATATTTTACCCTTACATTACAAATATACACAATGTTGATGGGGATGGAAATTGTGGATTTCGAGCATTAACCGTTGGTCTCGGACGTGTTGAAAGTTTTTATGAGGACATTCGGCGTCAATTGAGGGAGGAGTTAGAAAGCAAATTTGATACCTACATGAAAATATTTGCCATTGATATTAATACATTGTACGAGTCTTTGTGTTTCAAAGGGTCTCCTGCACCGAGACGATACTGGATGTCTATGCCCGAAGTGGGTGTTCTTCCTGCCAACAAGTTTGGCGTAATTGTCCATTGTTTAGACAACAGAGGCTCAACAACTATTTTCCCTTTTTGGAAGAACCCAGAAGAGTTCCAGCACCATCACGTTATAACAATTGCACTTGTATCTAGTCATACTCATTACGTGATGGTGCAATTACAAGGAGAGTATCCAATTCCGTTTATTACGACCTACTGGAATTTTCATAGAAACTCGTCTGCAGCTAGATCGGAAACAATATATCGGTCTCGTATAGAACTATTTAATCAGTGTATCCATCGTGAAAGAACTTTTATGAATTTAGATGATTAAATGTAATAATTAATCTCATTTACTATTGTATATTAATTTTATCATTTCTCTTTATGTTTTAGTACTATTTTATATTACTTTTTGTCATTTTTTTATGTATTAATATATTGTTTTCATGTAATATTATATTTATAAATAAATAATATAATAACATTATATGTTTACTTATTAAAACAAAAAGAAAAAAGAAAAAAAACATAACCATTATCTCATTTACTATTTAGAAGAAAACATAATGATTAGAAAATGATTAGAAAATAATTAGTAAAGAATGTGGGCCCGTTGGTTTATTTAGCAAAAAGGGTTGGTGTATTTAGCATACCCCTTATGGAAATGTAATTATTGCATGTTCGTGCTTTTGGCAATGATACATGTTTAAAATTAAATTAATACTAATGTACTATGATTTATATCAAAATACTCAACTATAGGACAATTTATCATAAATGGTGGATGCTGTAATTTTCATCTGATTTGCTGTCGGGTTCTACCCGATCTAGGGCTAGCAAGGCAATTCATGCAGTTAAATACTCCCTTATGTGGTTGTTATGGAATTGGCGCAATAGAGAATGTCATTCTAATGGGCATTGAGCAGCATTGCATTCGTAACGAAGACTTATTTACGCAACTTGAGAGGATTTCTCTTTTATGGCTTTCCAATAGGTGCTCTATGAAAAAAACATTGATTTTCGGTTACTAGTTGATTTTTCCCGAGGGTTTGTGGCTTGTATCTTGTTCTTTTCTTGGTGTGTTCATGTGGTCCTCCTCCTTGGAGGCCACTTTGTGTAATTTCTTGTATTCTACTTTTTTCCCCCTATTTTTAGAGCGAGTTGAGTATTTTAAACGTGATGCTTCTCTAACACACTTGTATATATGTATACTCCACCTCCACTAACACACTTGCCATTGTTTCCAAGTCCAAAACCTCTCACAAACACTCTCTCCCCATCTCAGTTCTGTCTAGAAAAGCAAGGAAGAAGAAAAATAATTTAAACAAGTTTACTAAATCACAAGAATGGAGGTAACATAGCCTTATAGCCAAACACCCCATTTCAAGAGACAAAACCTCCGAAAACGTCAAAATCACACCCAAAAGCATCATTTCAACATCCATAAGTTTAAACATCATCAAGAAGGTATAAAACACTCACTTGTTTATTTTATGTACTAAAAATTGTGTAGAAAACGGATTAAGGGCAAATAGGTGGTTAAAACGGGTCAAAATGGGTAATAAGTGAATGTAAGCTAAAAACCACCAAAATAAGCACACTAATCACCTAATTAGTTTTATTAGTATGTATGATATATAAAAATGGTAAAAAGATAGATAAAGAAGTTGAAACGGGACAAATGGGCGGTTAAAACGGGTCAATATGGGTACTAAGTGAATATAAGCTAAAGACCACCAAAATAAGCCCACTACTCACCTAATTAGTATGTATGATGTATAAAAATGGTTAAAAGATGGAAAAATAAGTTGAACAGTCTAAATGGGTAAAAACCGCAAAATGAGTAAATAAGCTAAAATGAACCGAAACCCGGACTTGCTCATCTATACTTTTCCTTATGTTTTTATCTTCATTTCATGCTAGTAGTTCCTCTGTAAATCGTGGGGTTTCATTTCCGCTCATATCTCGTGTTTTAGCTTGGAAAGGAAAGGATAATCTAACTCGTTTAAAGGTGCTTAATGTTCGTAACTTTGTGGTGTGAATAATCTGTTTTGAAACATATTTATAACATGATTATTTGTTATTATATGTTCCACTTGCTCCTTAAAGTTACGTGTCGGGTTATATGTATACAAACATTGAACGGTTTTACTACCGAAACATTGAAACCATGTAAACGAAAATTATGAAATTCTATAAACGATTCCAAATAATCTCTTTTCAAAATCTGAAAATGAGTCTATTATGTATTTAAAACCTACTTGTATATATACCTTGTTATTTACCAAACTGAGTTTCTATTTTTAAAGTAAACGGAAAAACCCTATTTTTGTCAAAATAATTCTTTAGACATATTTTTGTTACAAAATAAGTTAAAGTATGTTAAAAATTATTTTTATGATGATAATACAAAGTATATATCTTTTAAAATGAGGGTTATTTTTTTTAACAAGAAAAGTATGTTATAAAGTGGTCAAACCAACTTATTTAAGTTTCGTTCATTAAAAACGCAAGGTCAAAATTCTTTTAAACGTACGATCCAATATACGAGTAATTGACGGTTAAATCGAGAATATTATTACTATATATATTGGAACCACCCTTTGGGGTCCTTGGGCATATTATAGCGTCATCTATGACTCTACCTGTAGATGAGCGTTTTTCTACAACGCCTCTTTAAAACGTATCGAAAATGTTACGTGGCCAAAATAAATCGAAAGGCGTATGGTATTGTACCTAACATTTTATATTACATGGGTGAGCAGTTGTGTAATGACATACACCCGTATTTTCATATTATATAATACGCATGATGTATGATGAAGTGGTGGATATTGTATCTTGACGGATTGAAATGCTAATATTGGATCGATAAGTGTTTTACGTATTTAATGCTTTAAAATGAATGTTTAAACCGGGTTATACGTCTTCTTTTATATTATTCTTTACTCTTTCTGCCAAAATCTTAGCCACAATCTTGTAATAACATCCGATAAGACCAATGGGTCTAAACTCGCCAAGACAAAGTGGGTCGTTGACTTTTAGAATAAGAGTCACAAAAGAAGAATTGCAACCCTTTGAAATGGAAGCCGATTTCCAAAACCGACTCAAGGCAGCAAGTAACTCAAACTTAATAGTATCCCAAAAATGCTTGATGAACTTAAAATTAAACCAATCAAGGCCAGAGCTTTGGAGCACCTGCATAAGCAAATAGCTCCCAAACCTCGGTTTCGGAGAAAGCTGCCTCAAGAACAAATGAATATTCCGAAGATAAAGATCTTACATGATCATTAACAAAAACTAGTCGAGTGAATCGTCTTTTAGTGAACAAAGATTCAAAAAATCCGTGAGCCTCCGCTTTAAGATCATTAGGCTCTTCATTCCACATCCCATTGATCATGAAACCCCTAATGTTGTTCTTGTCGTTCCATCGCTTAACCAATTTATTAAAAGAAATAAATACATTAATTATTTTTATAGTTTATTTCAAATTACGAATTTCATCCCTAATTTTAAAATACGGTCAATTTTCAAAAATATATTTAAATAGCCCAATTATGAAATAATATTTCAACAAATAATATTAGGGTGTTATAAAGTTTTAATATTGCAAGTATCATTGTCAGTGGCGAGTCTAGAACTCAAATGCACGTAGGTCCTTATTTAATTGAACCGATAATTATGAATAAAAAAAAAAAAAAAAAAAAATTAGCGGATCGGGTCAATGGGTCATATTAACGAGTAGTTAAAAATATGCGCATAATAAAGAGGGTCATGAATGTAAATACGGTTTGAATATTTTGTTTGCTGATGGACCAACAAAAGAACTACTTCAAACACACTTTATTTAGCTATAAGGGAGTTTCTCGAACCTCTTCATGTCGATTATATTACATGATTCGGGCTTTTACAGGTTTGAATGGTTTTTCTGAAAACACTTAGCAAACCAATACACAAGATCCTGATGAGACTCTTCGGCAGATTTCACAGCTGTTGCATCATCATCGTCATATCGGCAAGTCCAACCATGCTCTACACCAGGATAAAGTGATCAACCTGAATACACGTAAACCATACACATATAAACTTACATAAAAAAAAAATAGAGGTGAAAATCTCGACCCATTTACTTATGAAATGGTCGACTTCACATTGGCTAGAAGAAATTACCTGGTTTGCTTCAATAACAGCCTCAAATTCTTTGATAAGTTCTGTGGAGATAGTTTGTCGAGCTCGGCACCTAGAATCCCTATAGGGATCTTAACACCTATATATCAATTAGACAAAATATAGAAATAAATAGAAAAGTACAAAAAAACTTTTGGAACATATATACAGCTAACATTAACAGAATTTACTCATAAATGAAACATGATAACTGTTGTTAAGCAACGAAAGATACCGTTGATATCATCTACAAAGGATGCAAGAAGGCAGCGACTTGTATATCATCCGCCTTTCCTAACTCTACAACGACCTTAGCTATAGAAAAAAAATAACAACTCCTGAATCAGCCTACTAAAATCAAAGTAAACTTATTCGAAAACTAGTCTTACCACCCCAACAAAAACCTGCTGCCCCGACTTTAGATATGCCCATTTCTTTAAGAGCCTTAATAAGTGGTTTCGCAAGTTCAACTCCTTGCTCCTACGGAATGTATCACAAAAAACAGAAATGTATAAATGGTATTTAGATTTTTTTTATAACAATAGCCAAGCTGAAGGTTAATCTAGATATCCGTTCTTTATTGAAAATTTAGCGAATTCATATCGAAGTTAAGACCATTTGACCTTATAAGTCACATTGGTGGACTAATAAAACTCAAATGACTTTATTAAAAAAGATGTGACCTAAGCGGCTGAGCAGGTGTCGATTTCAATTTGGAGCAGGAGCGGGCGGCGTCTATTTCAATTTTGAAGCAAAAAAAAAAATGAAGTAACATGGGTAATAGGTTTAATTTTATAAAAATAAAAAGTGAGGTTAACAAGGTTTGAATCTGGGTTGGTAAAAACTGAAACTCTAAGCTTAGGCTTAGAAACCACTCCACCATCATTGATGTTTGGTTAGAATTTGTAAGACAAACATTTTATATAGGTCCTTTCTGATTTTTTAGGCATGTCCTACCGGAAATTACTATATCGTTTCTAAATGATTTTCGAAATTTAGGTAGGTCCGAGGACCTACCTAAGACCATAACAAACTCGCCCCTGATCATTGTCATTATGTCAAAACAAGCAATTAAATTCAAATTAAAAGAAACATAAGTTATTAATTTTATTACTTAAATCTAGAACCATTCATTATTATTAATAAGTTTTACTAAAACAAGTACACAACTAATATTATGCTTTAATATTATTTGTCGATTAAAAAAAAAAATACTTTAATAAAATTTATCAAAAAATTAATATCTCATTAAATATATCAAGCCTAGGGTTCCATTCTTCATCCATGGGCAATAATCCCCTACATCGCACCACACAATAACAACCACACCCCATGTGATTTCCCTCTCTCGTAAAAAGCGACCGGTTTTGGCGGTAAAAAAAGAGTCTAAAATCCACGTGTCAGTCCGTCATTGGCTAGCTATGTATGTATGATACATACACCATACCATCATGTCATACCTTATTTGTTGTTTTTCCCGCGCTATACCGTACCACCGGATCCCAAAAAAATAAACATATCTCTATCTGTGTGTAAAAACACCTCCTACTGTGTGTGTGTTTAGGGTTTTCTAATTGTTTAATTAGAGATCTGTATTTTATATAATTACTGATTAATTCAGTTTTCTAGGGTTTCGGTGAATCGAGATCTTTTTTTGTTTCCGTGATTTTCGGGAATCTGTTACGAATTCCGTTATGGAAGAGTTAAAGCCGTTAAATCAGACCGTTGATTCGAGTATTGATAGTGGTTTAGCTACTATTGAAGCTCGATTTGGGGATTTTTGCAAGGTGATTTTTTATAAAAAATTGTTTATTGATTTGTGGGATTGAATCTTGTATTGTTAGTTTGTGTGAATTAGTTGAAATTTTAAGAAATGGTTTTCAAGATTTTTTTGATTATTTTTTTTTAGCTGATTTTGAGGTGTTTGATACACACAGGGGAGGTTATCGATGGATGATAAGGCGTTAGACGAAGCGATGAAGCTGTTTGAGAAAAGCAAGCATCTTTTCTTGACTAATTCATCTAGTCTTGGAAGTGGGACGGTATTGCCCTTTTTCAGATTTTTTGATATATTTATATCTGTAGTTGCTGAGATTTGTTATTTGTTTAATTTAATTAGCCCGAGGAAGCGGAGCACTACTGGTTTGCGTTTCTGTTGTTTTCCTTTAAAAGATTGAGGCAGAAGGAGCCCGTCGAAGATGCTGCGAAAGCAAACGATATTGGATTCAACCTCTGTCAAATACTCAGAGTGGCAAAACTAAAGTATGTTGTCGTTAAACTCGGGGCATTCGTTTTTGGTTAATTTTGTGATGTACTGATGATATTGTTTTTGTTTTCTCAGTTATGTGGATTTCTTTAAAGAGCTGCCTCAATTTGTTGTCAAGACTGGTCCTATTTTAAGCAATCTATACGGATCGGATTGGGAAACCAGACTTCAGGTACTAAATTAGCAGATGGTAGTTAAAGATTATGTAAATTGAGGATTTTGCAGCTGGTTTTCAATATTTCTTTTCGTCTATATAGTTTTAAGTTTCTTTTTCTTTAATCAGGCAAAAGAGTTGCAGGCCAATTTTGTGCATCTCAGTCTTTTAAGCAAGTACGTACCTTCCCTTTTTTGCGTTGTTTTTGGTTGATGTGATTCTTAAGAAGGCTACGTTGGTAGTGGCTGGAAATTTTAAGAAGGCTATGTTGGTAGTGGCGGGAAATTTGAAGTTTCCTTGTGGATTGTGCTACAAATAGGAATGACAGTATTGATATAGTTATATAATTTGGCTTTCTATTTGGAAGTGTTGGTAATATTAGTAGCATTTTAGGAAAAACTTTCATTCTATGTTGTTATTATTCACGGTTATTTGTTACTTTTCCTTTCTTTCCTAGGAGCCTATTCATGCAGCATACATGTTATAGAATAAGTTTTGAAGCATGATCGTTCGATACAGCTTAAGCTAAATGTGTGGGAACAATTTGTGGTATCTGACTACGATATATCTTCTAGCTTACATGTCATACATGAACTTATTTCTGCTTAGTTTTTTGAAATTATTATGTGATGTTGAGTCTTTTGAGAGTGTATGTTTGGAACTTATTTTCACTGAAACGAATATTGTGGGTCTCTACTTTGTCGTTAAGACCCTTTAATGTATATAGTTCCAATATAAAGCATCTCTGTCATGGATTTGATGTATTCAATAAATATGTGTGTGATTTGAACAGTTACTCGTGTGGCTCATTAATTTAATGATCTTTAAAACCTTTTTATTTTTGTGATTAAAGGTACTATAAACGTGCTTTCCGGGGACTTTTCATTGTAAGCCATGATAATGTTGATGGTCAGTCGGTCGTTGCCAACGTTTCAGACTACATATCAAACTGTCATCGTTTTGGATGGCTACTATTTCTGGCTCTTAGAGTCCACGCATTCAGTCGTTTCAAAGACTTGGTCACTTGTACTAATGGGATCGTCTCTATTCTGGTTGGTGACATCTTAAATGATCATTTTTTTCACTTGGATATATATTTCTGACATTTCTGAAATCTGTGGCAGGCGGTTTTAGTTATTCATATTCCAGCCCGCTTCAGGAACTTCTCTATTGATGACTCGTCACGCTTTGGTAACCAGTTCCATCTTTTACGTCCTCACTTTTAAATTTACAAGCTATTGTTTTTTTCGTTTGCTATAAAAAATGGCTTTTGGTTACTTGTAGTTATAAAGGAGGACAAAGCTGTTGACCTACTTGCATCACTCTGTAAAATTTACGAGACTTCAGAGGAAGAATTGAGAAAAACAATGGTCAAAACGAATAATGTAGTGGCAGAAATTTTGAAGAAGAAGGCTTGTTTGGCTTCAGAATGTAAAAATGGAAACTTGGACAATATTGACACAGGTAATATTGATACAGGTTTATATAAATAAAACTCCGCAATTACATCACTGATTTATTTTTACTTATCATATGATTACCATGTACTGTGGACGAATCCAATTGGAAATGCAGATGGTTTGACGTATTTTGAAGATCTGTTGGAGGAATCAAGTTTATCTTCTAGTTTGAAGGTTCTTGAAACGGATTACAATGATGCAATATGTCAGGAAGGTGAATTAGATGAAAAATTGTTCATGAATGATGATGAAAGCCTGCTTGGTTCGAGCAGCTTGTCTGGTGGCTCGGCTAATATGACTGGGAACAAGGTACATAATATTACTAATATTAGTAGTAATAGTAACTAAATATACGTATTTCATGGTTTGACTTTTTCTTTTTGTTCTGTAGAGGAAATTTGACTTAATGGCCTCACCAACAAAGACAATTACAAGCCCGCTTTCCCCTTATCGATCTCCTTCAAAGATAATGGCTTCCCCTGTTAGCACAGCAATGACAACTGCAAAATGGTTGCGAACAATTGTTTCTCCACTACCATCAAAACCGTCTTTAGAGCTAGAACGATTTTTGTTCTCATGTGACAAGGATGTCACTACCGATGTTGTAAAGAGGGCCCGTATTATCTTAGAAGCAATTTTTCCTAGTAGTGGTCTTGGTGATCGAAGTGTAATTTCAAGTATGCAGAGTACTAACCTAATGGATAATATGTGGGCAGAGCAACGTAGATTGGAAGCGTTAAAGTTATACTATAGAGTTTTACAAGCAATGTGTACTGCAGAATCACAAATACTTCATGGTAACAATCTAACCTCGTTGTTAACAAACGAGAGGTTTCACAGGTGTATGCTTGCATGCTCAGCAGAACTGGTTCTTGCTACACATAAGACAGTTACTATGCTGTTTCCAGCTGTTCTTGAAAGAACGGGAATTACTGCATTTGATCTTAGTAAGGTTATAGAAAGTTTTATCAGACACGAAGAATCTCTTCCAAGAGAATTGAGGCGGCATTTGAATTCTTTAGAAGAGCGACTTTTGGAAAGCATGGTGTGGGAAAAAGGTTCATCGATGTACAACTCTTTGACTATAGCAAGACCTGTGCTTTCTTCAGAAATTAGCCGTCTTGGGTTGTTGGCGGACCCCATGCCCTCTTTGGATGCAATTGCACTACAAAGTAATATGTCCTGTGGAGGGTTGCCACCTGTCCCTTCATTGCAGAAGCGAGACATGTCACCAGGTAAACTGTTATTATTTGATACCCCAAACATATAACATATAATATATTAACATGTGTAGATATTGAGCTAATGCATCCAAGAACATCTTTTCAGGTAAGAATATTGACCTTCGATCACCAAAAAGAGTTTGTACTGAATATCGAAGTGTTTTGGTTGAACGGAATTCCTTCACATCACCTGTTAAAGATCGTCTTCTGGGAATAAACAATCTTAAGTCAAAGATACTATCACCTGCTTTGCAGTCAGCGTTTGCCAGGTAGGACTATAAACTGTCCATTACACTATTTTTCACTTTATAATAAATCAAGTTGACTAACTTAAATCTCGATGTATATACTTGTTTGCAGTCCAACAAGACCAAATCCAACTGGCAGAGGAGAAACATGTGCAGAGACTGCCGTTAATCTCTTTTTTAGCAAGGTGCCTAAGTGTTGCATGAGCAACTATTTTTACTGATCTTTTATGAACCATTACAGCATGCTAATGAGTTTTCGGTTTTTCCCCTTCTTACCAGATTGTAAAGCTAGCTGCTGTTAGAATCAATGGGATGATTGAAAGGATGCAGTTGTCGCAACAAATAAGAGAACGTGTATACTGTCTTTTTCAGCAGATTCTGAGTCAACGGACAGCTCTATTTTTCAATCGCCATATTGACCAGATCATTCTATGTAGTTTCTATGGAGTTGCAAAGGTGTGTAGAATGTAGATGGACACATCTCAGAACTTGGCACTGTCGTCTGATAATTACTTAATTATACCTAATTGTTTTCATTTTCCCGACTTGCAGATTTCCCAGCTGACCTTAACATTCAAAGAAATCATTTACAACTACAGAAAGCAACCACATTGTAAACCTCAAGTCTTCCGGGCTGTGTTTATAGATGACAGGTCATCTCGACGCAATGGGGTATGCCACCTGTCATATCTCTTCTTTCAAGTTTTTTTTTTTTAATGAATTGTTCAGTATCAATATTCAAGATGGGTTTTGGAACAGAAAACAGGGCAAGATCATGTTGATATCATTATGTTTTACAATGAAGTGTTTATTCCCACCGTGAAGCCACTGTTAGTGGAGCTTGCTCCAGTAGGGGTTGCTAAAACCAATAACCAGGTTTCAGAAACAAAAAATATTGATGAAGGTAAAAAAATTTAAGGACCAGTTAACTGCTTTTATCACTTGTTCGTATAACGCTGTAACTTACGGTTTAACCTGCAACTTGTATAGGTCCATGTCCTGGCTCACCTAAGGTATCTTCATTCCCAACTCTTCCTGATATGTCTCCAAAGAAGGTATCCTCAGTACACAATGTTTACGTCTCTCCATTGCGGTCAACAAAGGTATATACTAATGATTGTTTTGAATACTTTCGTTGTTTCATGCTATTGAAAAAAGACATGTGAGTTAATTTTTATTATAAATTGGTGTTCAGATGGATGCCTTAATCTCTCATGGATCTAAAAGCTATTATGCGTGTGTTGGGGAAAGCACCCATGCTTACCAGAGCCCATCAAAAGACTTGACTGCCATCAACAATCGCTTGAACAGGTAAACTTCGTTGATATCAGTCTTGTTTGTTAATTGAATCAAGTCTTTAATCTGTACTAAACTAAATGATATTGTTATTTCTTTCAGTACACGGAAGGTGAGAGGGACACTGAATTTTGATGAGGTTGACGTTGGATTGGTGAGCGACTCTTTGGTGGCAAATAGCCTATATCTTCAGAACGGGAAAGGTCCATCTACGCCGTCAAATGGTCAGATAAAAACCGAATGATGATGTTTGATATCCGATATCCTCATCAAATGGTTAGATTAAAACTGAATGATACCAAAGTAACAGTAGCTTAATTGGTAGTTTGTATGTATATAGAGGGGGCATCAGCAGAGCCAGGATTTGATTTGATTTTATTTTTACTTGGAACTAGGGAATGGGAACGGGGATGGAATGTGCGGTGAAATTATTGTACAGTAGCCGCCACTAACCTCAATGGTTGTTATGTTGGATTGGTAGTTTTGGCTTCGACTCCTCTAATAAATTTTATTTATATTTATATACTTTCTACCTCTATGCTCTTGTATATTGCTCTCCTGTTCCAACTTCCAAGCATTTTCAAGGTGACAGAAGGTGATAAAGCGTTCAGTTTGTTTTCATATAAGATTAGATCATATATTGTCTGGATCCCGGTGGAGTTACATTACTGTGGTGAGTGGTGACGTTCATTTGGTTTGGCGTGTGCAACAAGTTAATAGAACTAGTGTCACTTGGTTTGTCGTGTGGCTTGAACTTGACCTCTCAGCATAACCTTTTGAAATTTTGAAACAATCAAAAAATAACCTTTTCCCTTCGTTTTGAGTTTATGCAGGCTTAAACTCAAAATATTAAATCTGTGAATAAATAATTAAATAGTTTCTAAATAAGTTAACTGTAATGATATTATGGAGTACTACAATTTACCCCACCTATTGTTTTAATATAAGAAAACAAGGACTGGGAAATCATCAATTAGGTTTCGACAACCGTTTAAATCAAGTCTAGTAATTGTTTAGATTACAATTTACCATTTTTAGCACTCTATCGGAATGTTTTTTATAATGTGAAGTAGTTAACTTTTTTACGTGTTGTAAGGCATACTTAGATATGACATGTGTCATCCAAGTCTACAGGACAACCATGTTACAAGTTATTAAATGGCAAGTATGGATGGTAAGAGACATTTTTGTCAAGCTTTCAGCTGAACCACCTTTTAACACATGGTTTCACTTTCTCCGCAGATGAACTAGTTGTGGCATAAGCTTTCTTGCGGGTATAACCAAGAAAATAGATATGTTTGCGGGGTCTAATTGATATATACAGTTCTTTAAGACCAGAGAGGGAACTAAGGGATGTGATATCAAACTAGGCAATAATAGTGACCTTGAACTGGTTCGCATTATCTATCAAGTAATAGAAAAGTATTTTAGTACTCCCGCGAATATAAAGAATCCCCAAATATCAAGTAGTAACAGCTGTATAAGATTTGCTTAGAAATTACATACATGAATTACACTCAAACATAACAGAAAACATAACAGTCATCACGATTGCAAGTAACTAAGCATAGACTAAAAGTTTTTAGATAACACAAACGAAACACTTCTAAAAGTGGAACCTCATAAACAAATGAAACACTTTAAAAAAATACTTTGACGACAACAGTAAGCGAAAAAATCTTAAAGTTTTACTAACGCAAAGTCGCAAACTTAAGAAAAATAAAACATAATCAGTTTGTTTAGCTAAGCAATTTCAAAAGTATTTAGTTTTAAACAGTTTATGGGACGGAAACTGGTGATAACAAGCGAATGATAGCAAAAGTTAACAGAAACAATATAAAAAACAAATTATGAATCCAAAGATAATTTAAAGATCCAAAACTTAAGCCATTACAAGGACATAATCAAACTAAAAAAGCTAGAATAAACGACTCAACTTGTAATTTGTAAGCAACATCCAAAACAGAATACGATAATTTAAAAAACCAAAAAGGCGTCGATGATCTCAATCACCCTTCCTCCTGAATGAGCATCCTTCGGTAAGTCTAGCACGTCCACCAGTCGGTTGACACAACACGGTCTGACAGTTTCCACACACCACCACAGTTTGAGAGTGGCTAAATACAGTTGTTCTGTTACCAAAAACAAATTCATTTATTTCCAATTAGCTATCAACATTAAAAATTAAGAATTGACGTAACTGATCAATTAATAATAAAATTCAAATTATTGCTACAGTATACTTATATTGTTTAGTCTGCAAAATATTTTAATAAATCTATCTAAACATTAGAGAAAATTATCTAAATATCAGGGCAAATTATCTAAAAAATTAGGGCAAATTATCTAAAAAAATTAGGGCAAAATATTATCTAAAAAATAGGTAAAAACTTACATGTTGAAGCATCCCTGACACTTGACATCCTGTAATTATGGTAAAATTAGGGCAAAATAATGGTAAAATTAGGGGAAATTAAATTAAAAATAATTAAATACCATGAAGAATGAGTTTGGAGATTGAACGAGACGCTTGAGCTTGTGCTTCCTCTTTTCCATATCAGCTGGTGGATTGAGGAGATCAACATCATTTGGCATAACCATCTTGATTGGAAATTTGTGTGATTAAGAGATGGCGGTTGTGTGTGTAAAGCTCAAAACCCTAAAATGATATCAATATGGTGAACATGTTACTTTTATAGCCCTTTGATTTGGTTAGGTGGTTTTCTACCGTTGGATCTAGGGTGTTGTAGATGCTTCGACAAGTATCTGGACTACCCATATACAAATGATGTTTACGGCCCACTCCGGATTATTATTTCATGTTTTATGATTTTATACTAGTAACCAACCGTTTCCAAACTCTTTCTCTGTCTACTTATACTTAGATCACCATGATGGATTAATTAACAATCACATAAAACAAGTTTGTTATTTCATAACAACTAGATTATTGTCCCATGATAGCGCGGAAAAAAATAAAAATTGAATCATAAATTTTATGTTTATGTATATTTTAATTTATTATGAGAAAATAATGTTGTACGTATAATATATATATATATATATATATATATATATATATATATATAGGGAGTGATTCATGCGAGAACTCATATTTTTGCGAGAACTGCGAGAACTCATTCTGGACCACTCATTTATTTTCAATATTAAATATATTTTTCTTTAATCAAAAGGGTAAATTAGTAAATTTAGTTTTTTTCTTTTGAATTAATTTAATTTTTCCCTTTTTTCTCTCTCTTTTGTTTCGTGATAATTTTATGATAGTTTCCGTTGATCATATATGAACAATTTTGTGTTTTTAGTTGTGCAGAGATGAACAACTTGATTTTTCGTATTACAAATGTTGCATTTTCGTTTTCTTTTAAATTTTAAGTAGGAAACTAATCTAAACAGATAATTAAACAAAGGTATAAAATAAAAAAGCAGAAAAAAAAGAATTCATATTGTTGTTCATTAATGATCTAGCTGTATAAACATATGAACATAAATTTTCTTGATATTTAAATAACATCAAAACCACATAAAATGCATATAATACTCATATCGTAAATTTTTCATGTTCAAACTAGATCTTCATCATCTTCATATTGTTAATCTTCTTCATTAAGTACCTAAAAACAAAAAAATTAACAAAATAATATAATCTAAGAAATTATACACGCAATTTTTAGTAGTAAAACTAAAATAAAATACATATTCTAGACCAAAACTACTAAAAACTATTAATTCAATAAGCTAAAAAGTTTTTAAAATAATTTCTTATATTAGAAATACAGAATGAAAACTAATTATTGGACTGTTCATAGATAATAATTCAAATGTTCATATATATGTTTCAATGTTCATATGTTTTCAAATCGGTGTTTTCATATGAACAAACCACAAATGTTTACTCAAAATCATTGATTTGTTTAACATCTAAATGGACAAAAGGGACTTAAATTCTTACGTGTAATGGTCAACAATCTCGGCATCCGGTTTGTTGTATCTAGCAGCCAAATGCTTCTCAGCAAGAGCAAGACTAACAACAGGACCTGATAATAATAATTAAAGTTCCTTTAGTAACAACATTAACTAATTACAATATTTTACCATGTATGCAAAAACAAGTACTCCGTACTAACTAGTGGTGACTTCAAATCCTCTGTCTGATTAACCATAAGACAAATTAGTATCAGCTAACCACTCAATCATCAAGTTGCAAACACGCGGTAAAATCATAGTGACGCCTCCCATGTTGATTATATAACTAGGATATTATACACATGTAATTAAACCCAAAACTACCTAAGTTTACGCCATAAAAGCATAACACTTTTCTACATTTAACAAATTTCTTTTTTGGGAGTGAAAAGAAATAGCAAAATATCCATTCTTTTTCGGAGTAAAATAGCTTCCTTTCATGTCTCCAAAAACAAAAATGAATCTTTACCAAATTAGTTCAATGCCCAGATCCTAAACAAGATACAATAAAGTCAACTTTTTCCAAAAAATCATATCCAACTCACTGAGACATTTCATCAAACACATAGTAGGCAGAAATGATAAAAACCTTAAATTTTCCATAAAGTATTTTTATATAGAAATTATCGGGAAAAAAAAACCTTACTGTAACAACATCATATCCAGCAAGATGCAACAAAGCATACTGTAACATACATCCATGTCCGGCGGACAAAACAAAGCGATCTCGGTTAAACCAATAAGGGTTCAATTGAAGCAAAATTAGTGAAGAATTAAGCAAAATTAAGTTTCTTTAATCAAAATTAGTGAAGAATTAGTATACATACCCATGGAGAATGAATAAATTAGTGAGAGATTCGAATGAATTTACCTTGGCATGAAGATATGCGAATACAAATCGTAATTTTTGATGATTTTTTTTTCCGGCTACATGATTGCTTCGGGTTTTTTTCGGATTTTTTAATCCTCCTATAATAAAATTGAGGACAGTTTGGTGGTGGTTTCATGTTGGGGCTTTTGATTTCTCCAAATCGTGTGGGTAGAGAAAGGGTTACAGATAAATTTGTATGTGAATAGAGAGATTTAAAGAAAACGTGTGAGAGAGGTGAATATTAGGTTTAACTGAAATTCCTTTATTACCCTTCAAGCCCTTCCAAGAATCAGCCTTAACTTGCATTTATTTACGAAAATGCCACATCAGTTTTTAACCATTGATCTCTCATCTAAGGGTTAATAACGAGTTCTCGCAGTTCTCGCAGAATTTTGAGTTCTCGCAGGAACCATTCACTATATATATATATATATATATATATATATATATATATATATATATATATACTTTTACGTTTATACACATATTGTTTATAGCTATAATAACATATACACTTTTATCTTTATACATATGTTTTGATATTTTGTATTAGAAAATTTTACAATAATAATAAGGTAAATTATAGTCCAAAATTACCGATTCTATAAATAAATTATAATTATGTTTTTTTATTTTAGTAGCGATTGGATGAAAGAGAGAATGTAATTATATATTGTAAGAGGGTGTAAAATGAAAATAATCTTTAATGACATTATCAATCTGATCTAACGGCTGACATCAGAGAAGTTAACCCATCCAACGACTTTACTTCATCATGTGGCATTTGAGATCCCTCTTATTATATATTAAAGATACTTATGCCATAAACATAAGTAATCAATGGAAAAACCGAGAATCAAACCAAAATTAATTTAACCGCCGCTTTATAACTAAATACTTACATAGTTATGTTACTTAATTCCAATATAAAATACAATACTATATGTGGTATTTAATCCTATTGACCCAATTGAAGTATGTAAGTTACTATTCGATTCAGTTAGGCTTGATAAAGTTCTCAAACTGAAAAACTCGAAATGTTGATTAAACTACATATGTTACTTCAGTTTATTAACTTAGACCATTCATTTCTCATGATTTGTTTTGTCTCAATGCATGGTGTATTAAAATATATCATGTCGAGTAGACACCTTAAATTTTGCAAACACTCATGTATCATTACCGGTAAAGATCAAATCGTAAACGTATAAAGAATATTATGTAAAGATTAATTTTGCAATAAGAATGTTATTACCCTTTTCAAAAATAGATTAAGATCACATCTTAAAAAACCTTCAATCTTGATGTACCATGGTCGTGGTGCATGTTTCATACCATATAACGCATTGTTGAGTTTGTATACTTTGTGCTCCTGTAAAAGCAAACGAATCCCTAATAAAAAAGATTTTTCTTTTGTAGGTTGCTAAGTAGTGTGAATATGCTATAGATAAAAATCACAAAAAGATTTTGTGTTTTAGGTTAAGAAAACAACAAAATCCAAAAAGATTTTATTTCTATGTTTATTTTCTTCGTCATCACGTATCTAGCAAGATTATAAATTTTTTATCACGTGTTTTTGAAGAACAAAACATTCTTTTGGAAAGTGTCTCTCTCTAAGTCAGGATTACATAGTGTAAAGATTGGATCTCGGAGAGTTAAAGCTACTTCACGAAACTTAAAGACTCGAAGCCGCTCTTCATGAAGTCGTGAAGCTCGAAGATGAAGATTCGGTGATTAAGGGATTCAAGTCATAAGATTACTGCTTTGAACACCACTAGAGATACTCCGTCAGAAGAAATGAAGTATTTCTAGTTCAAGACTTCTCGAAGATGAAGTTAAAGACACCAACTCTCGATCTCACGACATTAAACCTTTTAAGAAGATTTGTTGAAAGTACAAGCTACAACAAAGGGGGAGTTTGTTGGAGAATAAATGCTTATTGTTTGTATCTTGTACATCAAGTTAAAGTGTCGTGTAGTTTAAAGTGTATTTTAGATCGAGTTGTAAATTATTTCACTGCATGTGAAAAAGTTTCGCTACATGAGTGTCACAACGACACTCATGTGTGTAGCCAGCGAAACACATTCCAATGTGTTAATGTGTTACGCTAACGAAACTCTTAAGTCGGTTTAAAGAGTTCCGCAACGAAACTCTTTAGGTATTTAGGGTTTGCCTATAAATATCTCACATAGAGATCATAAATGCATCCATCACGAATCTGTAGAGAAGAGTTTCGTTACCAGAGAGTTTACCACGAAACATTTCTTGTGAACGGTCTAAACCTTTATAATCGAGTGTTTTAATATTATTCGTATTGTACAACATTATATAAGAGTTTATAATATCATTAGGTTATACTTTGTGTTCTTAACCATTACATAGGCGTATTTGTGTTTCCGCCACTTATACGTCGTAGGATCCAAATCAAGGTCTAGATTAGGGTTCCAACACACTTCCTACTTCATCACCTATAATGTGTGGCAACACCTCTACAATATCTCTAGCTTCAAATCCAGTTCAACATGCAAGAACAAAACACATTGAACTTGATTTTCACTTTGTTACAGACAAAATTAAACAAATCAAACCTGTATTTGTCACTTCTAAATCCCCCGTTGCAGCTATTCTAACCAAGGGTTTATCTAAAGGTGTACACTATCCTTGTCTCTCCAAGTTAAGCAATTGTAATCCTTACTCCACGCCAACTTGTGGGGAGGGGAGGGGGGGTAAAGATATACAAGACACACCGTTATTGAAGACTTCACAACACACCATAACACACATACAACACACAAGCACAAACTATCCAAGATAATGCAACATTTCTTATTCGAACATCACTACAACTATGGCAAGATGTAGAAGTCAAAGGACTTATTCTGTAATTAAAACAGAACATCTTGCAGTGTAATACTCTTTTTTACGATTAACAATCTTGAACATGCTTATTCATATGCTTACAGAAAAGGAGTGGAAAAACTACGACATTACAACAAGTTTTTCAACTTAAGAGCTTCGCAAGTCTAACCATATTTTGAGAAAACCGGTATACTTTGTGGGTGTCTAAAGAAATTATATGGATCAACTTTGGCTTTGATGGCAATCAACCTCTTAAAATTATCTCGGTTCCAATACCTCTCGCCCCAAACACTTGCTTCTTCATAAGTAGCATTTCCAACACCCAAATCCAAATCATTGTAATTCAAATACGACTCCCTCGGGTTCTTTGACACATAAGGCGCTATAAAGTCATTGAAGCTTTTCAACCAACTTATACGTCGAAGTGATATTGGTGTCGAGTCTGAGGCTTGATCACTAAAATCAATCTGCTGGTGGAACTGGTACAACACCCCGCCTCTATGAGGAAATGGAATTGCTGTCTCTGAGTAGTCTTCCATCTTTCCACCAAAAGGGTGCATGTACAAAGTCTCTGACACGTCGTTTTCAAACATCTTTCTCCACATCTTTCTGAGCCCGCTCATAGGGATCGGTGTCCGTACGTAGTCTAATTTGTTTCCGGCATTCAGTCTAATCACATCAGTGTTGGATTAAATTATATTGATTCATGTTATTTACATACCTCCTGAAGATCCTGGGATGTTGTTGAACAGGTTAGACATGATTCCCAGAATGAGATGATCGTATTAGGATGGTAATACGGTTATATTAGAACCGTTTAGAGAGAGTAACACTTGTAGGTGTTTGGGATAGCAAAAGGTGAAGAATGAACCAACCCTTCTAAGGGTTTATTATGTCCCTTTATATACACACTCAAATTAGGAGTGTGTAATATTTAGTCCCTGGTGTTTATTAAGTGTTTACATTAAGCTCTCATAGTTCCGATCACCTAATGGGAAATCTATAGTGTCAGTAAGGTAAATACGTCCATCGAATATTTACTAGACACAGATTTCAGTTAGCGTCAGTCATCATATCAGTAAGGATAAATGATCAATGAGGGTCACAAATAATATGGGTCCAACATTCTCCCACTTGACCGAGTAGATCATTTATCTATGAGCATTGTTAAGTCCGTACGAGATAATACTCATTTTGTTTAAAACCGAAATCATAGTTGATAAGTACAGTCGTAGAGAAGAACATCTACTCAGGACCCCCACTAGTCAAACTATGACTCAAATTCAAAACTGAATAAGCAATGATAGACCAACTAAGACAAATTTTGTTATAATAATGTCCAACACAGTTATGCGCATAAGGTGTAAATAATAGACAAACAAAATCTGAATAAGGAGGAAAATTTTCATTAATAAATAATAATGACCAATAAGTACAACAATGCTATTAAATTAAGTCTTTTGTAAGCCCCATATTCGACACGTGTCCTACGAATATATTAGGAGGAAGACCTTTGGTCATCGGATCCGCTAGCATGTCATGTGTACTTATGTACTCAACACAAAGAACATTTTCCTCAACCCGTTCGCGTACAAACAGATACTTTGTGTCGAGATACAGCCCAGCGCCAGTCGAACTGTTACTGTTCGAGAAAGTTACAGCAGCTGAGTTATCACAGTAAAGCTTCAATGGTCTAGAAATTGAGTTGACGAGTTTGAGTCCACTGATCAGGTTCCTTAACAACATCCCATGACAGGTTGCATTATAAACGGCAACATATTCAGCCATCATAGTAGACGTTGTGGTCAGTTTTTGTTTATGACTCCGCCAAGAGATTGGTCCGCCAGCTAACATGAAAATATACCCAGAAGTAGATTTATGGTCTTCTTTGCATTTAGCAAAGTCAGAATCAGAATAACCTACTACTTCCAAGTTGTCACTTCTTCTATAAGTTAATTTGTAGTCTTTGGTCCCTTTCAGATATCGCAGAACCTTTTTAGCCGCTTTCCAGTGTGCTAATCCGGGGTTAGATAAGTAACGCCCCAGCATACCAGCGATGTAAGCGATATCCGGTCGAGTACAGACCTGAGCGTACATAATGCTCCCAACTACAGATGAGTAAGGTATCATCCTCATTTCAGCCTTCTCAGTTTCAGTGCTCGGAGTTTGATGAGGTCCAAATACGTCCCCTTTAACTACCGGAGCCACAGTGGGTGTGCAGTGCTGCATGTTATAGCGTTCTAGAATACGGTCAATATAAGCCCTTTGGGAAAGACCTAGAACACCATTGCGTCTATCTCGATTTATTTCGATACCTAAAACATAAGAGGCATCACCGAGATCTTTCATGTCGAAATTATGCGAAAGCATTCGCTTCGACTCATGTAGCAAATCCAAGTTGTTACTTGCAAGTAGGATATCATCCACATACAAAACAAGGATAATAAAGTTACTCCCACTGATCTTGAGATAGGTGCATTGATCCACTTGATTCTTTAGGAAGCCATCAGATTTTACGACTTCATCAAATTTAAGGTACCATTGTCGTGATGCTTGTTTCAACCCATATATCGATTTATTCAACTTGCAGACCATGTGCTCTTTACCTTCTGGAATAAATCCTTCAGGTTGCCGCATGTATACGTCTTCTTGCAAGTCACCATTTAGGAAAGCGGTCTTGACATCCATCTGATGTAACTCTAAATCATAATGAGCTACGAGTGCCATGACGATCCTTAGGGAATCTTTACGAGAGACAGGGGAAAAGGTCTCTTGATAATCAATTCCTTCCTTTTGAGTAAAGCCTTTTGCAACCAGTCTGGCCTTATAGCGTTCGACGTTTCCATTCGGGTCTAATTTGGTTTTAAACACCCATTTACATCCAATTACTTTGGATCCTTTAGTGAGTGGAACCAATACCCAAACGCCATTACGCTCCATGGATTTGAGCTCTTCAATCATGGCTTCAATCCATTTAGCGGCCTGATCACTATTCATAGCTTCTCGGTAAGAGGTTGGATCAGTAAGTTTCCCAATGTTTTCGACTTCAGCCAGATAAGTTTCGAAATCATCAAAATTAGTGTTTCTGCGAGCCCTTGATGATCTCCTGAGCTGAATTACGGGTTCTTCAGGAACAGGCGGTTCTTCGGCGTTTAGATTAGGAGGCATAGGAGGTTCAACCGGTTCATTAGGAGATCCAGGTATATCGGGAGCAGCGTTGGGTACAAGAGGAATTATCGGAGGAATCGTAATAACCGACGAATGGTTTCCCCCCGCTTCTTGTACTTCTTGCAAATCTAAATCAGGATTTGTCGTGCTCCCACTGATCTCTGAATTTTCGAGGAAAGTGGCATGTTGCGTATCTATGATGCGGGTAGAGTGAGAAGGACAGTAAAACCGATAACCTTTTGAGTTCTCGGGATAACCAATAAAGAAACATGTAAGGGTTTTAGAATCCAGTTTCTTTAAGTTAGGGTTATAGACTTTTGCTTCGGCAGGACAACCCCATACTTTCATATATTTTAGACTCGGTTTCCTACCTGTCCAGATCTCATAAGGAGTTTTAGGGACAGATTTTGATGGAACCCTATTGAGTATATGAACAGCTGTTTTTAAGGCCTCAGTCCAAAGAAATTTGGGTAGGTTAGTGTTGGCGAGCATACTTCTCACCATGTCCATTAAAGTTCGGTTTCTCCTTTCAGCAACACCATTCTGTTGAGGAGAACCTGGCATGGTGTATTGGTTAATTATGCCCTGTTCCTTGCAAAAATTATAGAAAGGACCAGGAGCTTGACCAATATCAGTATGTTTACCGTAATACTCACCTCCCCTATCTGATCGGACAACTTTTATCTTATGATCAAGTTGGTTTTCAACCAAAGTTTTATAATCGACAAAAGTTTGTAAGGATTCAGATTTTTCTTTAATCAGATAAAGGTGCATATAACGTGAATAATCGTCAATGAATGTAATAAATGATGTATGTCCTGTTATTGATGCGGGATAGGGGCCACTAATATCAGTATGAATTATTTCCAACAAGTTGGAACATCTGGTGGCTCCTTTCTTATTCCCTTTAGCCATTTTGCCTTTAAGGCATTGAATACATGTTTCAAAATCACTAAAATCAAGAGAGGGTAAGATTCCTTCTTTTACGAGTCGTGTCATGCGATCTCGTGAGATGTGGCCGAGACGTTTATGCCACAATGTGGAGGAATTCTCTGCTTGTTTAGGTGATTTTGTCTTTGTTTTAGTTATGTCATCAATATTAAGAGACAACAAAGACTGTGAGAAATTATGATCTAGTTCTAATTTATACAGTAATCCATCCAAAAAACCACAACCAAACAATTCATTATTAAGAGTAAAGGTGATCCTGCCACAACCATGAGTAATTACATAACCTTCAAGATCAAGTCTAGATATAGATACAAGGTTCCGAGTAATTCTCGGTACATATAAGGTATCTATTAATCTAATACACTTTCCGGTATTCATATGTAAATTTAAGGTCCCCATGGCTTCGACATCTAAGAGATCACCATTTCCAACTCTAAGCTTTCTTTGGTCCTTTTGTAGCTTCTGGATTGTAAGGAATCCCTGTAAGGAATTGGTCACATGGACCATAGAACCAGAGTCACCCCACCATGTATTAAATGGAACATCAGTAGTAAAGGAATCAAATATTTCGTAAAGAATGTTACCTTTCTTAGCTAGCCATTCCTTGAATTTAGAGCAATCTTTCTGTCTGTGCCCTTTGGAGCGACAGAATGGGCAGTTAGTATTGCTTGTCGAGGATTTAGGGCCAGAGGTAGAAGCACCATGATTTTGGACTTTATTTTCAGTCTTGTTACTGTAGTTACCTTTCCTCTTCTTGGGGTTTGAAGTGGTAGTAAGGTGAACAGCAGCTTCAGGTTGAATGTGCTTAAGACGATCTTCCTCTTGAACGCACATAGCAATCAGTTCACTTATCGACCATTTATCTTTCATTGCGTTATAATTCACTTTGAAAGTGTCGAACCGAGCAGGCAAGGAAGTCATTATGAAATGCACAAGAAAGCCATCTGAGACTTCCATTTGCAAATTCTTAAGCTTGTGAGACATGTCAACCATCTTCATTATGTGTTCACGGACACCGTTAGAACCCTCATATTTAAGAGTCAGCATCTGTAGCATTAAACTACTCGCAGTTGCCTTAGACGATCCCTTAAAGTGATCCTCAACAGATGTGAGGTAAGTTTTCACTTTGTCATTATCAGGGATAGCTCCTCGGATGCTGGAATGAATTGAGTTCTTGACCATCATTAGGGACAGCCGATTCGCCCTTTCCCATTTATCAAAGTCCGCTTTCTGAGTCGCAGTAGATTCAGCAGTAATAGCGGCGGGTTCATCATGGCGAATAGCATAGTCCAAGTCGAGCATTCCCAGAGTTAAGTAGAGTTGTTCCTTCCAAGTAGTGAAATTAGCACCAGTAAGTGCCTCAATGCCGAAGTTTGGTACTGTAGTGGAGAATAAGGAGGATTTAGATTTATGATACGAGTTATAGAAGATTTTAGAGTGACAGAGTTAGCTATATAAGGCAGACTAAGTAATGTCCCTTAAAGTAATAGAACTAGAGTAATGTCTAAAATAAGTAGACCTAATAGTAATGTTCCTGAGACTAAGACCATATAAGTAATGAAGCTAGTGATAGGTAAGCCTATTAAAAAACACCAAAAATAATAAGCTAAAGTAAGGCTCTACTTAGATGTTACATCACCTTTGGGCAGAAATAACTAATATCTAAGTAAAATTATGAGCATAAGGTTTATGCAACACTATGTTTGTCTTTTGACCTTTGGGCAACAAAATAGAACATCGTGTTTTAAGGCATAATAAGAATCCTTTTAAGCACACCAGTATATTAAATCACCTTTGGGCAGAATTAATATCCTACGTGTTTATTATGCTAAAGGAAAAAAATGCAATCATAGGAATCACCTTTGACCTTTGGGCAACAAAGATGAAAACATGAATATTAGTGCATAAGTATAATAAGGTCACATATAAATAAGGTGACTAAATAAGGTGACCACTACAAATAAGGCAGGGGTCAAGGGGGCTGCGCCCCCTTGCGGGGTTAAGGGGCAGCGCCCCTTACGGGGTCAAGGGGCTGAGCCCCTTGCTGGGATCCCGCTGCCAGGTCAGCGGGCGGGGGTCGAGGGGAGGCCGCCCCAAAAGCTAAACGATTTTAAAATAAGGCAACCAGTAAGACTTTAAAAAACCGACCAAATTAGGGTCTGTAGTCATCCGTACGGATGAGATTATATTCGTACGGATGAGTATTGATTCGTACGGATGTAAGTCCAGGTTCGTGCGGATGTAAGCCTAGGTTCGTACGGATGTAAGGTTTAAGTTCGTACGAATGTAAGCCTAGGTTCGCACGTATTAGCCCAGATTCGTACGGATCAACAGTTACGTTCGTGCGAATGAACAAATCAGATTCGTACTAATGAACAAGTCAGGTTCGTACGAATGGGGCTTCATCCGTACGAACGACAAATCAGGTTCGTACGAATGAGCCAATCAGATTCGTACTAATGAACAATTTAGGTTCGTACGAATAGGGCTTCATCCGTACGAACGAGCAAATTAGGTTCGTACGAATGAGCCTTCATTCGCACGAACGAAGTTCGTCGAAATTAGGGTTGCTGTACAGCCGCCACCATCGCCAAAAATCCCATTTTTCACCCAAAAAAACATAATCCGCCGGCCAAATAAGTTGCAAAATCAATAATAGCAATAGCCAAGCGATAAATAAACATGAACCAATGGATAATCACGAGCCATTGGCTCTGATACTACATGTTGGATTAAATTATATTGATTCATGTTATTTACATACCTCCTGAAGATCCTGGGATGTTGTTGAACATGTTAGACATGATTCCCAGAATGAGATGATCGTATTAGGATGGTAATACGGTTATATTAGAACCGTTTAGAGAGAGTAACACTTGTAGGTGTTTGGGATAGCAAAAGGTGAAGAATGAACCAACCCTTCTAAGGGTTTATTATGTCCCTTTATATACACACTCAAATTAGGAGTGTGTAATATTTAGTCCCTGGTGTTTATTAAGTGTTTACATTAAGCTCTCATAGTTCCGATCACCTAATGGGAAATCTATAGTGTCAGTAAGGTAAATACGTCCATCGAATATTTACTAGACACAGATTTCAGTTAGCGTCAGTCATCATATCAGTAAGGATAAATGATCAATGAGGGTCACAAATAATATGGGTCCAACAATCAGTTCTGTTCGCAAGAACCTCGGTTGAGGTGGAGCTTGAAAAGCCTCCAAATTCAAGGCTTGACTGGACCATTCTCACTTGTTGGCAAATTTCTCGTGTGACGTTGAGCTCTGGAAATTTTCTGTCGAGCAACGAAAGTAACGTGTCAGTTGTGCCCAGATAAAGCCCAAAAAACAACATTCGAATGGTTTTATTGGTGGTATTGCCGATATATTCGCTCCTCATATGAACTCTTATGATAAAATTCCGATCACCCTTTGGTATAACATATTGAAACTTATGGAAAATTTTGGTTGCACCTTCCTCCAAAGTTATGATCTTCTCAAAAATAGTTACCTGTTCGGGCACAGGAACCAGCCTTAGTTTCCAATTGAGAACAATTCCAAAACTGGAAGCACCACCGCCACGAATTGCCCAAAATAATTCTTCACCCATCGACTTCCTATCGTGAATAGTACCATTCACATCCATGAACCGAACATCAACAACATTATCAGCACCTGTTGCATATTTCCTCACCAAGTATCCATAACCAGCACCGCTAATGTAGCCACCAACACCCACCGTAGGGCATATACCACCCGCGAAGTACAAGGTGTCGGTCTTTTGAGAAATAGCGTAGTAGAGTTCACCAAGCACAGCTCCACCTTGAACGATAGCCGTCCTGTTTGCAATATCCACATCAACAGACCTCATGTTTGTTAGATCAAGCATGACAAAGGGAACATCAGCAGTGGAGGAGATACCCTCGTAATCATGGCCCCCGCTTCTTATCCTGATTTCGTATCCGTGTTTCTTGGTGCATAAAAGAGTCGTCTGCACTTGAGTTTCATTGAAGGGAGTGACAATGACAGATGGTTTAGAAGTGGAGGTTTTATTGAACCTCAGATTTTTTACGTTAACTTCCCAGACTGGCAGGAAAGAAGAATTGGCGGGGGTAAAAATTAGCCGAGAGATGTTGGTGGCGTTGGATTCGATGCAGCTAATGACATCTTCGGCTAATAACGCTCCCCATGAAACCAAAAACGAAACACTAAGAACCAACAGAAAAACGAAACAAGAGAAAACGAAAGACTTCTTCATGTTTTGTTGAGTTTGATCAATGGAAATGAGTGTATATATAGAAAGTGGACAGCCTAAGTGGGGTCAAAGACAAATCAATCTCGACCTATCAAGAGAAATGTGAAATGTCACACTTTGCAAAATATTGAGATCATTTAAAGTTGCAAAACGTGATAAAACAGGAATAAATTATCATTAATTGAATTTAAACTTTTATTTCAAATAAAAATTGCATCTAGTAAAACATACTAGCAACATCGTCGTGTTACGCAGTAATGACGTAAAAAAATGAAGTTAAAATAGTTATAATTTTATATATAAATAATATAACGCGCTATGTAGTAATGACGCAAGAAAATGAAGCTAAAATCGTTATAGTTTTACATATAAATTAATATAACGTACTCTATTTGTACTAATGAAGCTAAGATATTATGAAATATTATATATATATATTTTAACATATTTTTTTTATTATAATTCCATTGGAAAACAAATTTTGTTAATCAATAACGTTATAAATCACTAAACTTTGTTTTATGTTTAGTGAATATGGGGTTGTTACACATGTAAGCTTACATGCAAAACTCATCAAAAAATATGTCGTTTTGTTAAAAATTCTTCAAATCTATATAATTTTAATCATATTTATTAAACTAACTTCAAACTTTTATCTATTCACATCTTTTTCTTCATTAATCGTGTCTTTCAAAAATATAAGTTTTTTTGTCATCACTGGGGTTCTATCGAAGTCACTTTTTATAACTTCTTCATAATAAACAATGACCCCCTACATTTTGGGGATCACCTCTCCCTTGATGATATAGGACAAATCAAGCGTTGAAAAGCATTTAAACCACAAAACGACATAGTTTTTAATGAGTTTCGCATGTAAGCTTACATGTGTAAGAGCCCCCCATATTCACTTCCCTATATATATATATATATATATATATATATATATATATATATATATATATATATATATATATATATATATATATATATATATATATATATATTACAAATTGGATGGCGTAGATTAATTCAAATAGAATAGAGGTGGAGATTTCATTTACTTAAACTCAAAACTTAAGAAAAATGGTCAATATAATCTTAACTACTATATAAAATATGGCTAATGGCTTGTGTATGCTTCCAACTTGACACCGAATTCTATTGTGTACACCGGATTCAGAGATGTTCTATTGAGTACTACCACGTGACTATTTTATTCTTTTGAAGACACAAATAACCTTTGATACAGGTTGCCCGTTTCACTTGCCACGTAGGATGCCATCTCACTTTATTACTTTGACTATTTCAAATGTTATATTGACTTTATACCATATCATCTAATAATTTAGTCCAATAAAAATTAATATAATTCACAATATATTGACTTTACTACTTTCTGTATCTATATATCCATATATATATATCTATATCTATAAAAATTACATACAAATTTATGTATCTATATATCCATATATATATCTATATCTATATATCTATACATAAACACAATATATCCTCTCCGTCGCCGGCGCCGGAATATTTTATTGTGATGATGACGACGATGGTGATGAACTGATGACGATGATGATGAGGACGGATGATGATGAAGACGATGGTGATGAAGTAATCCTCTCCGTCGCCGGCGCCGGAATATTCCTCAGGCGGTTGGGATGGCGGCGGTTAAAACTCGGATCTGAAAAAGGATGGCGGCGGTTAAAACTCGGATCTGAAAAAATCCGGTTAAAACTCGGTGCCGGCGGTTGGGATGGCGGCGGTGGGATTTGCAGATCGAGGGATTTGCAGATTGAGGGTGGACAGAGAACTGTGAGGGGGAGATGTTGAATGTGTTTAAGCAAATAAGCCACTACCGGTGACGATTTCTCTTCTTCAAAATCAGCAGTTAACAAAAAAATATGTAAAAGATTTATATGTGTCAAACATTGTTTTGTTGCTCCAAAACTCACTAACTTTAACGATGCTCTGTTCGATGAAGACTACTCGTCTTTTTTTACTTATTTTTTTGCAGATGGATTGTTTTTGTTATGATTTACTCTAATTTATGCCATGAATTTGGTTACGATTTATTTTTTATAAATGGGTTAGGTTTGTGATCTTTTGATTTTGATTTAATTTTGAGAAATATATGAGAATTTGATGATTTTTTTGATGAATTTGTGTGATTGAATTATGATAATTTGAATGGAAAATTATAGATTTTTGGTTAAAGGTGGAATTTTGATTGTGTGTGAAATGTGTGTGTGAGAGAGGTAATCACGCGTGGCAGCTGAGGTGGACAATAGGTCAACTACTGTACGTCTACGTGGAATCTGAGGTGGATGGTAACTTGTTACACATAGATTTTTGTAGGTAAACGGTTACCTTGTGTCTTCAAAAGAATAAAATAGTCACGTGGTGATACTCAATAGAACATCTCTGAATCCGGTGTATACAATAGAATTCGGTGTCAAGTTGGAAGCATACACAAACCATTAGCCCTATAAAATATTTTTTTTTGAAGCGTAATCTTTTTGGTTAGAGTACATCTATTGATGAAGCAAGATATTTACATAGCAAGAGTCTTGGACGAGGACGAGGCTCATAGTGTATCTTTTTGAGATATCTATATGTTTATAAATTATATTCAAGTTTGTGTGGTTGCAGGGGACCGAGCACCCTATTGTCTCCGCATAGTTTTACTCGTTGATCAATTGGTTTTTAGAAGTCTAAATATTACCCTCCCGACCCTAATAATGGTTAGAGTTTTAGGGTTCGGGTTTCGGGTCGAGGACATATCAGGGTGGTGGATATTGGTTATAGTTCATAAGCCCTTAAGTACATGTATAGTAAAACTTATTTTTCTTGGCAATTGAGGTTTTTTCTTTAATAAAAATAGATTTTAATAAACTTATATGAAAGGAATATAAATAGGGTTATATGGATGAAATAGACTTCTTCTTTAAGTTCTAATCAAGTTTTTTGGAGTTTTATTTCCATCTTTATCTATAGGCTATATCTAACCAGTTGTAAGGGAGATGATTTTCTTTTCTTGAAAAAGTCTAGCTTTGTTACGCAATCTCTAATAAGTAAGTTAATTTATACCCTAAAATCATTTAAAAAATTTGTTTGCCTATCTATGGAGGAAAGGAAGGTGATCATACTCCTAAAGCCACTAGTGATATAATGATATTGTAATGTTCTAGTATTATAAACTTGATTTTGGTTAAGTTTTTAGCCATTGTATCCTTAACTTGGTTGAGTGAATTTTGAATTTAACTAAATTAAATTTCTAGTATCTTAAATTTAACTAATTAGATTTTTTAGTATCCTACATCTAAGATCGAGTATCGAGCCTAAACCAAATCACCGCGATGAAAACAAAAACCTACTCGAGTCGTAAAAAATCGAAGAGTATAGGACAAAGGACCGGATCGAGATGTGTTTGGTCCAGTTTGGTCTAGCCGATTCGGCCTGGTTTGCAGGTTGTGTTTGTTCTATCAAAACATTATGACGGGTTGTACGTTTTACTGAGCCAGACTGAACCAAAGACCAAAGATGATCGAGGATTAACGAGTCAAATTGTTTTATATTTCTACTCAACATTAAAAGATAATTCACATGATATTAACTTATTCAAATTTAAGCTATTATTCTCGGCCTTTAATGGTTAAGAGGACTAAAAATTCACTCAACTAAATTCATGGTAGTAAAATGCATTTTAGCTTTATTATTTGATATATAAACATGTCGATCTAAACCGGTCATAGGTCAATCTATAAAAATTCATGTAATTAGATCAAGCTATTAGATCACTTATTTATTGATGGGGGGATTTCAGACTAGGGGTGTAATCAAATCAAGCTTTTATCAAATAATTTGAGCTCGAACTCGAGCTTGACTCGAGTGAGTCAAGCTTTTATCAAGCTCAAGCCCAAGCTCAAGCCCAAAAATAAGCTCGAAACCCTTAACAAGCCAAGCTCAAGCTTTAGATAGCTTGACTCGAGTTCTTATCAAGCTTTTTCAAGCTTTAATGTATATATGTTTTCATAACAAATTCTTATAAATAATTAGGGGTTAATTTATAAGTAGTAACCTAATAATAAGGACTCAATTCGAAAATATGTGATTAAGTATTCTAGAAGGAGTTTTAAGTTTAACTTAACGGTTGATATTCTCTAGTTCTTCATAGTTTTTTTCACTTTCCAATTCATCAGGACTACAGTCTCTTCGCCGATCATTGTTCACATCTTATCTTTTTACTATTTTTAGAAAAATTGTAAGTTCACTCTCAACAACTTTTTTATTTAATAATGTAAGTGTTAACATCATAATAAACTGATCATATATATTGTCTAATCAAAAGCTATACTATATTTCTCACTTCTGATTTCTTATTATCGTTCATAAAGAGGAAAAAATAAACCTTGATTATCTATATTTATTGTTATACTGTAACGAGTAGAGATAGATGGTTTGATTGGTGGCTATATTCTGAAAGAAGGTGAGCTACTATCTTGGCTATTGAAATACTCCATTTTTATAAATGAAATAAGTATGATAATATGACATGCATGCCATGGATCTGTGTTTTTTTTTTTTTTTTATCTTTATATAACATTGTTAGTTGCTTACTTGGCATACTTGCTTTAGCTAAAATTTATAAGAATATATTTTTCTTTTTAATTTTATGTTTTTACTTTATACATATGTTTATTGATAAGTTTGGGCGTTTGGCTATTACATACAATGATTTTGTATACATTCAAGCTTTCAAGCCAAGCTCAAGCTTTGCTTGAATCCACTCAAGTCAAGCTCAAGCCTAGATGATTAAAGCTTGACAAGCTATCAAGCCAAGCTCAAGCTTATTATTTTTTTTTCAAGCCAAATTCAAGCCTTGTGAAGCTTGAGCTCGGCTTGACTCGGTTACACCCCTATTTCAGACCATTGGATCTTATATATATACATATATTTAAACAAGGATCAAATCCAGTCTCGATCGATACTGACCCATTGTCACCCTAGAAAGCATTTGAATATTAATTGTGTTGGCAACAAAGTTATTTGAAGGCAACAATTAACAACAGTAACATTCTGATATTGAACAAGAAAATTTCAAAGTCTCAACATATTTCGAAAAATTCCGTAATAAAACTTTTGTAAAAGGTAATACATACCCAAAAAAACTTGTTTTTCCTGCGATACAAAATTAGCACAAGCTTTCTATTTTAAATGTCTACATTTCCTATTGAAAATTGTTACAAATAAATAATCATCTTTTTATTTATATTTTAACAAATTTATAAGAGATTTTAGTAAATATATTTTATTTGTGAACCATTCTTAAAATTATACATTTTATTAAAGTGGACATAATTTAATTTCTTTCATATGATTTGGTTGTGTGATGTAGTTATTTTGCCCTACAAATTTCATCCGACGGTCTTTTGGGAGTGTAACTTTTTGTTTAGGATATATGTATTGATGAAGCCATGAATTTATATAGCAAAAGTTTTAGACGAGGCTTATAATGTATTATTTTGAGATATCAATTTGTTTATAAAATTTCAATTCAAATTTGTGTCGTTGGAGGGGACCAAGGACCTTATTATCTTTGGTTAGTTTTACTCGTTGGTTAAATGGTTTTCAGAAGTCTAAAAATTACTCTCCCAATCCTAATAAAGGTTAGAGTTTTAGAGTTCGGATTTCGGTTCAAGGACATATTACGGTGGTGGATACCGAATATAGTACATAAGCCCTTAATTACATGTATAGTAAAACTTATTTGACTTGGCAATTGAGGTTTTTTTTGTGACACCCGCCATCAAACCCGATTAGTCAACGTCAAAATTCCGTTAATCAAAGTTATTTCTCTAGCTTGCTTAGCAAAACATTTTGAGTTAAACTACTATTACTTGTTTGAGTACAACTTTCTATTTTAGGCTATGTGAATCTAGATTTAGATTTACAACTTTTTTTTTTTGCCTAACTTGCACTATTTGAATGCTTATAGATATAAATATTCCTACAACAATTATTTCAAAGAAATTATTTCGATATTTCTATTTTTAGAAATTTCCTACAAGCAAAGAATACATGGATATGAGATAGGTAATTATGAAATAATTCAATATTTAGAAATGAAGATTACTCTAGAGGAGATACATATATCTTAGCTGTATAATTGATGATTACTCTAGAGGAGTATAGATTTATGTCAATAAATACGGAATTAAACTTTTCGAAAAATTTAAGAATGGAATTGAGTATAATTAGTTGAAACTCAAACCGGCGGAAAGTAGTATTATCATATTAATAACGATACAACTTATGGAGGTGTGATTATGCTAGGCCAAAGGTAACGATTAGTACTAATGCTGTCTATGTTGAATGACATCTGATGCATAACTACATTATAAGGATACTTGTTTGAAAGGATATAACCAAAAAGTTAGGCAATGGAATCTCATAAACAAACTTATTCATATGCCTACATAAAGGAGGGAAAAGACTACGATATTACATAGAGTTCTTCAACTTAAGAGTTTTACATGTCTGACCGAGATTTTGAGAAAACCGGTATACTTTGTGGGTGATTAAAGAAGTTGTCTGGATCAACTTTGGCTTTGATGCGAATCAACTTCCTAAAATTGTCTCTTTTCCAGTACCTTTCTCCCCAAACACTTGCTTCTCTATAGTTATCACTTCCAACACCCAGATCCAAATCAATATAGTTCAAATACGCCTCCCTTGGGTTTTTTGACACATAAGGAGCTATAAAGTCACTGAAGCTTTGGAACCAACTTATACGCTGGAGGGATATTGATGTCGTGTCTGAGTCTTGATTACTAAAATCAACCACTAGGTGAACCTGGTACAACACCCCACCTCTATGAGGATATGGAATTGCTGTCTCTGAGTAGTCTTCCATCTTTCCGCCAAAAGGGTGCACGTACAGAACCTCTGATGCGTCGTTCTCAAACATCTTTCTCCATATCTTTCTGAGCCCGCTGATGGTGATTGGAGTCCGTACGTAGTCTGATTTGTTTTTGGAGTTCATCCTAAACGTAGTAGTTCGGTTCACAAGAACCTCGGTTGAGGTGGAGCTTGAAAAGCCTCCAAATATAAGTGTCGACTGGACCATTCTCACTTCTTCACAAATTTCTCCTGTGACATTGAGTTCTGGGAACGTTTGGTCAATCAACGGAAGCAATTTTTCGGTTGTGCCCAGATAAAGCCCATAAAATAACATTCGGATGGTTTTGTTGGTGGTGTTTCCGATATATTCGCTGTTAATATGAACTCTTATGAGCAGATTCCGATCACATTTGGGTACAACATATTGATATTTATGGAAAATTTCTGTTGCGCCTTCCTCCAAAGTTATACTTCTTAAGAAAATGGTAACTCTTTCGGGGACTGCAACCAACCTGAGTTTCCAATTGAGAACGATACCAAAACTAGAAGCACCACCACCACGAATCGCCCAAAACAAATCTTCGCCCATTGACTTCCTATCATGAATAGTGCCATTGACATCCATAAACCGAACATCAAGAACATTATCAGCACCAGTACCATATTTCCTGATCAAATTTCCATAACCACCACCACTCATGTACCCACCAACACCTACAGTGGGGCAAACACCACTTGGGAAGTACAAGGCATCAGTCCTCTGAGAAATAGCGTAGTATAGCTCACCAAGAACAGCCCCGCCTTGAACAACGGCGGTCCTGTTTGCAACATCCACATCTACAGACCTCATGTTTGTAAGATCAAGCATGACAAACGGGACATCAGCAGTGGAAGAAATGCCCTCGAAATCATGCCCCCCACTCCTGATCCTGATACTGTATCCGTGTTTCTTAGTGCACAAAAGAGTGGTTTGCACGTGTGTTTCGGTGACTGGGGTGACAATAACTGATGGTTTAGGAGTGGAGGTTTTATTGAACCGGAGATTTTTTACATTAACTACCCACACGGGCAAGAAAGAAGAATTAGCAGGGGTAAAAATGAGTTGAATGATGTCGGAGTTTGAGTTGGATCGGATGCAACTAATGACATCTTCCGCATTCGGTGTAACATCGAGAATGGAAGATAATGCACCCAAGGAAACCGAGAAAGAAAGTGTTAGAACAGAGAAAAAAACAAAAGAAGTTAATTGAGACTTCTTCATGTTTATATGCCTTTGATTCATGAAAATGATTTTATTTATAGAAGATGGACAGCGAAATAGATGACAAAACAAAATGGGAGGGACAATGAAAAAAAAAAACCTATTTAAAGCAACCGGTATACTGAAAGTTACTTTATAACACCCAAAAAGCTTGTTATATTAACATAACACTAACTCGTGATCGTAAAACTAAAACTGAACATCACGCAACAATGAATCGTGTATCGCTTTCTAAAAGGATTATTCGATCCTAGTTAGCTAAATATATCGAATATTACTATGAGTTAAAACACATAAACAATGTTCTTGTATGAATAAGTTTTAAAATCTCAACTTAGTTTTAGAACACTCAAAATCTCAACTTAGTTCTAAAATAATTTTTTCAAGATATTACACGATGTCTTTGCATGTGGTTAGTTGACGCTTGCTTTTCACGATAACGAAAAAAGTCAATATATAATAGAGTAAATTACGAAAATATCGCTTTAGGTTTGTTTTTTTGTTAAAAAAAAAAAACTAATTTCTTAACAATGGGAATTAGTAGTTAATAGATTTTTTTTGACGATATATAACCTCTTTTTTATTTGTTTAGATATGTGTAATTGACCTCAGAAAATGACCAAAATAATATTTAATAGAAAATTGCCTTTTCAATCATCCCAAACATCAATAAAAGGTTTTATTAACAAAATATTCTTGGGAAGAAAGGAAAAATAAGAATAACCAAATGAGGTGAGTTTAGACAATATGTGGTGAAGATCAAAGGAGTATAAGTATGTAATGGTTTTATTTTTACGATTTTTTTAACACCTTGTCACCATTTGTTTTGTTTGCGTAAATAGAGCGGTCTGATTTGAGGTTCCGGCGTGTGTCGTCTTAGTATCAATGTCTTGGTCGGGTTATCACTCATTCCATTCAACTGGGTGATGCCCTAAAGTGGCTAGGTGTTGGTTTCGTTGGACGACTAGATATTTCTCCTTCTATTTTATGTATATTCACTAGTATTAAATTGTTGATGTAAGGTTCGTCTAGATTCGTTTGGATAACAATTAAGGTTAGTGTCAAGGTCACCTACCACTTTTGTGTAGGAGGTCACGGGTTCGAAACTTAGTACTGAGGTGGGTGACTCTCCAAAAAGATTTTCTACTAAGGCTTATGACTCTCTCAGCATGCGTGTTTCAACGAGACAAAAACTACGTGCAGGTTAGGTCTGCCGGTCACAAAATGACCATGGGATAGGAGGCTCCTTACAATACACATATGTTATGATTTCTTTTAAAAAAATAAAAAAAAAATGAGATGAGTTCACCTAAAGTTTAAACTCTAACCTAAACATGAATACTTAATTTTATTCTTAGTTCAATCTTATAAAAAAAAAGAAAAGCAACAAATATAATCTTTTATTAAATTTCATACTCGTTTTGAATTAGGAATTATCAACGCGTAACAACGGTGAACCTCAAATTGTGACAAGAAAAAGAAAAAGAAAAAGAAAAAAAAAATAAAAAAAAAACTTAATCTTGTTAGCTCCTGTTTCTAGTTTAACCGAAAAAACTCTAAATGAAAAAAAAAACTAAATTTTTTGTTAACTCAAAACCCGACTTCATGAACATGATAGTTTGCCTTGCCCCCATATTCATATTTTTCTGACTCCGCACCCAATCTCATGCACATTGGAAATGCCACTTGATTATTATTTTGTAACTTATACCCATGTCGGACAAGAACATGACTGCAAAAAACCGAAACCTTACATGTCATCCGCAGACAACTGGATCGTTAATTAATTCTCTAACGGATTAGTTCGTATTTAAAATGTTTTAAAATTTCGTTTTAAATAAAATGATTATAGCAGCCATCAAGTTGATGTTTAACAATGTGTAATTTATGTGCTAGTGGACACTCTGAAAAATTATTATACCATATAGTCCTTCACCTACGGTAGCAGCCAGTTGCTGTGGTATTTGGCATTACCCTAATGAAGTGATTAAGTGATCATGACCAGCTCACTCCCGTGAGGCAACTATTATAAAACATAACGATCCATATACATAAAGAACGAATATACCGTTAAGCTCTTAATTTATTTTATATTTCTTTTACGTTTATATTAAGAAATCTAGATACGTACATTTCATATTATAGACACATACAGTCATACAATTGTGATGTAACCGAAGAAGAAAGTCATGTCAAAATTTCAAGGTCTTTTAGAACTTATTTGGATTAAGACGTTTTATTTTAGTTTCGATGTAGTAATGGTGTTTTGATTTTTACCATTTGTTTATGATCGAATAGTTAAACATTTTTGTAGGAGCCTTTTATATATTAAATGATGTTTTTTGTTGAATTGGTATCTTCTGCTTTTGAATTTAATAGCAAAAAATTCTGCAATATATAACGTGAATGTTTTGGGAAAAATATGTATTGCTTTCCATTTCCCTCTCGAATCATTATTCGGATCGGATTTGTTTTAGAAAATGATCTTGAAAAAAAGACTGCTTTTGCTTCCGAAAAACTGATCTCCTTACCGTAGCATATCATTTGCATGGAGATGGGTTTTTAGATATAAACGATCTCCTTATTTTCTCATAGAGATCGGTTCAAAAACCGTTCTCCATAAGATTTCCTATTGAGATCATCTTCATAAAGATGAGTTCAAAAACCAATTTCTATGAGGGTTTTCAACCACTCTCCTTGACCTTTTTTGTAGTAGTGACATATCAACAAATGTTAGATTTGATGCCCTCTTCGTCGCTGTTCCGTTGTTCGGATCCCTATCGGCATATCCTAATCGTAGCACGTATGAAAAACGATGGAGAGTAGTGGGATAACAAATTGATCAAGATTAGAGCGTGATCGTAAGATTGCTTATAGGATCATAAAATAGCTATAATTAATTAATTAACTTAGTTTCAAATTTCCAAATTTATTTTTTTCCAAACCATATAAACATATATAATCTTGTATTATATGGTTATTTATAACTGGACCTTACTATAGCCTTCTATATTATGTTTAAAGTACTTATACACACAAAACATATTTCACTACAATAAAAATGCCTCTTGGTGACATATTTAGCGACGTTTGGCGACATATTTTTGGTTAGCGACTATTTAACGACGCTAACCATGTTGTCTCTATAAAAAAAGTCGCAGATTTTTGCGACTTTTGCAACCTGTCGCTATCTACAGCGATGGTACCGGTGATAAAAATTAATGTGTCGCTGATTTTTTTGCGACTTCTATATCTTAGTCGCTATCCACAACGTTGATTTTTAAACACGTCGTCGTTACTGAAGTCGCGAAGTATGCCGCAAATATCAGTGACTTACATCAATTGTAGTTATCCATGTCGCTTTTATTGAAGATGTTTTTTACATGTGTCTTAATCGATGTCGCTAATATTGAAATATATCGTTATTCATGTCTCCACCGATGTCGTTGATCTTTAATATATAGTTATTTGTGTCTCCAATGACATCGAAGATCTTGAGGAACGTCATATATCATATCGAACTCAACCAAACATCATAAGGTTTTTAATTGTGAATCAACCATCAAAATATCAAATAGTTTCTAATTTTAAATCAAAGCATAAAAAAGTTTTGAATATCAAACACACACCCTACTGCCGACGTTTAATAGCATCAAGAAATTGAAGATTAGCTTTTCCAACTTCTTGAGTGACGACCCTTTCCACTTGCTGAACAATAATCTTACCCACTTCTCGAGCAACAACATTTCCAACTTCCTATGAGATGATGTTTACTCAAGCTTTCCTCTAATGATTCTTGGAATTTCACAACTTTGTCGATTTTTTGCGTTTGAGCTTCCTGTGCGGCTATTACACGATCAAGATCATCTCTTTGAAGAATCTGCTCATTATGTTGTAAATCAATGAGGTCTCGAAGGTCTTGGTTATCTGAAGTTTTGTTGAAAGGCTTATCAATATTGTAGCGATGACAAGTATACTCATCAACCCCAGATCCTTGACCATAAACTCTCCCATTTTTTATCCCAACATGATCAACCCACCTTGGATATGTGTTAGACATATTTCCGGATTCAGCATCAAGAGAATCATCAACACCATATTTGTCATTGTATTGTTCCTATATTAAATAATCATAAAAAGTACAAAGGGGTCAAATGGGTTAAATGCATAAATATGTACACATTCCAAGCACTATCACACTAACTTGCAAACAACATTTTTAAAACATATATTTCAGTATATATATTTCAAACTATAATGTATAAGCATTTTTTTTCTCGGTTAAAGCTTAAGCCTAAAAGAAAAAACAGAACAACTAATTTTTTTTATCTTAACTTCTTATTTACCCAACTTAAAAAAACCCGAAAAGGTATGCATCATTTCATTGTACTCTATAGCAAAAACCCGAGTGAGCCAAATCATCGTGCTTATAAACCAATGATTTCATGAGATCTTATTTCACTAACCAAAGAAATCAAATTAGTGACATCTAAGAAAAAAACTAGAAAATGTGTGCATCATAAGTCAAGGGGATAAAACTTACCCATGTTTCCTGTGCTTCACTGTCAACAGATGTGTTTTCTTTTTTCTTATGATTCCGAGCAAAAGTTCAGCAGCACTCGGTTCTCGTGTTAGTTCCTTGTGCTACATAAGTAAAAAGAACATTTATAAAATATCAATAAAAAAGATAATTAAACATATAATATAGTAAATTGTTATACTATTCTCCTTTTGTGCTCAATAATTCAGATCGAACCACCGGTATGCAAACGTTTATTAGCTTAACGAGCCACTTTCCCTCTATCTTATTTGACAACAAACTCTGTGTTTTCCATCTCTACATAGTATCTGCCCGGCGGTAAGATTCAGAAATGGTGTTTTCTCTGTTGAAGGTTTATTCCTAGCCTTACACATAAAGTCTCGTAAGCTCTTTGAACCAACTATGTCGAATAATTTTTTTAACATCACCCTCGATCCTTGTATCCCACTTGTATTTAGCCTGATATGTTTAACAAATATTCATTATAGCATAAATCTTGAGTAGTCAAACATAAACCAAACATGCTCTGTTAAAGAAAAAGAAAACATTACATCTGGATCATTATTTAACTTTGGTATGAGATAGTATAAATACCTTAAATGCGTCAAACCAAATATCTTTCTCTTCTTGTGGGATCATTGTCCACGTATCCCAAATTCCATTGAACTATGCTTTCCAAATTTGAGAGATGCTACTCGTCACGCTATGAGAGGGAATAAACCTTCAAAGAAACCGAGATTCGTTAAAAGTTGTACTCATGAACATATACATGTACTAACAAACTTACGCTTTTCCTTTAACTCTTAGAACGACACGCCTATCTTCGATAATAGTTGCCTGTTCATCAACATCACATGCACCAGACTCGTTTACCTCTTCAGTTGCTACTCAAATTGGATCTTGTTATTATAACAAAACGATCATAATAAATATGTTTTGCCACTATGTAAGTAACTTTTACATGTCATAAAAATGTATACTGAAAAAGAGAGATGTATAGACAAGGATGGTTTGACGTTCTTGCTCCTGATGGTTAAACAAATAATAGTTAAGAGGTATTTTCTATCGACAACATGCCTAAGTTTAGAAAAACTCTAACATGTTTTCTGTAACATCCCTGAGTTCATTATTCATTATATTCGGTGTGTTGGAGCATTATTGTCTGTATTTGTATTCATTTGAACGTGTCGTAGAGTTAGAATGTAATTAGATCGAGTTGTAAAGTCCAAACGCATTTACGGAAACAGTTACGGTGAGTAACTGAGTTACGGTCACGTAACTGTCTCTCAGACAAGTTACGTGCACGTAACTAGAGAGTTACGCGCGTAACTGTCTCCCAGACAGTTACGTGCGCGTAACTGTCTCCCAGACAGTTACGTGCGCGTAACTCTTCTAGGGTTTCGAGCTGACTATAAATAGCAGCCTCGGGATCATAAATGTGGTTGTTGAAAGTTGTCAGAGCTGTCAAATCAAGAATAGTTACGTGAGCTAGGGTTTGTGAGCGTAACTAGCTGTTCTTGTGTGTTAAAGTGTTGTAATCGATTGTTTAGGTTCTATTCGTGGTTGTAATCAAACACGTAAGCTTAATAGAATCAATCTTTTGATTATTGCATCTATTTTTCACCGTTTACTTATACATACTAGTTATTCCGCAATTAGTGTGTTGTAGGATTCAAAGGAGATCGTAAGAAAGGCGACCAACAAGTGGTATCAGAGCCTCTATACTTGCTATAGAGGTCTTTGAATCCGTTTGGTGAAGATTGGGGCTGATTTGGGATAGATCTAGGTTTTGGAGTAATTTTACTTTATTTCGGGATTTTTTAGATCTAGGCATTTCTAGCCGGAGTTTGGTATTGGGGTTCAGATATTACGTCTACAGTTGGGTGTATTTGATATCTGCAGAAGATGGGTTCTTAGTTTTGGGTATTTCTTCGTTTACGGCCGCTTTAAGAAGTTTCTGCTGCACGTCACGTAACTGAGGTACTCAATCACGTAATTCAGTTATTTGATCACGTAATTAAGGAGTTTCGCACGTAACTGTGTTTTTTACGCACGTAACTCTTAGTTACTTGACATTTGTTACGCACGTAACTAGGTAGTTACGGTCACGTAACTAGGGTGCTGAAGACGTTCGTTTACTCCATTTTCTAGCTGTTACTCTGCCCGTTTTTCGTTGGAAACGTTAGGTGGGTGTTAGGTTAGGTTTTCGGGTATTCGTTAGTTGCTGATTTTGGGTATTGGTGTGGATTTGTGATGGCTCTCTCTACGAATTCGAATACATTCAATATGGAACCGAGCCGTAATCCTCAACTTCCTCCTTTATACAACCCAAACCGAAGTGTAGAGGATTGGATGATGAGCTTTAGGACGTATGTTGCTTGTACAGATCCGAGTATGTGGGCTCCTATCCTCACGAAGTATGAAGCTCCCTCCGACGTCAACACAGCCACCGGTGTTAGAACCTATCGGGCTCCATCTACATATACCGATGATGAGAAAGCTCTCTTTCTCAAAAATCAGAAAGCGTTGGGAACAATTCAATTTTGTTTAACTGACGAGATGAGAGCTATATTCCGGATGATCGATAATCCCCACGATCTATGGAATGCTATCGCGAAAAGATATGGAGGTACGGAAGCGATGAAAGGAATTAAGGCCGACATCTTGAAGAGGCAATTTGACAACTTCAAGTGTGGAGAAAACGAGACTTTAGACATGCTGATCTCTAGATTTAGTCGGTTGATTAACGATCTTTATGAATTAAAGGTTGAGTTTAGCAAGCTCCAGACGAACATACGATTCTTGGATAGCTTGCCGCCACATTGGGAAGTCCGTGTGCTTCTGTTGAAAGATAAGCCTGAGCTAAGAGACTATGACTTTGAGGATCTTATCGACAAGCTACGTATAGCCAATCTGCAGATGCAAGAAAAAGCTTATGGTAGCAATGCGTTTGCTCAGAAGGTGCTTAGGGATAATTCGGAGTTGCTTTCCTCTCGGATATCTCATCAACCCAAGTACCTCCATCCTTAAGCTACTTGCCTCCGACTCCCAGCTTTCCGAGTGTTCAAGACAGTCCTCCAGTGTCAAGCTCGACCGATTCACTCTGTCCTACATGTTCTGCTTGTAGAACCTGTTCATCGCGACGGGAAATGAATACGGCATTTGCTGCCCCCCTCCTAAAGTCTCAAGGGATAGGGAAAGATACGGCATTTAGTGCTTCTAGTTCCCAGAATATGGAACCCGATCGCTTACAGTCATGTTTTGTCGCAGCCTATAACGACTTGATCGACGGAAGAATTGCAAATTCCGCTCTCAATGAGGAAGATTATGAGCAGGTCCATCCCGACGATCTAGAGGAAATGGATATTCGGTGGAACATGGCCATGATGACAAAGAGGATCAAAGGCTTTCTCAACCGCACAGGAAAGAAGTTTATTGGGGGTGATAGAAAGAGTGGCATGGGCTTTGACAAGTCGAGGGTAAAGTGCTTTAAATGCAACAATTACGGCCACTTCGCTCGTGAATGTGGTCAACACTCACGCGAAGACCCTCGACATGACCAGGGAGAAAGATATGGTCGACAACACCAAGGTCATCAAGCCCCTCATCAAGGAAGAAGCTATCAACAGGGAGGATATCAAGGTCAAGCATCTAGGAATCTCCGAATTCAAGATGCAGAAAAGGATGCAAGTGCACTCATGGCTGTGGATAACAAGGTTGACTGGAATGCTTTTGAGGATATCGCACCGAGAATGGAGCACTTTGCCCTCATGGCCTCTACTTCAGATGTTACATCTCCTAAGCCTGAGGTAGATATCGATCCTTTCACTTCTGTTTGTACCAATTGCAGCGAGCTAGAGGCCCAACTCGCTGTATGGAGTAACTCAACTAGAGAGTTAAGTGTTGAGGCTAATAATTTTAGATTAAAAAAATGATAGCTTGTCAAAAGAAAACAAAACATTAACTGTTTTTAAGAAAGAAAAGCAAGTTGAAATTTCTGATCTAAAAATTATAATTACCCGACATGTTTCAAAAATCCAAGAGTTTTCTGATGCTCTTGCAGCTGAAAAATTAACTGTTGCAAAGAAACAGAGTGAAATTGATACTCTGCAGGCAAAGTTAGCTGCAATTGCAAACTCTAAAGAGATTTTGGCTCAACTGATCGAATCGCAACGGACGAACACAAAAGACAAGGGTGGACTGGGGTATTCTAGTATGCCTCCTCCAGATCACTTCACCCCAGTCCCGGTCGATGGTTCGTCCGTAGAGTTAGCTCAATCTGCTTCTTTGACCTCTGAGGCTCCAAAAGCCGAAGAAACTGGTCCAGAAGTAAGTGTCAGTGAAAATGAGTCTAAAGTGACTTTAGAGTGTCCCGACCAAAAATCAAAAGACTTGACCGACCTAAAAGACGTCCAATTATCTAAATACCAAGAGAGTCTTTTCGAGAAAGTCTTTCAGCGCCTTGAAAGCCGTCTTATCACTAAGATGGACAAGAAGTTTGAACAACTTCAAGTGCGAGAAGGAAAACGGATTGTTAAACAATCCGACTCTAAGCAGTCTGAGTCAAAGTCCACAAAATCAAAGTCTAAGGGTAAAGAAAAAGTTGAGGACCCAATTCTCACTATCCAAACCCCTATGTCCACGATTTTCACTAAGGGAGTGGCTTCTTCTTCTAAGCCTACAAATTTCCCTCCCAAAGTGTCTCGACCAACTACCTCTCGACCAGCTCCTCAGACCATGACAACACCTCGTATTCCAAATGTGTCCCATGTAGCAATTCCAAACGAGAAGATTCAAACTTCTCCGACTCATATGGACATGTCAAATGATCCGAGAATTTGCTACTATTGTAGATACGAGGGCCATATTGCCAAAGTTTGTCCACGTTTGCAAGGCTTAATCTTGAAACGCAAAGTATCCCCTAAGAAGGATCGACTAATCTCCAAAGTTGATTCTTCTTCAGACCAAGTCAAGACCGGGCCAAAACAAGTCGTGACCGAAGTTGTTAAAGAAAAACAAAAGTCACCCAAACGTCAGAATGACACATCAACTTCAACCAACTACCAGAAAAACACCAAATTGGTTGATGTGATCATTCTCGATGTAAATGGACGACCCAAGTCTGTTAAGGCTTGGGTCCCCATTCAAAACTGATCCTCTATTTTAATGTGCAGGGACGACCTAAACGACCGAGCGGCAAAAATATCTGGTGTGTCGACAGTGGTTGTTCCAGGCACATGACGGGAGATAGTCACCTATTGACCGATCACATTGAGGTTGATGGTGGCAATGTCCTATTTGCGGGGGAAAAGGGTGGAAAGATAACGGGACAAGGAAATATCTCCAACGGCGTAGTGACTTTCAAAAATGTCAACTACGTTAAGGAGTTAAAGCACAATCTTCTCAGCGTTTCACAAGTGTGTGATGAGAAGTTCTCTACACTGTTCACAAGCAAAGAGTGTATGGTTCTACGTGAAGGTTTTGTGATCGACCCATCCTGGGTACTGATAAGAGCTCCGAGAGTCAACGACATCTACTATCTTGATGTGTCTAAAGCTTCGGAGCGGGAGTCAATTATGTGGCATAGACGGATGGCCCACATTAACTTCCGACGGATGAATTTGGTGAAGCACGAGCTTGTCACAGGAGTTCCCAAAATGAGCTTTGCGATGAATGACTCATGTATTTCATGTGTAAAGGGGAAGCAACACAAGAAGTCGCATCCGTCAAAGCTTGTGAACTCCATCTCGGCTCCACTGGAATTACTTCACATGGATCTCTTCGGTCCTGTAAGTGTAAAGAGTAAGGGAGGCAAATCGTACTGTTTGGTAGTCACGGATGACTACTCGAGATTCTCATGGGTTTTCTTCCTAGCGAGGAAGGATGAAACAGCTGAACGACTAAAGTTTCTCCTTCTTCGACTAGAAACCCTTCTCGAGTTAAAGGTCAGATCTATTCGGAGCGATAATGGCACGGAGTTCAAGAACAACAACATGGAGCTGTTCTGTTTATCTAAGGGTATCTCTCATCAGTACAACGCTCCTCGAACTCCGCAGCAAAATGGAGTTGCAGAAAGGAAGAATAGAACTCTCATCGAAGCGGCTCGTACGATGCTTTCGGATTCTAAACTGCCAGTTTCATTCTGGGCCGAAGCAGTCAATACAGCGTGCTATGTTCTCAATCGGGTTTCTTTGGTCAAACGTCACAACAAGACCAGCTATGAATTGATCAACAAAAGAAAACCGAATCTGCAATTCCTCGAACCGTTTGGATGTCCTTGTGAGATCATGATCACAAAGGAACGGATCTCCAAGTTTGGTGAAAAGACGCATCCTGGATACTTTCTCGGTTATTCGGCAGAATCTCCAAGTAGACGGGTTTTCGACAAGACTACGGGCACGATTGAAGAAGCTTATGAAGTGACCTGTTTCCGGTATACTCCATCTACACCGGGTGATGGTCCGAAACACTTCTTCGATTATGATTCGTTATTTCAGTCTTTCAACCTTGATTATCCTAGTGTCTCCATTCCGGTTGCAAGAAATGAAGCGGTCGTGATGCAAGGGGGAGGAATTGATGATACATTCTTTAACCAGTTTCACACTCAAAGTGAAGATGCATCACCGTCCACTTCATCTGGTCCGATTCCGATTCAGGTCGTCGTTGATCTTCCAGCTATTCAACAAGCTCCGACTCGGCCAGATTCACCAGTCTTCGAAACTGCATCAGATGATTCAGAGAGTGATAACAATGATTTTCAAGACTCCGCAGCTGAGATCGAAGAAAGTGATGAAGAGGAATCTAATGACATCGAAAGTGCTCCTCAACCTTCTAATGCTGATGTCTCGAATCCAGCTCCACCTTCTGATGAAGCAGAAATTCCAGCTCCGGTCGTGGAGAATGTGATTAATCAGGAAGAAGGTGTACAAGAAAATGAAGGTGATGTAGAAAGAAATGAGGCTGAAAATGTCATCTCTCCGAGGAGATCAGTGAGAGAAAAGAAACGTCCGGCACACCTGGATGAATTCGTGGCAAGTCCCGCACTCCTGGAAGTCTTCGAAGCATGCTTTCTATCCCAAATAGACCCAAAGAATGTCATCATTGCACTCGATGATCCGTTCTGGGTAGAAGCTATGCAAGAGGAACTTCAACAGTTCTTAAAGTTACATGTGTGGGAAAAGGTCAAGGCTCCAAGGAGGGAAAAGATATTGAAGACGAAGTGGGTATACAAGATTAAAAGAGATGACAAAGGCGAAATTGTGAGGAATAAAGCCCGTTTAGTTGTTCAAGGTTTCGAACAAGTTGAAGGTCTAGACTACGATGAAGTCTACGCACCGGTTGCTCGTTTGGAATCAATTCGGCTGTTCCTTGCATTCGCTTCCCACAGGCGTTTCAAAGTTTATCAACTTGACGTTAAGAGTGAGTTCCTTTATGGTGAAATACGTGAAGACATTTATGTCTCTCAGCCACCGGGCTTCGAGGATTACGAACATCCTGATCACGTTTTCAAGCTGAACAAGGCCTTATATGGACTTCACCAGGCCCCGAGAGCTTGGTATGGAACGCTCTCTGACTTCTTGACAAACAACGGGTTTGCAAGAGGCACGGTTGATCAAACATTGTTCACAAAGAAAAGGAAAGAACACTTGCTGCTGGTCCAGATATACGTCGACGACATCATCTTCGGGTCAACTGATGACTCGATGTGTAAAGATTTTGAGAAGTTGATGACGTCAAGGCTTGAGATGAGTGCAATGGGTGAAATGAACTTCTTCTTGGGCTTGCAAGTTCAACAATCGAAGAAGGGAATCTACATTCATCAGACCAAGTATGTGCAAGACATATTGACTCGTTTCGAGATGCTAGATTGTAGACCGGTTAGCACTCCCCTCGAGATCAATCACAAACTTGGTCCAGCACCTCATGATGAAGTTATAGATCTGAAGCTGTATCGGTCGATGATAGGCTCGCTGATGTATCTTACGGCTTCTCGTCCGGATATCACTTTTGCTGTGTCTTTGTGCGCGCGCTATCAAGCTGCGCCTAAGGCATGTCATTTGAAGGCCGTGAAGAGGATTCTCTGTTATCTCAAGGGGAAACCAACTCTGGGTCTCTGGTATCCTTATGACGATCAAGACTTCGAGTTGACGGCGTATTCGGATTCAGATTATGGGGGCTGCAATTCAGACATGAAGTCCACGACTGGTGGCTGTCAGTTCCTTGAATCGCGTTTAGTCTCGTGGCAGTGCAAGAAGCAAACCGCGGTATCCTTATCATCTGCGGAAGCTGAATACATTGCGGCGGGAAGTTGCTGTGCTCAGGTTCTTTGGATCCAGCATCAGCTACGCGATTATGGTTTGATTGTTTCTCGCACCCCTATTAACATAGACAACACAGCAGCAGTGTGCATCATACGCAATCTGGTGCAACATTCGAAAACGAAACATATCAGTATTCGTTTTCATTTCATTCGGGATTGCTATGATAAGAACTTGATCACGTTACTCCAAATCGCCACCGAAAATCAAAAGGCCGATCTTTTGACAAAAGCTTTTCATAAGGGGCGATTTGAAGAACTGATCAAGTTAAACCGTCTCACCGTTTTAGAAATCGCTTGACACGAACCACTATTTTTGTAAATACTTAACTCTTTTAAAATTAAAAAAATTCAAAAAAGATTTTTGGTTTAAGTTGTAGTTTAATCTCTAGTTCCTTAAAATTAAAAAATACAAAAAGATTTTAATTTTTCTTAGGTTTATAGCTTTTATCTTTCTATTTTACGGTTCTCGTGTTTTTTAAGTGATATGCAGTGTCAGGAGGAATCATATGAGCTTACATACGTATTATGGATCAAGTTCTCCTGGATAGACGGTTTCTGGATTCATTCTTGACGATTGGAAGGCTCCGAGTGCTTAAACATGCTCGACTGATCATATGCCTTCCCGTCAAGTGTAAAGGCTCTTTATCTCGAGATAAAGTGTAAAGGTTTGAGTGTATAATCGTCTTTATCTCTTGGAAAGAGTTTAAAGGTTAAAAACTTGTTTTCTATCAGTGGGTAATAGTTTAAAGGTAAAAACGTGAATTAAAACAAGTTTAAAATCGAGAAAACGCGCGAAAACACAAGTTTGAAAATGGGTCACGTATCTCTAAGTTACGCACGTAACTAAGAGATACGTGCACGTAATTAGGAAGTTACGTGCACGTAACTCAGAAGTTACGGGCACGTAACTCTCAGTTACGTGCACGTAACTCTCAGTTACGTGCACGTAACTGAGAGAGAGAAGGGGTATATAAAGGTTTAAAGTCACTGTTACACACACTTTTTCAAAAACCCTCTTCCTTCAAAAACCCTTTCTTCCTCTTGAAGATTTCGCAATTTTAAATCAACACACCTATTTTCCATCATCTATTTGCTCGGAATCATCATCTGAACTTCTAGGTATAATATTCTCGACCTAAATTTCGAGTTAAAGGGGTGTTTGGGTGTTAACTGTCACGGTTTGGGTTATGCCGAGTCTAGAATCAAAAATTTTCCATCAAAACATGAAATTAATGATTATCAAACATCATAAACATTTTTTCGAGTATAATGGTAATGATTGATTGTTGTTTTTCGGTTTAAATCGACGGATTAAAGAAAATTTTGATTTTAACCTAAATATTAGGTTTAATCCGTGATTTTTCTACACAATCATCAAATGTGTGTAGTGTAAAGACTAATACTACTCGGAATATTGCTAATGACTTGATTTTAAGATAAAACCCATAGCGTATTTTGAGTTTTATTGAGCGTAAGAAAACGGAGGGTTGAAACCAGTTACGGGCACGTAATTCTTAATTACGTGCACGTAACTCTTAATTACGTGCACGTAATTACCAAGTTACGTGCACGTAACTTTGACATTATATGGTCTTCATTGGCACGTAACTTCAGTTACGTGCACGTAACTCCCAGTTACGTGCACGTAATTGTTAAATAAAAATGTTCTCGACCGTTAAATTGTCCAGTTATGCTGCCCAAATTTTTCAAAAATCTATTACGTAAGACAAGTTACGCGCGTAACTATACAGTTACGGGCGCGTAACTGTCAACAGATTCACGTCTGTTTTTGCAAATTCAATTTGCTTAACGTAATGGACTCTAACGATTGCAGCGTAACCCCATTTCACTCAAAAGTAGTCTATGCACGTCTAGGATGTTGTTTACAATGTCTTTTAGTAGTTTTGTGCGTATACTAACTTTTGTGCGAGTTTTGTTGTCTTTTGTGTAGAATGGCACCTAAAGCACCTAAGACGGATGTTGCCATCAAGAGACATAACTCGGTAGCACTACTTTCTGCCGTGAAGGGGCCCGGGTTCGAGGGGATTATCAACTATTTGATTCGAAGCCCGATTGCTTATGCCCTCCGAGTTGATCCAAAGCTGAAGCTGGATCTTATTACTGAGTTCTGGAAGAACGCGCGCATAAATACGACGGTGTCTCCACCCTCCATTGATTCCATGGTTAGGGGATTTCCAGTAGTCGTTACTGAAGCTGTGATCAGAACGGTTCTTCAGTTCGATGATTCCGCTGAAGCTACCGATCTACTGCCAGATAAAGTAATCTTTGGGTGCTTCAGGAAGATGGGGTACTCTGGGCGTCTAGACTCCATTCAGTTTTTGAAGTCTCAGATGCCGGTACTCTACCGCTTTCTCATGCACACGCTTATTATGTGCATGTCAAAGTGGAAAGGGGGTTACGATGTTTTGGATAGAAGGGGTCAATCGTTGATGGCGTCTCTGGTCTTCAAACACAAGTACAACACCTCCGGATTCATTCTCAACAGTATGCTTTGGAATCTGGAGGATAAGAAGAGGACCTTTGACCAGTACCCCAAATTTGTGACCTTGATGATTGATCATCTCTTACCGGATCTTCCTTATGCCGGTCCGTTCGGAAAGGCGCAGCAGATAAACCCCCGTGTATTTGCCGACTGCAGAGGCGGTGATGAGTTGGAACTTCAGGGTGCTTTGATTGATGCCGATTTTCAAACACCAGCGCTCAACGCTTTTGATGATCTGATTACTCCTGACTCCCCAAAGCAGACGAGATCTAGGAGATCTTCCAAATCAGTAGCTACTGATACTGAGGATGTTACGAGTAAGAGAAAGAGAAAGGATAAAGGGAAGAAAGCTGTCGAATCTGAGGATGTTTCAGCAAAGGCAAAGGGCAAAGGCAAAGGGCAAAGGCAAGAAGAAAGTTGATATTGTTGATGAATCTGCTTCAGAGGATTCTGCCTCAGGAGATGATGAGAGCAGTGAAAGTGACGATGGGTCGGAGGAGACCGGTGAGCTCTCCGATGCTACCAAAGTGTTGGAAGAAGAGTTGGATAACTTGATAGTCCTCAAGAGGACTATGTCAACGGCTGCCTTCAAAGCGCGACGTAATAGGCTTATGAAGCAAATGGAGAGGGATGCGAGAGTTAAAGCTAAGGCCTCCAAGGGGGTTACTTTTAAGGAACCAGCGGTTGTAGTTCCTTCGCCTAAGCCGATTCGTACAGTCAGGATGAAATCTGCCGAGTTCGTCGGACTTCAACCAGGCACATTTCCGCAACCTCCACCGAAGTCCACGATCAAGCGAGCTCATCACTCCACCGCTTCATCAGAGGTTTCACCAGAACAACCTTTGGTGAAGAAGTCCAAGCAAACCGTTACCACCACCACAGCACCTCCTCCACCAATCATCACCACTCCACCACCAGTCATCACCAATTCTCCACCATCAATCACTACCACTCCTCCACCGATCACTTCTATTCCATCGGGAAGCTCCTCTCGCCCCCAGATCACTGTTGGTTTAAGTGATCTGGTAAGCCAGATGAAGACTCAGTTTGCTACCTTCCAGGCCTCTCTCGGTGAGCATGAAAAGAGAATCAAAAAGCTAGAAGGTGAAGTCAAAGCTCGGGACTTGAAGATTCAGTCAATGGAGAAGAAGATTGAAGGTTATGAGCAAGAGCTTGCAACGGTTCGAGGTGAGTTTGATCACGTCAATGAGCGTCTTGATGAGCTTATGGAAGAGACGAAAGGCGAGAATGACGATGATGACGATGAGGATGATGAGAAGAAAGACGAGGATCCAAAGGACGATAAAAACGATCAGTCCAAGCCGGATGATGGTATGGGTGGTGCATGTGGTCTCTCTCGCATGAGTTCGGGAGATCAGGGCAAGGCTGATCCTTCGGAACAGGCGCAACACGGTGAATCCGCGTCTGGTTCTGCACGAGATCCAGGATCTCCGGCAAAGGAAGCACCACTTGAGGGGGAGACTGCTAACCTTAACCTTGATTTTGTTTTAGTCTCTGTAGGTACTTATTCTCATCCCCTCCTGCCAGCTCGGCCTACTATATCTGCTCAGGGTTCTACTGCCGTAGTTCCCAGATTCGATGCCATGCCGATGCCAGAGGGTGATGCTGCCTCTATGGTCCGAGGGAGTTGTTTGTTTGAGGACTCCGAGGACGAGGTGGATTCAGCGCGTTTAAAGAAGGCCACCGCATCACAAGCCGCCGGTGTGAAAGACAAATCTGCTTCCCCCTCTGGTTCAAAGGGGAAGTCTAAAGAAGTAGAAGAACCTGAGCCCCCAGTTGTATCCGCTCCTTCCGCTCCCGTGCAGATTCCTGTTCATTATATTGATAGCCGGGGAAGGAAGATAGATCACACAGTATTTGGCGCACTTGGTATTATCGTCGGTTGTAATCTTGTAGGCCAGTGCAAAAGGCTCATTCTGTCATGGCGCTACATCGATAACACCGACTACTTTGCCTTGCTGCAGATTGATGGGGTGCAGTATCTGCGGATGAAGTACGCTACGCTCAACTCTCTGCCTTACTTTGAGTTGAAGCGTCTTGCGGATATGGAACCAACAAATCTTACTTCGGATGCAGCCAAGCTTTTCTACAAACAGTTGAGATCCGACATCTTTTATGGGAAGCTTGTGAACTTCAAGCTCACTATGCCTGTGATCAAGAAGTCAAAGAAGAGGAATCCCAAGACGAAGAGGCGAGACGTGGAACACATATATCCTGAAGTCAAGCAGCTAAGGCGGATCAGGATGCCCTCTTTACCTCAGGATTTCTTGGCTGATTTTGAATCTTGGGGGTTTGACGAGAAAACTCGGGAGGCAGTAGTGTTTGACAAAGATGGAAAAGTGTTGCTGAGGATCTATGATCCTATCCATCTTCTCTGCCTCTCCGAAGCAGATCTGAAGCGGCTCAATGAAAAGAAGATTTATGCAGCATGGAATGAAAAATCCTTTGGCATAGTCTTCTCTCATGTGGTTCATATATGCGTCGAAAAGGGGTATCATTCGCAGAATCTGCCGTTGGTGACTGAAGAAGCAGCATAGATATTAGTTTGCAGGTGTTAGCTGGTTTTGGTATTTTCTTATTCCCAGCTCAAACTATATTCTTATGACTGTAATATTTGTAAACATCTTCTGATATATCAATGTTTATTTTGCTTGATTGATTGTTTGTAATGTGTGTGATGCGTGATTCGGTAGGCTTTTGATTCCTATTTGATTTACGTGGTCCGGTTTGCGTTCAAACTTCTACTTTCAAGTTTAATTTACATGCTTATATCTTGAGTTTAAAGCGTTTAGACTTCGCAACATATAACAGTTGCGAACTCGAACAAAAACTGTTTTGCTTAAATGCAAAACTCTTTTCAAAAGAGTCTAAAGTTTTGAAACTCATCGAGTCTAAAGTTAAATAATCTCGGATGAGTCTAAAGTTTTTGAATCTCATTGAGTCAAAGTTTAATAATCTCAATTGAGTGTCAAGTGTCCAAATGATAAAAACCTAAATCTTTGATCGTGACTTCGAAACCTTTCTTTTTAAGTTTTTAGGATTTGTATAGTTATAAAATCAATAAAAATCAGAAAAACATAAAAAGAGGGGGAGAAAGTTTGTGAAAACCTTAGGAAATGATAGTACATCGCGGATTTTAAAACGAAGAATCATAAGTGTTTGTTCGATGTATTGGTAGGTACGACCAATATCATATAAACAATTTTCCGAACCTGTTTCTAATGGGTAACACGGTTAAGTTTGTTCATCTCAGTGATAAGCTGAAAACTTTCGGTGTGCCTGGAATCTGTCACCATAGGATACTATATATATATATAAATAAGTATCTGAGAGTAATAGAAAAAGCGAGGAAAAGAAAAATTGAGAGAAAAACAAAAAATATAATAAATCGTTTTTTCTAAAACTCAAAGAGTTTTCTATTAATGTAATTATTAAAAACTCAAAAATTCCTTGAGGCGCTCCTGGATTCTATAAGGTTGCGAAATCATAGTTTCCTTGAAGTTAGTATGAAGGTGAAGAGTTATAAATAATTACAGTAAAACTCGTATCCTTGAGGCGCTCCAGGATTCTATAAGGTTGCGAAATCATAATTTCCTGCAGTTAGTATAAAGGGAAGAGTAGAGTCAAATAAGAATTCCGTAACTCTTGATGCTTACTTGATAAACGGCAAAGACAGAGGGAGGAGTTCACGAGTCAATAAAGCTTCTTAAGATTATATAAATAAATAAAAAAGGAAAGCAAAAGCTTCTTTAATTATGAAAAATGCATAAGTGCTTAAACTTTATACTATATGTATGCATTTTCAATACTTAGAGTAGTTAATAAAATAGGAATAAGGTGACGGGTTTCCTAAATAAATACTGGAAGTTTGATGACGCTTTGAGGGAAGTTCGGATTTAGCTAAGTGTAAATATAAGTGGGATCCATATAAACAGTTGTAATTTAAATAATCGGAAGATTTTTTATATGATATCTAAGTTGTATTTAAAAGGACAAATATACTAATAATCGGCTGATTCTTGTGATTCGACTTCTGCGATATGATCCTAAAAGCAAACTAATCCCTATCCAAAAAGATTTGCCTTTTGTAGGTTGCTAAAGTAGTGTGAATAGCTTATATTTGAAAACCACAAAAATATTTTCGGTTGTAGGTTAAGAAAACAAACAAAAATCCAAAAAGATTTTATTTATGCGTTTATTATCTTCGTCGTCACGTATCGTTTATGGTTAAAAGGTTTTATCACGTGTTTTCTGAAAAATGAGAAATTTTATCAGTTTAAAGAACAAAAACACGTATTTGGTCAGTTTTGTCTTTGTAAGCCAGGTTTTACAAAGTTAAGGATCGGATCTTGAAGAGTCTAGCACTTCTTGGAAGTCAAGGAATCGAAGCTGATATTCATGGAGCCGCGTTGCTTAATGATGAAGATTAGCTGTGAGAAAGATTCGCAAGTTATCGGTTGCAAACTTTACACCGTACAAGTCTCTATGAAGTTTAAAGGAATCAACTCTCGATCTCTCGACACCAAAAGTTCAAGACAATTTTGAAGAATACAAGCTACATCCAAGGGGGAGTTTGTTGGAGCATTATTGTCTGTATTTGTATTCATTTGAACGTGTCGTAGAGTTAGAATGTAATTAGATCGAGTTGTAAAGTCCAAACGCATTTACGGAAACAGTTACGGTGAGTAACTGAGTTACGGTCACGTAACTGTCTCTCAGACAAGTTACGTGCACGTAACTAGAGAGTTACGCGCGTAACTGTCTCCCAGACAGTTACGTGCGCGTAACTCTTCTAGGGTTTCGAGCTGACTATAAATAGCAGCCTCGGGATCATAAATGCGGTTGTTGAAAGTTGTCAGAGCTGTCAAATCAAGAATAGTTACGTGAGCTAGGGTTTGTGAGCGTAACTACTGTTCTTGTGTGTTAAAGTGTTGTAATCGATTGTTTAGGTTCTATTCGTGGTTGTAATCAAACACGTAAGCTTAATAGAATCAATCTTTTGATTATTGCATCTGTTCTTCACCGTTTACTTATACATACTAGTTATTCCGCAATTAGTGTGTTGTAGGATTCAAAGGAGATCGTAAGAAAGGCGACCAACACGGTGTTTTTTCTTTTAACCCTCCTTCAAAGGTTCTGAAATTTGAAATGTTATAAAAGTAAAATAATTCACCTAACAATAAATCTTAAGTACATGTAACTATAACATTTTCACGTACCTGAAAAATGGTTAAATTTCCTCACAATTTTGTAAAACGTACATAATTGCAACCTTATACTCTTCATCGTCTAGGTAACGACGTTTGCAACTCCCCGGAGATTTTCCAGAGCTATTAAAGATTGAGAATCTATCCCGATTAGGATTTACATTTACCTTATCATCATTTCGACCAACACTCGTCGAGTTGGTTTGAACATGCAGCTCGAAATAATGGGAGCAAAAATTTGAGATTTCTTCCATAATGTAAGCTTCACATATTGAACTCTCGACCAAAGCACTATTTTGACCTTTTTCTTTAGATGGTACAAATATCTAAAAAAATTAAAAAAAACATAATTAGTGAAACTTCTAATAATTTCACGAGGAAGAAAATAAATTGTCTATGTTATACATACACTCGCGATTGGATATTGATGTCATTGTTGCTGCACATTTAAACGTTTTAGTTATAGCAAATTTTGTTTCCCCAAAATTGTGTCATATCTAAAACATAAAAACTAAAGTAACAAATAATCGTACGGTATCTTATACCTTATAATCAAATCAGTATGTACCATGTTATACGCTTGACTTACAATTGAATTATTACAACTAATTTTCTATAATGCTAAAAATCACAGTTTCAATAAAAATTTATTTGCAAATCAATCCTAATTTTAACTTTAATCAACACTTTGCTTATAACAAAATATTTGTAAAAATCAATCCTAATTTTACTAGAAAGAGTTCATAGTACCTACTCAAAATATTTTGTAGAAATCAATCCTAATTTCACTAGAAAGAGGTCATAGTACGTGCAAATCAGCCGGAATTAATGGCGGAAACCGCCAGAGTAAGGTCACTGTGATTCACTAGCGGTGTTGTGGTGGCCAGGCACCATGAATTAGGGCGGAGTGAATAACGAAATTGGGAAATTAGGGGAATTCATTCACCACAATATCTGACATGGTTAATAATAAATTAATTCTTTTATTTAAATTATTTAATATGTAGAAATATGTTTCAGATCTAGAGACGTGAATAACAACCCATTTCGAGATGTCGCCACTAGCGATTTACTTTGCATGTCCGTAAATGTCTTAATTTAGAGACATATGTAGCAATGACAAAGTAGATGTCGTGACTTTAGCGACTCATTTAGCGTTGTGCTTTTGTAAGTCGCAAGATTAGTAACACCGTTGGCGACGTGCCAAAGGACGTCTCAAATTAACAAAAAAAATTGTGATGCAATAAGCAACACTAACATCTACTAATGAATTTTGCGACTTTATTTGTGACACATACGACGTCTACGTCTTTAAATATGTCGTTGTCGAAGTCGCTATTTTGCCACATTGAAAAGCAAGTAGCTAAACATGTCGCTAAAAGGCTACATTTTGTAGTGTTTGAATTTATGAGCGATTCCTTTAAGATACCTTTAAATATGGGGACGGTTAATTATTTAAATAAATGAATGATTATTTTTAATATACAATACATTTAAACGTATCCAGATATATTAAACGTTGCAACGGGAATATATTTATCAAAATCATTTAGTATTATTATTATTTATATTTTCTACACTTTGGTTTTAATTATATAAACATATGGTATGAACTTTGCTCTCATTATAGCCGAAAATTTTTTAGAGATCACAAACGAATTCTCATTTGGAAAACGAAATGAATTCAAAGCATTATTTGAAATAACAGATTGATGGTTTATGTTTTGGACTTTTCACAAGTAGAGTAGTATGTTTATCAAATTTGAACGTTCAACAAACAAGACTCATGTTATACGTTTTAGTCCCATTGTTAATTTAACGATTGTAATTTGAAGTAAATGAATGTATTGCATTATCATTATTATTAGTATCGTCTTTGAACTTCTATATTTTGGGAAACACTCACATAATACTCTCTAGAAATGTGTAACAACATAATCCTACTAAGATAAAAGTATTTTAACGGGTTCAGTCCCTGTGTCACAAATCATTCGGGTCCAGTCCCTGGGTCATATGTTTGGTTACACGTGTGGTCCCTGACTCTAACAATCATTAAATTTTAACGTTAAGTGTGACATGTGTCCGACATGTGATGGGTAAAAAAGTAATTTCGTCTTTTTTTTTTCCTCTTTATCCTTTATATAGATCATCTTCTTCCTTATAAACCCTAGTTTCTCAATCAACAACTAACTGAAATGATCTTTTTAATCCGAAGAAAACATTCCCTTAAATCACTAATCATAAACCCACTTCAATTAATTTCTCCAATTTCTCAAAAACCCCAAACTCTGGGCAATAACGTCCGTCAATATCAAATTTGGGGATATCATTTCCAATTCTAAAAACCCTAATTTGAAAATCGGAGCAATCAAAATATGGGGAATATTCCGATGAAAATCAGATCGGTGGTGTACGGATTATCTCCGTTTCAACAAAAAGTGATGCCTGGTCTGTGGAAAGATTTCACTCACAAAATGACTCATAAAGTCACCGATAACTGGCTCAACCCCATCCTACTCGTCGGACCAGTTGTCAGCGTTTACTCCTAAGCATAATTACATCATCACTTTTGATTTATAATCATATGTTATTAATTTGCTTAGCTTGCTCCCATGGTTTCATTAACGGACGTCACCAGAGTTTGGGGTTTTTGAGAAATTGGAGAAATTACTTGAAGTGGGTTTAGTGATTTAAGAGAATGTTTTCTTCGGATTAATAAGATCATTTCAGTTAGTTGATTGAGAAACTAGGGTTTATAAGGAAGAAGATGGATCTATATATATGATAAAGGGAGAAAAGAAAGACGAAATTACTTTTTTACCCATGTCGGGCACATGTCACATTTACCGTTAAAATTTAACGCTTGTTAGAGGCAGGGACCAAACGTGTAACCAAACATATGCCCCAGGGACTGGACCCGAACAATTTGTGACCCAGGGACCGAACCCGTTAAATTGGAACAAACACAGGGACCAATTATGTAATTAACTCAAGATATTATAATCCTGATTTGCGATCCGATCTACAAAGAGGAACGAGGTTGCTGCCTGAAAGAGTCCAAGACTTTGTATTATGATACAACTAGGCGTATTCCTGCGCGTTGCGCGGTGACAATTTCTAAAGAGATTTGTTACGAACAATGATCAGAATCGGGAGTTTTGTGTTTTTAACCCCCACCGACCTTCTACTTTCTAAAATTAAAACACATGGTTTGTACATATTTGTATAAAACTTAGCTTCCAACAATAACACATTTATTTACTCACTTTTATTTTTCTTTTTCCAATATCAAATTAGTGAATATTCATATCAAAAAAATAAATCAAATCAGTGAATATGTGTGGAATCGTTCTTTCCGGTTAACCGTCGCTGACCTTTTCTGGAGCTCCGAACTTCTCAAAACCTCCCTATCAAATGAGTGACATGTGAGGGCAAATTTATCCTTTTGCCTATCATCTTCCCCATTTATTACCTCATCATCAGCCATAACCATCTCCAACCCAAGTAAGACATCACCGAGTTTCGTATTTACTGCCTCCCACATTCTACAAACCCTTACATGAACAACCCAATCTTCTCTAGTTGGGTCAAGGGCTCCAATCTTGGAGTGGGACATGTTTTTCGAAAGAGACATAATTGTACGTGGTTATGGGATTTGTTGATGCAAAAGAACTTATATAGAAAAACACAAAACCACCATTATACCTTACATTATGATAAATAAAACACAGGGCAACCAAAGATTCAGGCGTTTCAAATGTGTTATTAACTTAGGGTAACTGAACAGTTTAAATATCATTATACCTCACATTATGGTAATTAAAACACATGGCAACCAAAGATTCAGGAGTTTCGTGTTATTAACTTAGGGTAACTGAACAGTCTAAATATCATTATATCTCACATTATGGTAATTAAAACACAGGGCAACCAAAGAGTCATGAATATCATTATACCTTACATTATGGTAATTAAAACACAGGACAACCAAAGAGTCAGAAGTTTCAAATGTGTTATTAACTTAGGGTAACTGAACAGTTTAAGTATCATTATACCTCTCATTATCGTAATTAAAACACAGGGCAACCAAAGAGTCAGAAGTTTCAAATGTGTTATTAACTTAGGGTAACTGAACAGTTTAAGTATTATTATACCTCTCATTATGGTAATTAAAACACATAACAACTAAAGAGTCAGGAGTTTCAAATGCATACCATTCCACTATTTGGAATATCTCGCACGTAACTGAAACGACAACTCTAGATTATAGTAAATATAGATATAGATGTTAATTTGAGTAATTGAGAAAGTGATGGAAAAATGTCTATTCAAATTACAAAGTTATATAACTTACAAAGGGGCCTTCAATGATAACCACAAATACACTAGATGGGTTAAACAAGATATGGACTATGACTAGCATAATACAAAATGGGCTAATACAATGCATACAAGGTCTTTTGACTAATGACTCTCCTTAACATCGTTTATCTTATACTGTGTATGCTCCTTCGTCCGAGTTTTGTTCCTCGGAGTAGGTCCTGATAGAACCCTTGGTTCGGAATAGACCTACTCCGACAATTGATTATAAACCCAACTAACCCGACCCTAATAATCTCGTCTTGGGTTATGTAAGTAGGGTTCGGGGTTTTTTAGCACCCTACTTGGAAAGGTTCATGTCCACCATATTCAAAAAGTCAATGTAACGTCAACAAGCAGCAAGGTGAAATTCAACCAAGGAGCACAAAATACAACACTTATTACACACAATATCATCTATCCGTCTGTCACACCCCGCATAAATGGCGGAACCGAGGTGTACAGTGTATACGGTATCAGAGATTCAAAGGTTACATCAAACATAAATAAACCATACATCATCAGCATAGATAAAGAGTTTGAAGTAAAATACTTATTACAGTCATCCGAATAATATCAAAATACGGCTACAGAGTTTGGGAAACTAAGGAATTACAATAACAAAATAATTTCCAAGCAAAAGTCCCAAGTAGCCAAGCAAGCATAGCATCAAAAAGAGGTAACCTCAAATCCCTGAAAAGCGTTAAAATACGACGTCAACATAAAGTTGGTGAATTATTCGCAACAGTAAATAAAAACATATTAGTATAAAAGTTTTCAATAAGTTTTGACCCAAAAGATAAGATTTGAAGATAAGTCCTTTTTGAAAAGATAGTTCAAAATATATTTGAAGTATACCAAACCTTTCGATAAAATATTCATACATATACCATAAAATACCATAATCATATCATAAAATACATACTGGATAGATAACAGCTTTAGGAACATAAGATACACCCGACCCTTAACAATACTGGCAACTAACCCCACCTAGTGTCTTAAGCTAGGTTGTTCTCGGAAATAATCGGTCATAACATTACTAACACGGACAGGGCTCCTCCCTTATCATAATAACGTGTTAGAATGAGGGTTTGTTAGACCCATATAGCGCTATATATACGAACCGGCGGCTAAAAGCTAACAGGTGTGTATGCGGGGCCTCATACTACCACAAAGGCGGTACGAGTTTGGGTAAGACCATCTAAAGCATCATATCCACAATACATATCCATAACACATACATACCATAAAAATACATTTGTTTAACGCTAATCATGCCCAAAATGTAAAAGCGGTAAAAAGGGCAACGAATAACTCACTGATAGCAAAGCAATCCAAATCTTTATATGTCGGGAAATACTATAATACCGTCAGGCTCCAATGTCTAAGTGCCCTATACATCACGTAAATAAACATGTCTAAGTATCTCTAAGTCTAGTAGGGTTATGCCTTAATGATTAACGTTTTATACGGGTTTTGAAATGACCAATAAGAATATCGATATAACGGAATAACAAGTGTTTCGGAAAGTCAACGGACTAGATACGTGATTCTCATACTTACGTGCACTACAAGTCACGTAAGTATCAAGTTACGTGATATACAAGAGTTACGGGTATAGTAACTTGACAAACAAGGAAGTTACGTGAACAAAACAAGAATTACGTGATCCATAAGCATAATTACGTGACAAAGGCATCAATTACGTGCACGAGGATCATAATTACGTGACAAGGAGGTTTATTACGTGCAAAGGACGAATTACGTGACTACAATCAGAATTACGTGCGTAACATGAGGAATTACGTGAATCCAACAAGAATTACGGGATCATATGGGAATTACGTGACTTGAAGGTCACGTAATACACTATTACGTGCGTAATACTTCTATTACGTGATACATGGCTGAGTTACGTGATTAGGAAGCAGAATTACGTGAGGTTTAAGCACAGTTACGTGCCATAACGGGATTTTTACGAAAAATATCATTCGGAATGAGATTTCTAAGTGTTCTAGGCGTCTATTTGACCCCAAATTGGAACCCTATGTCCAGAATATGATTACATACAATAACCCTCAATAAAATCTCGGTTTTGATGGTGAAAAGTGATAGTTTCGGGATTGACTCAAAATAGCATAAAGTTTAAAACAAAAATGAAGGAATACTTACTTGATCGTAATGAAACTTGGAGGATAGATGAAGACGATGGTGGTGATCAATAATCCGGTCTCGGATTGGAAATCCAACGGTTAGATCGCCGGAAAAGTTAGAGAGAAGGTGGAGGTTTGTAGGTGTTTTCTTGAGAGAGAAGTTAGAGAGAGAGAGAGTGATGACAAATGAGGATAAGGACAAATTCAGGTGGAGGATAAAGACAAATAAGTTGGTGGGGGACGATTTTCGTAATAAAAATCTGAATAGGACTAAAATTGTAATAGAATTTCTCCCGTAGGACTAGTTTTGTAATAAAATTTCCGAAAGGACTAAAAATGAAATACTTTTAAAACGTTAAATCTTAATCATATAATTACGGCATAATTCCCCTAAACTTACCATAAGAGCATACTAGACTTATACTAAAGGCACTTAAGACTATACGTTCCCGACATAAAGATTCGAATCACATACTATATACCCGATAAACGTAAATACGCATAAAATACAAATACGAGACTCATAAAATACGAATACGATAAACATAAAAAGGAAAACAATAGGGTCAAAACACGAACATAAATAAATAAAACGAATACGAGACGATAGAATAATACCGTGAAATTCGCGAATGTCACAGTCTCCCCAAGTAAAAAGAATTTCGTCCTCGAAATTATCACTGCTGCCGGGAGAAAGGTGAGGATACTTCCGCAGAATTTCATCTTCGCGTTCCCACGTGAACTCAGCTCCAAGCGGGAATTCCAGCGAACTTTGACAATCGGGATCTTACTTCGTCGCAGACGCTTAACATCACTAGCAACGATC